>CP125974.1:26873501-27229368 GCA_030063025.1 Avena longiglumis
CCGTGTCGATGCTAAACACAAGCAAGCAGGTGAGGACAACAAAATAATTTGGGCCGATTGCTGAATCGGCCCCCCTTTGATTGCGTAATGGGGTGGCGTACACCTCATGGTTTTACAATGGCGTATGCGTCTCGCTACTACTACATGATCCGGCTTGTCGTATGATCGTTGCTTTTATTTTTGTGGCCGATCGCGAGATCGGCCGTCACGTATGATCGTGGACCTTTCTACTCTGTCAGGCGTGGATAAGACCAGCCTCACCCCGTTTTTGGCGCTTCAATGCGCTCCCGTAGTCAAACTGATTCCAGAGATCGGCTCTTGGTCTTCGCTTCCCGATGTTCATGCGAATGGAAACCTCGATAGATAAATCGCGCATGGACGACCTCCACTTCATCCCCGCCCCAACAGATAGGCACCGTGCATCGTGGATGGAATGCAGCGATTAGCGTGGATCCAATCCCTTCCTAGCAAGACGGCGTGAGGTACTTTTGCTGTTCACACGAAAAATGGCGTGGGTATGGTTTTCCTGCCCACGGCCGATCCATGTTCGTAACGCCTTGCGTTTCAAGACCGCCGTTGAAGTCGCTAACGTGACGTTGGTTTGATCAGTCCGCAGTGAGCGTCCCAAACGTCGTAGCATGGAGTATGGCATGATATTAACCGCCGCTCCGGTGTCCACCAACATCTTCGACGGGTTGTCCATTGATGTAGCCCCGCAGTACGGCTTTCAGATGTTTGTAACCCTTTTCGTGGCTTCTCAAAGATAGCGGCGGCGCAGTCAAACTGTACTCTTGTAGCATATTGGTGGCGCGCAGAACTCCGGAGTATGAACACCATGTTTGTGCGCCGATGCACTGCATCGGCTTTATTAACTTGGGCGCCACTCTTTCCTTGGCGCGGCCCTCCGCTCCGTAGTCTCGCTTACTTTGACGGCCAGATCAGCCGTGCTTTCTTTAGCGTGGAGATACTGCGCCCTCTTCTATGACGCAGCTGCACTCTACGCTCGGGTGTGTCCGAGTCCATCAAGCACCACCTTGGACGGTGAAACACGTCTTCTTCTTTGTCATCCTGGGCCTCCCAAAGCCCTTTGCCCGAGTGGACTGGGACGGCTCGAGGTTGGAGAGGTCCTAGACGTTCAACACCGATATCGCCTCGTGTCCTTCTTTTGTTGTCCACATTACGGGTTGTCATTGTAGGCAATCGGCTCATTCCCACGCCCCAAAGAATGCTTGAAAAGGGCAATCCCAATGTTTGTCTGCGCCTTCCTTCTCTTTGGGTGGTCTCTGGCGAGGTGCCCATGTCTTTCATTGCTCCATCGAGTGGCGCGTTGATCACGCCGACGCCATACTTATTAAGAGATGCGTGGAATGTGGCTTCGATACCGCACTCCTCACCTGTTCCTCTCTGCGTATCGCCCGTTATCGGGCGGGCGATCGCGTGGACCAGCCTTCTCTCTTCTTTGCCCCGAGAGTGATCACCTCCTTCCTTATGCGTGCCATGGTGGTACCCGCACTCCATATTGACCCGACGAAAAGTCCGGTTGACGTCTCGAGCGATCGAGCTCTATCATGTTGACACCGGGAAGCGGGTTCGTGTCCACTTTCATGGCGAAGCGGCCGAGGATCAGCGGCCTTGTTCTATTGCCATCTGGATTTGGCGACGAGCTCTTTGCAATCATTGGTGGTGTGGGTGAGCGAATGATGCCACTTGGTATGGTCTCCGTTCATCTCCTGGAGTAGGGATTTTGTGGCCCTCGGTAACCTCAGGTTTTCTCTTCAAAGAAGAATCGAATATCTGCTCGGCTTTGCTCACGTCGAAGTCAAACCCTTTCAAAGGCCCTCATTGTTTCACCCACTTGCAGACACGGGTTGCCCCGAGCCCACTCGCCACGGCCACCTCCTGGTCTTGTGTAGGATCATCTTCTTAACCACGACCAGGCTTACGGGCCGCTTGAACACATCTTGGTATAACTCGGGGTGGCGCTGTTCATACATCGCCGGCCGGGCCATGTGTGCGATGAGTTGTACTCACCGGAAAGCCATATCCTTGATGGGTGCTAAGAGTCCCAACACCGCCACTCGATTGCTTCCTTCTTAGTTAAACGAGCCGAGTAACATCATTCTTGATGGTCTGGCGTTGGATGTATTCGGCCAGCTCCTCGCTTCGTGCATTTTGCGCCAGTCTGCAATGCCAGCCTCGGTAGCCTCCGAATGGTAATGGATGTGGAACTTTCTTCTAGTTGCTTCCAGTGCGAATTGAATCGTGGCGCGAGGTGTACCACCAAAGGTGGTCCTTAGAGATTGTGCAAAAAATCTCACGCGCATTTGATCCGATGCGAAATCATGCCTAGTGCTGTATCGCCATTATTGCGTGCTCGATCGAGCTTGACCCTCGACCCATGAATCTTGAGAACTCGGGAGCTTATATTTGGGTAGTGGAATCAGGTCAAACTCGTTGAGTGCTTTGAGTAGCCGATTGTCGCCTTTTCGCAAGGGAACTGATCTCTCAAGATGGCGTGATTTGGTCCATCGTTTGAGCTGCAGGGCTGGATTCTCATGGCTTCGATGGCATACAGCTAGCCACTGTTTGTCGGCGTCCATCCGGACATCGTTGCTCCAGAACGCCTGCTCGAAGATCCCGCGGGAACCCCGCCATGGAGACTCCTGCGTTGCGATCTGGCCGGTGCGCCAAGTTGTTGTTGCAAGACGTAGGCACATATGTACCCATGCGGGATCTCCTTGGGTGGCTCGAACAGGAATTGGCAATCACTGGATCGCCTCCGGCCTTGTAGACAATGTATGCCGCTGATCCCGGCTCTGGAGCCGAGTGTGAATGGCGATTTCGCGCTGGTGTGGGCGGTCTTTCTCCTTGGTGGGTTCCTAAAGTGGGCCCCGACGAGATCTTGATGTTTCATGATCTCACAGACCACGCGAATCGCGACCGCTCGGCGTTCACGGGCTCTCAGAGTGGCGGTGTAGAGAATGAGCCACCATGTAGTTGACCTCGTCAGAGCTCGGGCGTTCCTCCGAAGAGAAGAGATCTACTTCATCGAGAGCACCTCGGGGAGAATCCTTCCACTTGATGCCACGCGATGGGTCCTCTCGAAAGACCCGATGAGGTCGGCTCAAGAGCCCTTTGATCTCGCCATGCCGCTTTGTGCTCAGCAGAAGCTCGTCGCGTGACCGGCCTGTTCTCCATCGCAGTCGGACATTGATGTAGACGTTGTTGAAGGTCCCACGGGCGTGCGAATGTGTTGCTCAAAACTCACGGCGGGCAGCTTATTTAGCAACACGAAGAGCCGGAGGCTCCCAGGCGGCCGGTGGGCCCTGGTCCCCGTCAAGCCCGAATCTTCCGGCGCACGGCGTCTGTCTTGGTTCGAGGGCGCCACCTCCTATACCTGGTTAGGAAGGTGATGGATTGCTCCGATTGGTTTCCTGCGGTAAACAAGTATCGTAAAATTGAGCCGTGATCGCTCCGTGTTTCAGAATCGGCTTTCGGAGCCGATTATCCCATTTCTGCATTGGATCTATGATAACATGGGGTTTTGCTTAATTACTACAAGCTAAATCGATCTACGATAGTTTGGTGTTTTCACCACGCACGGAACGTCCCACGCCAGAAGTTAAGCCTAATAGATACGAAAATAGTAAGCGATCCTAGAAGGCCTAAAAACCAACATAACGTCAATTCCGGGCGTCCCCTCTAAGATCAATAAACCATACCTTACGTACCCGGATCGTTCAACCCGCTTTGTGAGGCCTAATCACGTAGATATTAAACTAAACCTTGATGAACAAGGCACAACTATAACGGATCAAATCGACTAAGAAATCATAAGATGCCACCTTCACACCCGGAGAGGGTGCAAAGACGCGAAGATAGCTAGAGGTAGCATAAATAAGCAATCATAGTAAAAGTATCGATGCTAGCTCTAACAAATCTGTGGTAAAGGTGTTACTCGCCATCAACAAGGCTTCAAGACGAGTAACACCGAACGATAGTAAATCTCCTAGATCGCAAGATGCGATCTAGGCAGCATGGCACTTACCCGAGAAAAACCCTAGAAACAAGGGGTGGCGATGCGCCGAGATTGTGTTTGTTGTGAACGTGATTGTCCTTTTCTTTCAATAACCCTAGGTACATATTTATAGTCCGGAGACTCTCTACTTTTAGAATAACTCTACAACTCTATCTTTATCTAAACATAAACGGAACCTAAACAAATACGAATCCTACTAAGATACAAGATACACGGGCAATTCAGCCCAAATCTACGCACTAGGCCGATCCAACAACACGTTGAATAATGTATCCTCCAAGCCCATCTTGATCACAGCCCATCCCCGCCTTTGGCCAAAATATGGTGATAACAGAGTCACTAGAATCGACTTGGCCAAGATAGCTACTAGAAACAAAGAGCATGCAGGATCTCAAACAACACAGACATGATAGAATCATTAATAACCGACATAGTAATCTCAATATCCATCGGATCCCCGCAAACACAACATGCATGATTACAAATAGATGATCTTCATCATGAACAGAGCTCACAATATCTAAACATGGTAGCACAAAGGAGGAGAAACAACCATCTAGCTACTGTACGGACCCATAGTCCAAGGTGGAACTACTAACGCATCATACCGGAGTCTGGCATGGTGATGAAGAAGGCCTCAAAGATGATCTCTCCCCTCCGGAAGGGTGCCGGGAAGAACTTCATATCCCCCCGATCTAGGGACGATGGTGGCGGCTGCTATAGACTATTTCGTGGAAGATTGATCGGTACTTAGGGTTTAGGTATCGGGGCTTCTTATAGGCGAAGACGGATGCCAGGGGGTGGCGGCTGCACTCGCCATGCGAGCCAGCGCTGGCCTGTGGGTGTGGCCCCTCGAGGCCCTTCTCGCCTCGTCTTCTAGATCCGTGTTCTCCTTAGTGAGATATTGACTTTGGCTTTTGTCCGTCAATTCCAAGAATATTCATTTTCGACTTTTTGGAACCAAAACAATGAAAACGGCAACCGACAACATGGCATCTTGTTAATAGGTTAGTCCTAGAAAACATATAAAATACCTCAAAGTGTAGACAAAGCAAAGAAAATAAGATACTAAACAAGCATGGAACATCAAAAAATTGTAGATACGTTTCCGACGTATCATATACACACCTTTCTTTGCTTTTAAAATATGAATAATTCTCAAATTTTAGAATAATCAAATGACGGAGTTCTGAATATATTCGGAGTTCTGACTACATTTGTTCTAAACTACTAGTCGTCTTAGCTAGGGAAGTTTCTTGGCGGCAAAATATGAAATATTCGGAGAACGGATGTTCTTAAAGACATTTTCCACTTGCAGCCATTTGAGGCTACTACTTGGTGGAAAATATCTAAAAATATTTGGACAAAAATTTCAGACCTATGCCACATTTTTCCCGCCAGCCCAATCCACTGTCCACCACTGCCGCTGGTCCCCTGCCTCTCCATCACTGCCTCCTCTAGTCCCCTGCCTCTCCACCACTGCTGCCTCCTGTCCCCTACCTCTCCACCACCGCCTCCTCCGGTCCCCGCCTCCACCACCACCTTGGCTGGTCCCTGCCTCTC
The DNA here is from genome assembly GCA_030063025.1 of Avena longiglumis. Lineage (NCBI taxonomy): Eukaryota > Viridiplantae > Streptophyta > Magnoliopsida > Poales > Poaceae > Avena > Avena longiglumis. Next base: position 26,879,104 of record CP125974.1, read on the forward strand.
CACCACTGCCTCCGTCCCCGCCTCCACCACCGGGCGCCTCAGGTCCCATGCCTCTCGGCACCAGATTCGGTCCTCTGCGGTGTGGACGCTCTACTCGCCTATGAGGACCCTTACGTCAGGTTGGTATGTGTGAAACCAAACCCCAAAACCCTAAATCAGCTTCTATAACATCCCAAAATTCATGAATTGTAAAAGCATGCATTGCATTCATATCATCATAGTATCTAGAGCTTGCACAAAAAATTTCAAAGTTTGAAAATAAATAAAACCATATTTATGCCCATTTTATTATATTCATATGAGGCGTGGTTTTATTTTTATTTTCAAAAGTCCAAAGTAGTTTTGAGTGGACAGGTGTGTTTGACACACTTTTGGATGCTAGGGTCACAATACAAAACTTGGTGAAAGTTTGAATTCAAACATATTTGAAATTGGGTTTCAAAACCATTCCTAAAAATCAAAACAGAATTGAAAAAGGATAAAAGAAAAAATAAATCTGGCGCTGCCTTTTCGGCCTAGCACCACTTATGGCCCAACAAGCCCACCCGGGCCACCCTCCCCCTCTGTCTTTCCTCACCCATGTCAACCACACCCCACTCTCACTGACCAGTGGACCCAATGCCACATCTTCATCGTCCCCAAATCCCGCACCCAAGACCACGTCGTCGCCGCTGTTTCTTCCTTCACTGCCATGTTTGATTAGAGCTTAATTTCCGATTAATGCATGCGTAATTCTCTCGCCCCTCACCGGCTACTTAACCCCCTCTGCACCACGACCTTTTCCCCTCAAACTCCCATGCCCAAGCGCCTCCAGGCTGCCCGTATTCAAGCTCGAACAGCTGCTGCCCGACGAACTCCAGCGAGGCATTACGATGAGCCTCGAGCGCCCCCTGTTCTCCATCCATACGAGGTTGTTTCTATGATCCTTGTGCTTCTTTTGACACCACCGGGTTCGCCTATATCCCCTAGGTCGCTGTCGCCAACCGCCCGAACACCCGGCGTCCATCAACTCCGAAACGATTCGATAAGAATCAGGCCCTTGCCTTCTAGTTCAAACCCATATGTGCCACGTGTCCTTGTGCAGCCATCGATGCTATTTGTTTGTCCTATGGTGACCTAGAACGCCGTCGTCTCGCCAACTGTGTCCGTCCGGTAAGGTCTCCGAGCTTTCCACAGCCACGGTGCGCCGCCCAAGCCGCCACACCTTGGGCATCCTCGTGTTCGCGAGTAAGGTAAACCTTGCCACCACCTAGCCCCTCTGGATTCGCGAGCATCGCCGCAGGCGCCTCCGCCGCCATTTGCACCGCCCTTGTGGTCGTTTGATCCAGAGCCGTAGGATATTGATCGTCAGATATTAGATCCGAGCGAACCGTTTGTTTAGATCTGTGCGTTGGATCTGACTTGATCCAACGACATGGAAACGTGATCCGCGAATCGGTATCGACCAATCGAGATCGTCAGCGTCTGTAGTTTAGATTTGAAATCTGTTTTGAATCTATTAGAATTTAAACTTGTAAAATTCATATCTTTTGTTCTGTTTATCCAAAAAATGCAAATAATATATCATTGGATTAAGAAAATTAAGCCCTACACTATTGTGTCCTTTAATTGGTATTTTGCTTCTGTAAAAATAGGATTATTTTCAGAGCCAATTATATGCTTATTTTGGCTATATAAAATGTTTATAAAATTGTTTTGAGGCAAATTTGAGTTTGTTTAGACTTTAGATAGATTACTTTGTGTTCAGTACTGTTTGGTTTGACTTGTTAGTATATAAAAATCATTCCATTTCATTTGCATGCATTCATATATATTTTTGTTTGAATATTTGAATATACATGCTAAGTTAAGAGAAACTTGTTACGTTATCATGCTTAGCTTAGCTAGTAGAAAAAAAGGGTGGAATATACATGCTATGAAATTTTGCTAAGTCTATGACTTATGTTTTTGATTAATAAAACAACTATGTGAATGAATCACCTGGTGGATTGGTAGTTGGTTTATGTTGAGTGGTTACACAAGGCCCATGTGTATGGTTTACCTTGTGTATCACACTTGTGGAAAGCCACCCAGGAACAAAGGGATTTGAGATGTTTAGTGTTTAGAAGCTTCTAGTGCAACCACATGGCATATGGGCTCTGCCTTGACCACATAGGTTGCAAGAACTTAGCCAGATGGACAGTTGGTGGTAGGGTGATAGGATGGAACACGTCCATGGTGGTCTAAGGGAATGCTTCTGAAAGGTTTCGTCTCGATGCATGTCGAGTCTTGTGGGGAAAGTGCACCACCTCTCGAGAGGGTAAAACCTAAGTACTAAGCCGTGTCCCCGGCAATGGACAATTTGAGCATCAAAGACATTCAAGCTATCAAGGATCTCCTCATCCCAATTTCTAAGTTAAAAACTTGTGGTCGAACAAGGGGAAAGGTTCACCAATGTCTATTGGTGGTTCCTTGGGTGTTTTTGACAAACAAAAACTTAGTGTTTTCAACTAATAAGGAAAACCTTATTTTGAGAAAAGAAAGCCTAAGCTACACTTAGCCAAATTCATATATATATATTAGATACTACTATTCTACTATGGTATCACTTTCCAATACAATTCCAAATGTATTGACCCACTCTGGCTATAACTTATGATGTTGCAGGTTACTCTGATGGAGATTAGGGTTGTGAGTCTACTCTCAACATGATTGCCTATGGCACATAAAGATGAAGACTTATAGTTATTTCCTTTATGTTATGAACTCTATGTACTAGCCTTTGGCTATTGAGTTGTAAAGACTATGTTATCTCTGGGATGACGATGTAATAAACGACCTTTGTATATGTGTACTTCATCTTAAACTGTGGATGCTAGCATTTGATCTAGGGACTAGCATTGCAATCACAGGGATCTCTACCTTATTTGGTGAGATCTTACAGATGGTACCACAACACTATGTTGCCTGTAGGATTATGACCCTAAGTTGGATTTAGACTAAGGAAACCACTAGGAAAAAATGCAACTCTTTGCAAATTCCACACACTTGTCTTTTTCTTCTCGTAAACCTCTTCTAATCTCCTTTCTCATATCTATTTGTAGATGGCCACCATCAACGGTCCAAGAAGGGACCACTCATGACCATGACTTTAGAATGTGAGACGGAGTTTCCCAAGGCACTCACAAACCTCATGGTTAGCTTGGGAATACATGGTGAAGCCGTGTACAAGGGATTTCCAGTGGTGGATGAAGGAGAAGAATATTGGTGGGTGCAACTCCACTTGTACAAAAACAAGGGAGACAACCACAAAGAGTCGGCATTCTGCATGGTCACCAACTCAGATATGTATTTGTTATTATTTTACTCTGCAAGAAATGCATCTTGGAATGCTATCAAGGAGCTTGGTGAAAGACTCAAGTGTAGAATGATCAACACTCAAAATGATCTTAAGGAGGAGAAGAAGTATACCCAAGACTTATAGACAACCATAAAACGTCTAAGGGAAGATATCACCACACTTGTCGTTTTCCAATAGACTTAGAGACTTAGCATATGAGTGAGAATTGGGACGTATTCCAATAGTTGGATCACCACACTTGTCGTTTTCTCACAAAAAATTGTCTAAGTTATGTTTGAACCTTAGTGTTTGTGATTGAATATTGTATGCCATGACTTGTGTGTTTTATAGTTGAATGTATGATTTTGGCTTTCATTTCTACTATTTTGTTTTTCTCTTACTTGTGTTGTTCTAATTCTTTCTCTGTCCTATGCATTAGATGCCTAGCTTTGTGATCAGCACTGCTGAGGAGTTCAATGGAACTCGTTTTGGATCACGTATCGTGCAGTTCACTAGTGTGCTCAACCTCCCACTTCCTAGTATTATGGCACTTTAGCTTACCAAGTTCGAGAGGAAGGATCTTTGGGGCTTTAGAGTCTCGCAGCCTAGACGCCAGACGGAGCCACCCACGGAGGAGATTACCTTCAAGCTAATGCATGATGACAAGGAGAAGGGAATAGATGTAGTCATGCAGGAGCTACTCGGACGCCTGTGGACATCACTCCACCAAGCTCAGCGGCCTCTACTTCGACCCATTCGGGAGACATGACAAGGAGGGAGAGGCATTAGTGTATGAGGGCGCTGCTAGAGAGACGATTGAGCCAGTTCGTCTGTATCTCCAGGACCTAGAGGGCCTTGTTAGACACCTCGACACGGATAGGACCAACGTCATGCTTAGCAATGACGGGCTTTAGGTTCGATTGAGGGAGAAGGACAAGCTCTTTGTGGAGCAGACGAGATCGTCAAGGAGATGGAAGCGATTCAGAGCGGATAAGAAGTTCAAGAATCAGGAGAAGAGAGGCAGACAAAAACAAGAAAATCAAGGAGATGAGGGCGAGATAGAGTCCAAGTACTTTGAGATAGAGACTTAGCAGGGAGTGATAGAGAGGCTGCGCTCGCAGAAGAGAGCCCTCCGGGCGAACGTCGAGGCTTTGACCACCAACATGGACGAGTACAAGACAACCATGGAGACAGCCGGACTTACTCTCGTGGACATGGAGGTCGACATGGAGTAGTGTTGACTACTCGACTATCTATTTATCTATCATCCTTTGATTTATCTAGTCGCAATGATCATCCAACATGTGTATGGCTTGCTAGTGTGTTTACATTTACAAAACTTGTTGTTTACGTTGTTCAAACTCTAAGTTTATCCTGTGCTTGGTTATTTTCTTGTGATTACTGCTATGTGTTGTATTGTGCATGTTAGCATCTATGGGTTATATCTCATTACTTATACTTATTGAAACCACAGATGCCTCCCCGCCGTACAATCCCAACCAAAACAACAATCTCGAGATGCGGTGATGATGACTCAAACTCGTTGATGCGATGATGACCCAGTTCATGGAAAATCATAATCAAAACAACAACAACAATAACAAAGATCAAAACAACCCACCAGCCTTTGACATGCTTACAAGGTTTTTGAGGTTGAGGCCACCAAGTTCTCGAACCACGATCCCATGGTAGCCAATGATGGTTACATTACGTGAACAAGGACTTGGTCACTATGGGCTGCACAGATGAAGAAAGGGTCAGATTTGTAGCACATCTTCTTGAAGGACCAGCAACCACATGGTGGGATAACTTCCAGATCACCACTCCTATTGAGAATGTAACTTGGGAAATATTTGAGGATGGTTTCTGCACTGCCCATATCTCATCAGGAGTGATGAATTTGAAGAAGAAATAGTTCCACAATATTAAGCAATGTCACCGCAGTGTGGCAGAGTATATTGAGGAGTTCAACAATCTTGCACGCTATGCACTGGATGAGGTTGACACATATGCCAAGATAAAGGAGAAGTTCCTTGAGGGATTTAATGATGAGATGAACCTGCAGCTTTCTATTGCATATGTCCCAACTTATCAATCACTGTGTGACAAAGCCACCATCTTGGAAATCAAGATGAAACAGGTGGAGAGCAGAAAGAGAAAGCATCACTTTGATAAGCACAGCTCGGGATCGTCTCACAAGCATTCACATGGTGATGATAGTGGATGTTCTGGATCCCACAAGCATGGGAAGTATAACAACCACCGTGACCGTCACCATGACAACAAGCACCACCGCAGTCATGACAATGATAGATAATAAGAACCACAAGAGTGGACACAAGAGCCATCATAGTGGTAATGGCAATGGAAGTCAGCCTGCTAAAAGAGACCTTGGTCAAGTTGAGTGCTTCAAGTGCAAGAAAACTAGGCACTATGCAAATGAATGCCCAGAAAAGAAGGTTGATGGAGCCAACAAGCCCAACCCATTTCAGAAGGGTCAAGTGAACCACATCAATGTGGAGGAAATCTATGAGGAATCTGATGCTGTGGCTGGTAAGTTCAAGCTTAATTCTTTTCCAGCACATGTTCTTTTTTATACCAGCGCATCACATTCATTCATATCAAGAGCATTTGTTGATAAAAATGGACTTCCAACTGAAACTATTGGGTGTCCAATTAAAGTAAGCTCTTCCGGTGGAGAGATGATAGTGAATTTTGGATGTCATGATCTAGTGATAGAATTTGGAAAGTATGAGTTTCCAATTAGTCTGATAATCCTAGATTCTCAAGGATTGGATGTAATTTTGGGCATGGATTGGATGACTAAGTATGAAGGAATAATAGATTATGCCAATCGTACTGTTACACTCACAACCCCGGACAAGAAACGGATTAGGTTCAAGTCTAACTTTGAATCTAAAGGGAGTAAGCTAAATTCTCTTAAGCATAGATGACAGGTACCCAGTTGTGAAGGAGTACCTGGATGTGTTTCCGAAGAAATTACCAGGAATGCCACCAGATAGAGATGTGGAGTTTCTAATTGACTTACTGCCAGGATCTGGACCAATAGCAAAGAGAACCTACAAGATGTCAGTTGATGAGTTGAAAGAACTCAAGAAACAACTTGGAGAACAGTTGCAGAAAGGATTTATTCAACCAAGTTTTTCGTCTTGGGGTGCATCGGTTCTGTTTGTGGAGAAAAAGGACAGAATTCAAAGACTATGCATAGACTACCGTTCACTCAATGAGGTGACTATAAAGAACAAGTACCCTTTTCCTAGAACCAATGATCTATTTGATCAGCTAGAAGGAGCCTGTGTGTTCTCAAAGATTGATCTCCGATCAAGCTATTTCCAGCTAAAGATTAGAGAGCAAGACATACCCAAGACTGCCTTTACCACCAGGTATGGTTTGTATGAGTATACCGTAATGCCATTTGGATTGACAAATGCACCAGCCTATTTCATGAACATGATGAACAAGGTGTTCATGGAGTTTCTTGACAAGTTTGTTGTCGTATTCATCGATGACATTTTGATCTATTCCAAGAGCAAAGAAGAACATGAAGAACATTTGCGTTTGATACTTGAGAATCTAAGGGAGCACAAGTTGTATGCCAAGTTCAGTAAGTGTGAATTCTGGTTGAATGATGTTGGATTTCTTGGACACATTGTGTCGGGAGATGGTATAGATGTCGATCCCACAAAGGTGTCAGCTGTAACTGAGTGGGAATCTCCCAAGTTAGTTAAGGAAGTTCGTAGTTTCCTTGGCTTGGCAAGATACTATAGAAGATTCATTGAGAATTTCTCGAAGGTAGCTAAACCAATGACGGAGTTACTTAAGAAAGAAAAGAAGTTTGATTGGACTGAAGGATGTGAAATCAGTTTCCAAGAATTGAAGAAGAGACTAGTATCAGCACCAGTCTTATGTCTGCCAGATTTGGAGAAGGATTTCCATGTCTATTGTGATGCATCTCACCAAATATTAGGTGGAGTTTTGATGCAAGAAGGGAAAGTTGTGGCTTATGCCTCGAGACAACTCAAAACTCATGAAGTGAATTATCCTACTCATGACTTAGAGTTAGCCTCTGTTGTCCATGCACTCAAAACATGGAGACACTATCTTTTGGTAAAGCGTTGTGAAGTGTTCACAGATCACAAGAGTTTGAAATATATCTTCACTCAGAAAGAACTCAATATGAGACAAAGAAGATGGCTAGATCTCATCAAGGACTATGACTTGAGTTTGCAATACCATCCCGGTAAAGCAAATGTTGTAGTATGCCTTAAGCCATAAGGTTTATGTGAATGGCCTTACTAAGGAGAATTGCCGGATGATCTGTGCCCAATTCAAAGATCTCAGATTGGAGATAGTGCAAGGATATCTCATGTCATTGGATGTTCAACCCACATTGTTGGACAAGATCAAAGAATCCCCAAAGTTGGACAAGGAAATTGAAGAGATTAAAGGTAAAATTAGTAAAGGGAAGGCTAAAGGATTCCATGAATATGAATATGGTACTTTATGGTATGGAAAACGTATCTGTATTCCGCACGATCCGGAGCTTCGGAAACTGATTCTGCAAGAAGCACACAACTCACCATACTCCATTCATCCAGGTAACACCAAAATGTACATGGATGTGAAGGAAAGATTTTGGTGGAACAATCTCAAGAAAGATATCGCAGAACATATTGCATTGTGTGATGTGTGTAGTCGAGTGAAAGCGAAACATCAGAAACCGGCAGGGTTATTGCAACCACTACCTATTCTTGATTGGAAGTGGGTTAAGATTGGAATGGACTTTATCACCGGACTGCCAAGGACTAGATCTGGATATGACTCCATATGGGTTATTGTGGATCGCCTAACTAAAGTGGCTCATTTCATACCCGTGAAGACAACCTATACAAGTGCTAAGTTAGCCAAAATCTATATGAACAGGATTGTATGTCTGCATGGAGTACCTAAGAGTATTGTGCCTGATAGAGGAACTCAGTTCACTTCACATTTTTGGCGACAAATACATGAATCATTGGGAACAAGGTTGGAGTTCAGCATAGCTTTTCAGCCCCATACTGATGGATAGACAGAAAGGACCAATCAGATTTTGGAGGATATGTTGAGGGCATGTGCCCTAGACTATGGTGCTAGTTGGGATGAAAGTCTGCCTTACGCGGAATTCTCTTACAATAACATCTATCAAGTAAGAATTGAGATGGATCCGTTTGATTTCTTTATGGAAGGAAGTGTACTACGCCATTACTATGGAGTGGAGTAGGAGAAAGAAATTTGTTCGGACCAGAATGATCAAAGAGGTGAAGAAAGTTAAATTGGTAAAGGAGATTGAAGATAGCCAGTCTCGATGAAGAGCTACGCGAGATCCAAAGCATAGAGAAGTCACCTATGAGGTAGGTGATAGAGCTTATCTTAGAGTCTCACCACTTCGTGGTTTGAAGAGATTTGGAGTCAAAGGAAAATTGGCACCTAGATATGTTGGACCATTCAAGATATTGAGCAAGAAAGGAAGTAGCTTATGAGATTGAATTTCCTGAATCACTGTCGGCAGTTCACAATGTGTTTCATGTGAGTCAGTTGAAAAAGTGCCATCCGGAGATGGAAGAAACTTCATTGAAAGATACTATACCTTTGGAAGAGGTTCAGTTGGAGAGTGATCTCACCTACGAGGAGAAACCTATCAAAATCCTCGAGACTGCAGAAAGACACTCATACCAAGACTATCAAATTCTGCAAAGTTCAGTGAAACCATCATTCTAAAGAAGAAGCAACTTGGGAAAGAGAAGATGACCTTCGGAAAGACCACCCTCACCTATTTGCTACACAATCCGAATCTCGAGGGCGAGATTCATCTTAAGGGGGTTAGATTTGTAACATCCCAAAAAATCATGAATTGTAAAATCATGCATTGCATTCATATCATCATAGCATCTAGAGCTTGCACCAAAAAATTCAAAGTTTGAAACTAAATAAAACCATATTTATGCCCATTTTATTATATTCATATGAGGCATGGTTTTATTTTATTTTCAAAGGACCAAAGTGTTTTGAGTAGACAGATGCGTTTGACACACTTTTGGATGCTAGGATCACAATACAAAACTTGGTGAAAGTTTGAATTCAAACAGATTTTAAATTGGGTTTCAAAACCATTCCTAAAAATCAAAACATAATTGAAAAAGGATAAAAGAAAAAAATAAATCTGGCGCTGCCTTTTCAGCCCAGCACCACTTCTGTCCCAGCAAGCCCACCCGGGCCACCCTCCCCCTCTCTCTTTCCTCACCCGCGTCAACCACACCCCGCGCTCACTGACCAGTGGACCCAATGCCACGTCTTCATCGTCCCCAAATCCCGCACCCCAGACCACGTCGTAGCCGCCGTTTCTTCCTTCACTGTCGCGTTTGATTCGAGCTTAATTGCCGATGAATGTGTGCGTAATTCTCTCGGCCCTAACCGGCTACTTAACCCCCTCTTCACCGTGGGCTTTTCCCCTCAAACTCCCACGCCCAAGCGCCCCCAGGCTGCCCGCATTCAAGCTCGAACAGTCGCTGCCCGATGAACTCTGGTGAGGCATTAGGTGAGCCTCGAGCGCCACCTGTTCCCCGTTCATATGAGGTTGTTTCTCTAATCCTTGTCTTCTTCTGACACCACTGGTTCAACCTATATCCCCCCAGGTAGCAGTCCCCGTCAACCGCCACGAACACCTGAGGCGCCAGTCAACTACGACGAACGATTCCGGTAAGAATCGAGCGCCCCTTGCCTTCTAGTTCAAACCCATATGTGCACCGTGTCCTTGCACAGCCACTGATGCCATTTTTTTGTCCTATGGTGACCTAGAACGTCGTCTTCGTCTCCGCCAACCCGTGCCCGTTGTCAGTAAGATATCTGACGAGCTTTCACGGCCACTACAACACCCAAGCCAGCTACACCTTGAGCATACTCGTGTTCTCGAGTCAGGTAAACCTCGCCACCACCCCTAGCCCCCTCTGGATTTGCCGGAGCGTCACCGACAGAAGCTCCGCCGCCGCCAGTGCCATTTGCGCCGCCCACTTGTGGTCGTTTGATCCCGAGCCGTAGGATATTGATCTGACACTTTAGATTAGATTTGGAGTGAACCGTTTTGTTTAGATCTGGCGCGTTGGATCTGACTTGATCCAACGGCGCGGAAATGCGATCCGCACGAATCGGTATCGACCAATCAGATGCGTCCATGCGTCTGTAGTTTAGATTTAAAATATGTTTTTGAATCTATTTGGTAATTTAAACTTGTAAAATTCATATATTTTGTTCCGTTTGTCCAAATAATGCAAATAATATATCATTGGATTCAGAAATTAATCCCTACACTACTGTGGCCTTGAATTGGTATTTTGATTCTGTAAAAATAGGATTATTTGAAGAACCAATTATATGCTTATTTTGGCTATATAAAATGTTTATAAAATTGTTTTGAGGGAAATTTGAGTTTGTTTAGACTTTAGATAGATTAATTTGTGTTTAGTACTATTTGGTTTGACTTGTTTAGTATATAAAAATCATTCCATTGCATTTGCATGCATTTATATATATTTTTGTTTGAATATTTGAATGTGAATTTAGTGTTATTATTTCATGTGTAGATTTTGGTGATAGTGGTGATTGTGATTGTGATTGTGAGGACTGTTACTACTCCCCCAACTATCAAGGCAAGTGGTGATTCGAGTATTTTTTCCTATTATTTTGACTAGGCATTAGTTTTATTTTGAGTAGGACTTGCATGGAGTTTTTCTAAGTATCTATGCTATGCTATGCCTTGGGAAATCCTAGTAGTTGTAGTCTTAGTAGATTTTCCTAAGTTAAGAAAAACTTGTTATGTTATCATGCTTATCTTAGCTAGTAGAAAACAAGGGTGGAATATACATGCTATGAAATTTGTCTAAGTCTATGACTTATGTTTTTGATTAATAAAACAACTATGTGAATGAATCACCAGGGTGGATTGGTATGTTGGTTTATGTTGAGTGGTTACAAAAGTCCCATGTCTATGGTTTACCTTGTGTATCACACTTGTGGAAAGCCACCCAGGAACAAATGGATTTGAGATGTTTAGTGTTTAGAAGCTACTAGTGCAACCACATGGCATATGGGCTCTGCCTTGACCACATAGATTGCAAGGACTTAGCCAGATAGACAGTTGGTGGTAGATTAATAGGATGGAATGCGTCCATGCTGGTCTAAGGGAATGCTTCTGAAAGGTCTCATCTCGATGCATGTCGAGTCTTGTGGGGAAAGTGCACCACCTCTCGAGAGGGTAAAACCTAAGTACTTAGTTGTGTCCCCGGCAATGGACAATTTGAGCATCAAAGACATTGAAGCTATCAAGGATCTCCTCATACCAATTTCTAAGTTAAAAACTTGTGGTTGAACAAGGGAAAAGGTTCACCAATGTCTATTGGTGGTTCCTTGGGTGTTTTTGACAAACAAAAACTTAGTGTTTTCAACTAATAAGGAAAACCTTATTTTGAGCAAAGCAAGCCTAAGCTACACTTAGCCAAATTCATATAGATGTCAGATACTACTATTCTACTATGGTATCACTTGCCAATACAATTCTAAATATATTGACCCACTGTGGTTGTAACTTATGATGTTGCAGGTTACTCTGATGGAGATTAGGGTTGTGAGTCTACACTCAACATGCTTGCCTGTGGCACATGAAGATGAAGACTTATAGTTATCTCCTTTATGTTATGAACTCTATGCACTAGCCTTTGGCTATTGAGTTGTAAAGACTATGTTATCTCTGGAATGACGATGTAATAAACGACCTTTGTATCTGTGTACTCCATCTTTGTAAGATCCCTCCTTTGTAAAGGAAAAGGATCCCTGTGATTGCAATGCTAGTCCCTGGATAATTGCTAGCATCCACAATTTAAGATGAAGTACACAGATACAAAGGTCATTTATTACATCCATTCCAGAGATAACATAGTATTTACAACTCAAGGCCACAGGCCTAACACAAGAGTTTGAATAAGTAAATAAATATAAGTCTTCATCTTCATGTGCCACAGGCATACATGTTGAGTGTAGACTCATGACACCTAATCCTCATCGTGAGTAACTCGCAACATCACAAGTTACGCCACATAAGTCAATACTTTGGAATAGTATTAGCAAGTGATACCTTAGTAAAATTTAGGTGGACTATATTACTATATGCATTTTGGATAAGTGTAGCTTGGCTTGCTTTGCTCAAAATATGTTTTTCCTATTAGTTCAAATCACTAAGTTTTTCTTTGTCAAAACTTTTCCCAAGGAACTACCAATAGACATTGGGGTCCTTCACCCTTGTTCACCCACAAGTTTTTACTTAGAAGTTGGAGTGATGAGATTCTTGATAGCTTCCATGTCTTGATGCTCAAGTTTTCCATTGCCATGGACTTGGCTAAGTACTTAGATTTTTCCATCTGCAGAGGTTGTGCACTTTCCCCGCTGCATTTGGTTTCCCAAGACATGACCTTTCGTAAGCCTTTCCTTAGACCAAATGGACGCGCTCCAACCTATCATTCCCACTACCACCAACTTTCCAAATGGCCAAGTTCTAGCAACTTATGTGATCTAGGCAGAGCCCATATTGCCAAGTGGCTGCACTAGAAGCTTCTCGACACTTGGCCTCTAAAATCCCTTTGTTCCTAGGTGGCTTTCCACAAGTGAGATACACAAGGTAAACCATAGCTATGGGCCTTGTGTAACCACTCAACCAAAACCACCAATCAAGTCCCTTTCCACCTAGGTGATTCATTGACTTAGTTGTTTTATTAAGAAAACATAAGTCCAAAGACTTAGAAATATTTTCATCATAGCTTGTATATTTTACCAACGCTTGTTTGCTACTAGCTAGGCTAAGCATGGATAGATAGTAACTTAACTTAGAAATTTCCTAGCAATTCTACAACTACTTAGGATTTCCCAACATGGCATTGGGCAAAAAAAATAACATGCAAGACTTAGCAAAATATTTCTAATGCTTAGTATAAAATATAGGGATGGAAATATTCATGAAGTACCACTTGCCTTGGTAGTTGGGAGAGTAGCACTCTTCACAATCACAATCACTAGCACCAAAGTCTACACAAAGAATGGTAGCAACACATTACACACAACATATACAAACAAACAAAAATACATATGCATGCATGCAAAATTCTAAGTGATGATTTTTAAAACTCAACCAAGCAAGTGCATAGTACTGAATAATAAACAAGTCAAAAACTTGCTAAACCAAGTTTATTTGACACTAAAACAATTTCCTAAACAATTCATATACTCAAATTAGTCCTAAACAAGTTTCTGCAAATAAAATCATTTTAACAGAAGCTAAACATTAAACACATTGCATATTTTGGAAGAGCTTGCTTTCCTGATTCCAACGGTATAAAATTTGTCAAAATCTAACGTGGAAATCAAAAGTTACAAACAAAACAAATTTGAACTAAAATCTGATTCAAAATCTGTTTTAAATCTAACTCACTGCCACGCGGCGCTATCCTATTGGCCCGTACCGGTTCGGGCGGATCGATCTTCGCAGATCGTTGGATTTAAGTGATCACGCACAACTCAGATCTAACGTACTGCTTCGCTAAGTGATTCTATTACACGCGTTGGATCTAGATCCAACGGCTCTCGATCAAACGACCAAGGTCTGGCGGCGCGCGGTGACGGCGAGCGGCGGAGCGCTCTGTCAGTGGCGGTGCCGGCGTTCTAGGTCGCCTGGGGAGGGGAGAGGGTGCTTACCAGAACTGCAGGGATGAGGTGAAGCTCAACGTGGCGGTGTCTTGGCAAGGGGCGCTCAGAGTCGTCGGGGATTCCTCGCCGGAGTTCGTGGACGCGTCGAGTACGGCTGCTGGTCGACGTTGGCGAGGTTCTGTGTCGCGCTAAGTCAAAAGGAGGGCACCGTTAGATGCGCAAGACGATGGGGATCCTAGGCGTATCAGACAGAGAGCAAGGGGCGGCTGGTACTTACGGGGAGAGGTCGCCGGAGTTCGTGCAGAGAGAGGCGGCGCTCGGTTGAAGTCGCTGCCGAGGCTACAGACCATGCGAGAACAAACGCGGTGTGTCAGTAGATGCGCAAGGAGTTGCTGAGCTTGATAGCATGAATCATGGACAGATGGGGGACACGGTGCTCACCGGAATTCGTCGGCGAGGTCGTCGGAACAGCAAGGCGAGTGCGAGCAGCCTAGTGGAGTGGAGAGGAAATTGGGTGAGGGGAAATGGCCGCGAGAGGGAGGGGCTGAAGTAGGCAGAGGCTCGACAAGAAACGCCGGATTCAATGCCAATTACGCTGAATCAACGCAGAACGGCCAAGGGTGTCCGTCGCTGAATCTGGGAAGACGATGATGACGTGGGCGGGCCCGCTTGTCGTGACGAATGCAGAGGGGAGTGGGGTCCGGGTGGCGGCTCACTAGGTGCGTCAAGGTGAGAGAGGGAGAGAAGGGACCCGGGTGGGCTAGATGGGCTGCTTCTGTTGATGGGCTCAAATCCTAGCGCCGGCCCTTTTCCAATTCCTTTCTCTTTTCTCTTTCTAAATTGATTTTCTGGATTGAGTTTCAAATGAATTCAAACTCTATTTGAATTCAAATCTTTTTGGGATTTTTGCAGTGTGCAACAATCATCTTTCAGGACATAAAATCAAGTGATCTCTCTGTTCAAGCTTGGTTCTTTTGAAATAACAAAATAAACAGTGCCATAGCACTAGATTTGCAAATGTTTTGAAAATGGTTTTGAAACCATTTTTATTTTGTAAAATTTTGTTCAAACTCTACACTCAAACCAATCAACAAGGAAGCAAACAAACTTGGTTTTAAAACACTAAGCTCTCAAATGAGGATGGGCATTTGATTTAAGTTTGGTCACATAAAATGATAGCACTATGTGCTTCTGTTTTCTTGAAATGAGTTTGAAATTGATCTCAAATATATATGCATGCATGAATGATATGCAATCTTTGAAATCATGATTTTAGGGATGTTACAAATCTAACCCCCTTAAGGTGAATCTCGCCCTCGAGATTCGGATTGGCTAGCAAATAGGTGAGGGTGGTCTTTCCGAAGATCATCTTCTCTTTCCCATGTTGCTTCCTCTTCAGAGTGATGATTCCACTGCACTTTGCAAAACTTGATAGTCTTAGTCCTTGTGACTCTTTCTGCAGTCTCAAGAATCTTGATAGGTTTCTCTTCATAGGTGAGATCACTTTCCAATTGAACCTCCTCCAAAGGTATAGTATCCTTCAAAGAAGTTTCTTCCATTTCTGGATGACATTTCTTAAGCTGACTCACATGAAACACATTATGGACAGCTGACAAAGATTCTGGGACTTCTATTTCATAGGCAACTTCTCCTTTACGACTCAGAATCTTGAACGTCCCAACATATCTTGGTGCCAATTTTCCTTTGACTCCGAACCTTTTCACTCCACGAAGTGGTGACACTCTAAGATAAGCTCTATCACCACTTCAGAGGTGACTTCTCTATGCTTAGGATCTGCGTAGCTTTTCCGGGACTGCTATCTTCAACCTGTCCTTAACCATCTTGACCTTCTCTTCGGCTTCTTTGATAAGATCTGGCCCGAATAAACTTCTTTCTCCCACACCGTTCCATAACAATGGGGTGGTACATTTTCTTCCGTAGAGAAACTCAAACGATGCCATCTCTATGCTGGCTTGATAGCTGTTGTTATAAGAGAATTCTGCGTAAGGCAGACTTTCATCCCAACTGGCTCCATAGTCTAAGGCACATGCCCTCAACATGTCTTCAAGAATCTGATTAGTCCTTTCTGTTTGTCCATCAGTTTGAGGATGAAAAGCAGTACTAAATTCCAACCTCCTTCCCAATGACTCATGTAACTGTCTCAAAAAATGGGAAGTGAATTGAGTTCCCCTATCAGACACAATACTCTTGGGCACCCCATGTAGACACACAATTCTACTCATGTAGATTTTGGCTAACTTAACACTTGTGTAGGTTGTCTTCACGGGTATGAAATGAGCCACTTTAGTTAGGCGAACCACTACTACCCAAATAGAATCGTATCCTGACCGGGTCCTTGGTAATCCGGTGATGAAATCTATACCAATCGTGTCCCATTTCCAATCAGGAATAGGTAGTGGTTGAAGCAAACCCGCTGGTTTCTGATGCTCCGCTTTCACTCTACTACACACATCACACAAAGCAATATGTTCGGCGATGTCCTTCTTGAGATTATTCCACCAAAATCTTTCCTTCATGTCCATGTACATTTTTGTGTTACCCGGGTGAATGGAATACGAAGAGTTATGTGCTTCTTGCAAAATCAGTTTCCGAACTCCGGTCTTGTGGGACATGACACGCTTCCCATGCCATAAGGTACCTGTTCGTCTTCATGGAATTCTTGACTTTCCCTTGCCAATCTTTTCCTTAATCTCTTCAATTTCCTTATCAGTTTTCTGGGCTTCTCTGATCTTGTCCAACAAAGTGGGTTGAACATCCAAAGACATGAGATGTCCTTCAGGCACAATCTCCAATCTGAGTTTTCTAAATTGGGTACACAGATCATCTGGCAATTCTCCTTTGGTAAGGCCATTCACAAAAACCTTACGACTTAGAGCATCTGTTACAACATTTGCTTTACCGGGATGGTATGCAAACTTAAGTCATAGTCTTTGATAAGTTCTAGCCATCTTCTTTGCATCATATTAATTTCCTTCTGGGTGAAGATATACTTCAAACTGTTGTGATCTGTGAACACTTCACAACGCTTTCCCAAAAGATAGTGTCTCCATGTTTTGAGTGCATGGACAACAGAGGCTAACTCTAAATCATGAATAGGATAGTTCACTTCATGAGTTTTGAGTTGTCTCAAGGCATAAGCCACAACTTTACCGTCTTGCATAAGTACTGCACCTAAACCTTGATGAGATGCATCACAATATACATGGAAATCTTTTTCCAAATCAGGTAGACACAAGACTGGTGCTGTCACAAGTCTCTTCTTTAATTCCTGAAAGCTGAGTTCACAACCTTCAGACCAAGCAAACTTCTTATCTTTCTTTAACAATTCAGTCATGGGCTTAGCTACCTTAGAGAAATTCTCGATGAACCTTCTGTAGTAACCTGCTAAGCCAAGGAAACTACGAACTTCTTTCACGGACTTGGGAGATTCCCATTCAGTCACAGCTGAAACTTTAGCAGGATCAACGGCTACACCATCTTTTGTCATAACATGTCCAAGAAAACCAACTTCCTCCAACTAGAACTCACACTTGCTGAATTTGGCATTAAGTTTATGCTCTCTTAACTTCTTAAGTATCAAATGCAAATGTCCTTCATGCTCTTCTTTGATCTTGGAGTAGACTAAGATGTCATCGATGAAAACGACAACAAATTTGTCAAGGAATTCCATGAACACCTTGTTCATCATATTCATGAAGTATGCTGGAGCATTTGTCAAGCCAAAAGGCATTACGGTGTACTCATACAATCCATACCTTGTAGTGAATGCTGTTTTAGGTATGTCTTGTTCTCTTATCTTGAGTTGAAAATAGCCTGACCGGAGATCAATCTTTGAGAACACACATGCTCCTTCTAGCTGATCAAACAAGTCATTGATTCTAGGAAAAGGGTATGTGTTCTTGATAGTCACCTCGTTGAGTGAACGGTAATCTATGCATAACCTTTGACTTCTATCTTTCTTTTCCACAAACAAGACTGGGGCTCCCCAAGATGAAGAACTTGGTTGAATGAATCCTTTCTGCAACTGTTCTCCAAGTTGTTTCTTGAGTTCTTTTAGTTCATCAACTGACATTTTATAGGGTCTCTTTGCTATTGGTCCAGACCCTAGTACCAAATCTATAAGAAACTCCACATCTCTATCCGGTGGCATTCCCGGCAATTCTTCCGGAAACACATCTGGATACTCACTCACGATTGGCACACTGTCCATGCTAACCCCCTTAAGAGAATTTAGCTTACTTCCTTTAGATTCAAAGTTGGACTTGAATTTAATCCGTTTCCTTTCTGGGGTTGTGAGTGCAACAGTACGATTAGCACAATCCATTATTCCTTCATACTTATCCAAACAATCCATTCCCAATATTACGTCCAGTCCTTGGGAATCTAGGATTATCAGACTCACTGGAAATTTATGTTTTCCAAACTCTATTACTAGATCCCGGCATCCAAGACTTACTATCATATCTCCACCTGGAGAACTAACTTTTATTGGACACCCAATGTTTTCAGTTGGAAACCCATTTCTATCAACAAATGCTTTTGATATGAATGAATGCGATGCTCCAGTATCAAAAAGAACAAATTCTGGAATAGAATTGAGTCTGAACTTACCAGCAACAGCATCAGGCTCCTCATAGACCTCCTCCACACTGATGTGGTTCACCTGTCCTTTCTGGAAAGGGTTGGGCTTGATAGGTCCTTCAAATTTCTTTTCTGGGCATTCATTTGCATAATGCCCCATCTTCTTGCATTTGAAGCATTCAACCTGACTGATGTCTCTCTTAACAGGCTGACTTCCACTTCCACCTCCATTACCACTGTGGTGGCTCTTATGTCCACTCTTGTGGTTCTTGTACTTATCATTGTCATGACTACGGTGATGCTTGTTGTCATGACGGTTGTGGTTGTGGTGCTTGTTGAATTTCCCATGCTTGTGGGATCCTGAGCTTCCACTGTCATCATAATGAGATTTTTTGTGAGACGATCCCGAGCTATGCTTGTCGGAGTGCTTTCTCTTTCTACTCTCAACTTGCTTCATTTTGTTCTCCAAAATAGCAGCCTTGTCACATAGCGACTGATAATTGGGAACATATGCCACAGCCAACTGCAGATTCAGTTCATCATTCAAGCCTTCCAAATTTTTCCTTTCTCTTGGCATCGGTGTCAACTTCATCTGGTGCATAACGCGCCAGATTGTTGAACTCCTCAATGTATTCACCACCGCGGTGGCGCCTCAGATTGTGGAACTCTTTCTTTTCGACTCATCACCCCGATGAGATATGAGCAATCTGGAAGCCATCCTCAAAGATAGCCCATGTCACTTCATCTATGGGAGTGGTGATCCGAAGTTGTCCCACCAAGTGGCGGCTAGCCCTTCCAGAGCAATGCCGCAAATATGACCTTTCAAAGATTCAGACAAATTACACGGTTACCAAGTCCTTGTTCATCGAAATATCCAATCATTGGCCACCATGGGATCAGTCGTCCCTGAGAACTTAGCTGGCCTCAATCTCAAGAACCTGGTGAGCATATCAAAACCCGGTGGGTTGTTGTTGTTGTTATTGTTGTTGTTGTTATTGTTGTTGTTGTTGTTGTTGTTTTGGTTCTGGATGAACGTCGTCATCATCTGCATTAGCTGAGTTTGAGCGGTCATCATTTGTTGCATTTCTGGAGTGTTGTTGTTGTTGTTGTTGGGGTTGGGGTTTGCACGACGGGGAGGCATCTGTGGTTTGTTCAAATAGAGATAAGAATGAGATACCCATAGATGCTTTCATGCACATTACATCACATAAGCAATCACAAGCATGCAACACAAGATAAAAGATCAACAACAAGATAACAAGTTCATAAAGTAAAACACACAAGTAGCAAGCCATCCACATGTCGGATGGTCCAATAACAAGTTCTCAAATAACAAGTATGATAATAAAAGATAAACAAGTAATCGAGTCTACTCATCGGCATCAATCTCCTCCTCGACAAAGGTAAGACCTGCGTTCTCCATCGCGGTCTTGTTCTCCTCAATGCTGGTGGTCAAGGTCTCTATCTTGGCCTTGAGAGCCCTCTTCTGGGAAGCCTCTCAATCACCGCTCACGCTTCTAGCTCAAGTCCTTGACCGCAGCTCATCACCATGTCCCGGATTTTCTTGTTCCTATCCCGACACGCTTCTCCTAACTCTTGAACTTCCGTCCCGGTCTCGAACTTCGCCCATTTCCTTGACTATCTCGTCTTGTGCTGAAGAGCTTGTCCTTCTCATGGCTGCACTGAGCTCATCATTGCCGAGCATGACATTGGTCCTGTCCGTGTCCATGTGCCTAATGAGAGACTCTAAGTCCCGGAGGTACAGCGTATCGGCTGCCAAGGCCCCTCGAATCGCCCTCGGTTGATGGACTCTCCATCCTCATCACGCCTTCAAGACGTGAAGTGGTACTCTAACCGCTCGGAGTGTCGCCCTAGCAATCATCCTATCAGTCTGCATCACTACCCCAAGGCCTCTCTCCCGCCATCGTGCATAAGCTTGAAGACGATGGCCTCCATAGTAGGCTCTGTCTGGCGTCCGGGCTGGTTCACCTTGAAGCCCCAGAGGTCCTTCCTCTCAAACTTGGTGAGGGGATGCACCATGATGGTGGGAAGAGGGATATTGAGCAAAGTGGTAAGCTCAACGATACGAGGACCAAAGCGGGTAACCTGGAACTCCTCAACAGTGCTGATGGTAATAGGCATCTATTTATAAGATAGAAAAGTTAGAACAACACAAATCAAGAAAAACAAAAGACATAACATCACATACATATCCTTGGGAAGCAAAACACTCAAGTCATGCATACATGAAACCATTACAACAACCAAGGTTCAAACTTATTTTTAGGTAACATTTTGGAAAATAAGGTGATAGGTGGTGGTCCAACTAACGAAGTACGTTTACAATCCTATCTCACTGGATCTCATATTAACACAATATTTCTAGAAGCAATCAGCCTATCTTGCTCACATGATTCCATCACTAAGTCTATAATATCTCCTCTTAAGGTTTGGTTGGTAGCTTCCAACTCTTGGGTATGTTCCTTCTCTTTCCTTAGATCATTTTGGAGGTTGAGCATTTTGCACTTGACTCTATCATCAAGTTCTTTGATGGTCTTCCAAGCTGCATCCTTTGCTGATTCAAAGAATGTAGGGTGCACCACTGAATTGGTGAACATGCAGAATCCTTTTTCCTGATGGTTGTCTTCCTTGTTTTTATACAAGTGAAGTTGCACCCACCAGTATTCCTCTCCTTCATCCATCACAGGAAAGCCCTTGTACACAGCTGCACCTTGTATGTCTAATGCAACCATGAGGTCCTTGAGAGCCTTGGAGAATTCTGTCTCACACTCCAAAGTCATTGTCATGAGTGGTCCTTTCCTTACGGCTTCGTTGATGGAGTTCATCTACAAATAGATATGAGAGAGAAGATTAGAAAAGTTTACGAGAAGAATAGACAAGTGTAGAAGTTGAAATTTTTTCCTTAGTGGTTTCCAATCCTAGGGTCATAATCCTACAGGCAACACAGTGCTCAGATACCATCTGTAAGATCCCTCCTTTGTAAAGGAAAAGGATCCCTGTGATTGCAATGCTAGTCCCTGGATCATTGCTAGCATCCATAGTTTAAGATGAAGTACACAGATACAAAGGTCATTTATTACATCCATTCCAGAGATAACATAGTCTTTACAACTCAAGGCCACAGGCCTAACACAAGAGTTTGAATAAGTAAATAAATATAAGTCTTCATCTTCATGTGCCACAAGCAAACATGTTGAGTGTAGACTCATGACACCTAATCCTCATCAGAGTAACCTGCAACATCACAAGTTACTGACAAGGGTCAATACTTTGGAATAGTATTGGCAAGTGATACCTTAGTAAAATTTAGGTGGACTATATTACTATATGCATTTTGGCTCAGTGTAGCTTGGCTTGCTTTGCTCAAAATAGGTTTTTCCTATTAGTTGAAATCACTAAGTTTTTCTTTGTCAAAACTTTTCCCAAGGAACCACCAATAGACATTAGGGTCCTTCACCCTTGTTCACCCACAAGTTTTTACTTAGAAGTTGGAGTGATGAGATTCTTGATAGCTTCCATGTCTTGATGCTCAAGTTGTCCATTGCCATGGACTTGGCTAAGTACTTAGATTTTTCCATCTGCAGAGGTCGCCGGAGTTCGTGCAGAGAGCGGTGGCGCTCGGTTGAAGTCGCTGCCGAGGCTACAGACCATGCGAGAACAAACGGGGTGTGTCAGTAGATGCGCAAGGAGTTGCTGAGCTTGATAGCATGAATCATGGACAGAGGGGGACACGGTGCTCACCGGAATTCGTCGGCGAGGTCGTCGGAACAGCGGCAAAGGCCAAAGCGATGAGCAGCCTAGTGGCGTGGAGAGGAAATTGGGTGAGGGGAAATGGCCGCGAGAGGGAGGGGCTTAAGTAGGCAGAGGCTCGACAAGAAACGCTCAGTGATTCAATGCCAATTACGCCGCGGAATCAACGCAGCAACGGCCAGCGACGGTGTTCGTGCGCGGAATCTGAGGAAGACGATGACGACGTGGATTTGCCCGCTTGTCGAATGTAATAGAGGGGAGGTCCGGTGTCAAGATCTCACCGGGTGTGTCTGCTGGAGAGAGGAGAGAAGGGACCCGTGGGCTAGATGGGCTGCTTCGTTGATGGGCTCAAATCCTAGCCGACCCTTTTCCAATTCCTTTCTTTCTTTCTAAATTGATTTTCCGGATTGAGTTTCAAATGAATTCAAACTCTATTTGAATTCAAATCTTTTGGGATTTTTGCGTGTGCAACAATCATCTTTCGTGACATAAAATCAAGTGATCTCTGCTCAAGCTTGGTTCTTTTGAAATAACAAAATAAACAAAGGCCATAGCACTAGATTTGCAAATGTTTTGAAAATGGTTTTGAAACCATTTTTATTTTGTAAAATTTTGTTCAAACTATACACTCAAACCAATCAACAAGGAAGCAAACAAACTTGGTTTTAAAACACTAAGCTCTCAAATGAGGATGGGCATTTGATTTAAGTTTGCTAACATAAAATGATAGCACTATGTGCTTCTGTTTTCTTGAAATGAGTTTGAAATTGATCTCAAATCTATATGCATGCATGAATGATATGCAATCTTTGAAACCATGATTTCAGGGATGTTACAATCTTAAACTGTGGATGCTAACATTTGATCCAGGGACTAGCATTGCAATCACAGGGATCTCTACCTTATTTTGTGAGATCTTACAGCTTTGATTTAGGAATTTTTCCATGGAATTTGCCCATTTGCTTCTCGATTTTAAGGTTTAGGGTTAATGAGCTGCAAATACCCGATGGTGCTGTCTAAGAGCCTCCCCCAGGCGGACTGTATCTATCCCAACTCTTTTCCCCTTGTATAAATCTCAAAATCTGCAATTCTTTATTGATTCCTCATTGTTCGTTGCCATTATAGCAATAGAGATTTAATTGTCACTTCATTGGTTTGTATCTATTTAACAGATGGGATCCTATAGTGTCGATGCAATAACGCTCTCTAGAAATGACAGTTTTCGCATTAGCTTTAGTGGTTTTTAATTCCAGTCATCAAATGAAGAGCCCATTGAGAGGATTGAATTTAGAGGTATCAAAAGGACATCAAAATTGCAGTCATCTATTTTGTATGCGTTTACACGGTAGACATTAATATTCCACCGCATTGAAAATTTTATGTGTTGTTGCATCAGGGCCTCAACACAAGGGGGACACTGATTTTTACGTCTACCGGCTGCCCTATTGATTTGTCATGAAAAATAAGTACAAACTGGTAAGATGATAAATTCTTGATCATAATATCAACAAGCTACCCTATGATATTTAAATACTTCCAGTAATCACAAGAATGCTAATTCTTCAATTCTCTATACTTGCCCAGACATTTGGAGTTGAGTTCACAAGAAAATACCTAAAGAATCGCCTTGATGAACCTATTGATGTCCATGTTTGGCAAATGAATAGAAAAAATCCAAAGATGGTTAGGATGAAGATAGGAGTTAGCCAGCATTATCCTTTTTGCTCGTTGTCCATGGGTCAAATGCAATCTTGACGACCAAGATAACATTGTCCTTTTTTGCTCTAATGAAAAGATAATATAGAGGTACATATTCGTTCAAGAACTTCCATCGGACGGCCCGTTAGAAATGCAATGCTAGTTTGTTAGAGAGTACTAATTATGCTATTCTGATTGATTTATGGACTGCACTTTGTATGTACTGCCATAATGTGTAATGGCTAAATTTGTACGAATTTCTCCAACTATCTGGCTAATATTAACGCGATCGAGCTACTATAAGTTATTGAGTTAATCTGTCTATCTAGATGCTGAATCATGATTATGTGTCATGTCAGCTATGATCGAGTTCTCATTAGCATGCTACTATATAAAATGGTTTACACACACTAGAGAAAGTCACTTTAAAAATCCGCTTCGAGGCACACTAGTTCTAGAGACGGTCTTTGATAGAATCCGACTCAGATTGCCTGACTTCTGGAGACGGTTCCTAGTATAAGTCGTTTGTGGTTGATCGCTTTATTTAGCGGTCGAAAATAATAGTCGTCTCCAGCTCGTACATGTTAGAGGCGTTTTCCTTTTTGCATCATCTGAGGTCGCATATCTTAGAGCCGCAAAGAAAACTGGCTTAGGTGGTGTGCTCTTAGAAGCTATGCGCTTGAGTCGGAACGAGAAACCATCTGAGGCCTATGGAAAATTGATGTCTTAAATAACAAGTTTGTACTAGTGATCACAACCATGGTGAGCTTCTCTACCTCCCGGTTTCCAAGATTTCATTTGCTTCTGTATCGAAAATTCGTCAGGCGCCACCGCAATCGCCTCCAATCGACGTCGGCACTTCTCTCCGGTGACCAAAAACCAGCGGTGCAACCACTACTAGGCTTGTTATGAGCTTCTTTCAAACATGACCAGCCTCGCTAGACCATCCTCTCCCGATCGATTGAACATCGATCCGTGAGGATCACCTTGTGTGACGCCGCGATGATGCCATGCGCGGCGTCATGGTTAGCCACCTGAATGTGTTTGAACTGGTTCATGCCCATGTGGCATATGGCGTGGCCTTAGGCCCACTCGCCACCGACTAAGGGTAGAGTTAGCCCCATGAAAAACAACCACACCACACACTGTCGTCAAGATGACGTCAGCCTGACCTAATAAATAGTTTTAAATCATTTAAGAAAAACAAAAAATGAATAAACATTACGAATTCAATATCTTTTGTTTTATAAATCAGAAAAATACAAATAATATATCAAAATTTGTAGAAAAATAATATTTATCATTTAAATGTATTATCATACATTGTTATTTTACTTAACTAAATGTTTATTATTTAGTAAAGATTTTATAAGTAATAAAACTTAGAAAATTCATATTTTGATAATTGTAAATGAGAAAAATACAAATATTATACTAAAATTCATAGAAAAATAAAAACTAAAATTATGAACTATAATCATACATTGATGTGCAACATAAATAAATATTTATTATTTATTAATATTTTATAAAGTAATAAAGCTTATAAAATCATATCTTAATATTTAAATTCATAAAAATACATACTCCTTCGTCCCAAAATAGATGTCGAAATTTTGTAAATTTGGATGAACGATATACTAAATAGTGTCTAGATTCATTCAAATTTTAACAACCGAGACATCTATTTTGGGACGAGGGAGTATAATATACCAAATGATCACAAAAATAATATCTATATTATAAAAATATAATACTCCAGTTTTGATGTAAATAAAAATGTAATACTCTAAAAAAATTAATTTAAATCTATTTCCTTAATTGATAATTCATAAAAGGATATATAAAATTTCCAATATTATCCATTGAAGGTTTAATAATAGTATTAATCTTGAGTAATGCTACTATGAAGTCAAAATAGTCCAAAACATCTTAAATGCAATATTTGTTAAATTATCATTCACAATAAGTGTATATTATTTCCTAAAAGGATTTCTATCAAATATAAAATTCTCAAAAATAATATTTTGACTTATTAAAACCTTTATCATTATTTCCCTCACAAGTTTATAAATGTATTAAAAATCCCAAGATAAATTATAAGTAGTTAAGTAATGTTGCTTCCTTATTTACAAATTATAACCACTCATTTGTAAGGAGATAAATGGTTACATTCAATCATAATGTTGAGAAACCACTACTCAAATAGTAGTATTACCACTCTTAGTTAACCTCTAGGAAACATTATGAAGTGAACAAATTACAATATCATATAATACCAAGAATAGATAAGTCTTAAGTATAAGTAATCCACTTAACTTAATCAAGGCTATGTTTCTTTCATAATAACTTGAATTAAGAGAAAATCCCTAGTAATACATATTCATCAAGTTAAATGCCTTTACTTCAGAGGGTAAGCTTCTCTCAAAAGTTATTCTTCTAAGTTATATTAAAAGTAATTCCTAAGCATTTCTATAAAATCTCTAATTGATTAACAATAATATAAGAAGTCTTTGAATACCATTCCACACTTGAGTGTTATATTATTGTATGTTACTTTCTTGTACTTACATGTTTTTACACACACATTCACAAGCCTAATAAGAAGCACAAATGTGAAATTAATCTAAAAGGGCAACACATTCTAAAGCAACCATTCCAAGTTTCCAAAACCCTAGATCATCGATGTTTATTTTGGGGATTCGAGTTTATCAAATTGCATTACATTACTTATGCATAATGGCATCTTGCTTCTTTAAACATTAGTCCTTACCGGACCAATGATGTTGATTTCAAATATTGGATCTTCTATTGGCTCGAAGACCGTTAGTGCATAATCTTGCAATCACAAAAGGCAAGTTCACACTTGCTCATGTAATTTGGTTATTTTCTATCAAGTATTTGCAAATACAGTGTTGTCATCACCTGCATTTCAAAAAGGTCAGAAAACATTATTTTCATAATAATATGATTTTGGGTTATTTACCAAGAGGTAATAATCTACTATGAAAGTTCCGGTGGTAAAGGAACATATTATCTTGGGCTTAACAACCTATGTCACCAATGATTATAGTGCCATATAATACGCATTAACCATGATATTTGTAATAGGATGGAGGAGTCAGCTAGATCTTCTTCCTTCCGTATGTCGGCAAGACGACCTTACCGTGATGCTGTGATTCCTTGTGTGGATCCAGCATACAGGTCGCCACCCTTAGACCCCGCAATTTTGGTGTCTAGATTATGTGTGAGCGGCTGCCGGAGGTATGGTTGGACCTATATGGAGCCTATTAGGGGCATAAACGACTCATAGAGTCTCCAGGGACCAATCAGAGTTATAGCTTGCCCGAAAGGGGGCTTAATAGAGACGTGTCTTGGCCTGGAGGATCGTGCGGGCATATGGAGTCGTGGAGAAGGGCAATGATTGGCTTGGATGATATATTGGGCCCCATACCATAGGAAGTGTGGATGGGTAAGCTACCTAGTTGTGCAACAAGTATTTCATCTCTCATGGGGAAAGCAATGCACCTCTATAGAGTGTAAAAACTATGACATGATAGTCCCTATTCCGGAAAGGACCTGCGAATGCTGCAGGAAAGGAACTCCATGAAAGTTCTGCTAAAACTATGAAGGCTGATGGACATAGCTTTTCAGAATAAAAGAAATCTTTAAAGAAATGTTTACGAAAACCTGCATCGCCTACGACTTATGCTCTATGGCTATAGCTAGTGCATCAAACACTCCTTTTTAGTTAACTTGCTGAGTGCGCTCGTACTCAACCGTAATTTATTAACCCTTTCTAGATTTTGAAGCCAATAAATATGATGCCTACATCAATTTATGCTCAAAGGAATCATCACCAAAATCTCAAGTTCTTCAATGAAGTCAAGGAAGTAAACATATACATCAACAAAAGGGAAGACAAAGTTGTTGATTAGATATGAGCATAATATCTAGCCATAGAACCTACTTCTGTAGAGCAATTCAATAATAGTATTTGCAAGCTAGATAGTTTAGTAGTAGTATATTAGTATGTTATTTAAGAGTTGTTATTTCTGGTTCTTTGTAAAAAGTTGCTTTCTCTCTCTATAACCTAGAGTGTTCTCTGGATATTGTTAAAGAGTTGAGTTGTAACCTATAGTAATGTTTTGGACCTGCTATATTTCTGTTTTACCACTCTAAGGGATGTAATGCTAGTGAAACGGTGTTTCATGGTGTTATATCAACGACTATAGTGTACTACATAATGCAATAGTATGCTGGGTCACCGCAGCATGTGACGATGGGCGTGGGATAAGCACGAATGTCGAAGAATGTTTCCAACTAGGGTGTGTGACATAAACACTCATGACGTGGTTGTTCTCTCTCCAATTATGTAGCACAAATATTCATGGCATTTTCGCATCTAAAAACTTTTTGCATTATTATTGAACATACTTTGTGTGGGAAATAATTACTTCTAGATCACATCACTGTAACAACCCAGTTTTAGTTATTATTATATTAAGGTTTGTTTGTGCATCATGAGCATCATATTTAAATTGTGCATTAAACAAATCATGCAAAACCCTAAAACCCTAATTTCCTTCCTCACTTGAAAATCCATTCAAAATGGTTTTGAATTTTGGAAATCACAAAACAAAGGAGCCCAAATGGATTACTAGGGCCCCACATTATTTTAGGTATTTTATTAAGCCTCTGGTATTTTTGAAATTCCCAAAATAGTTTACAAATGAAAATACCAAACAGAAATACAAAACAGAAAATAAAAAGGGTTTGCAAAAAAAGAGCAGCAGCCGTAGCCCAGCCGGCCCATTCCTCTCTTCCCTCTTTTTGTCGCCCACTCGCGCTTGCAGCTGGCCCAGGACGGCCCATCTTGGCCTGGTACTCTTTCGGCCTCTGTTCTTCGTCGTCTTCGCTGCCGACGACGGAGCACAAGCTCTTGCGTGTCGCCGGTGCCGCCATTGATCCATGCCGCCTGCATCCCGCCGCTTGACGCTCTGGAGCATGGATAAGGACCTCGTCGATCCGTGCTCCTTCTCCTTGCCTCCCCCTCACTCTCCCTGGCTCTCCCTTCCTCGTTTTCCCCACTGGAAAACCCTAGCTGAAGAGCTCGTCGTTGCCCCGCCGTCTCTGGCCTCCCCTCGCTCAACCGAGGCCGCCTTGAGCTCCGCCTTGCAACCCTAGTTCTTCTGGTTGAAGGACGCAAGCCCAGGAGCTCCCTGCTTGCCGGAATCGATGTTTCTTCCCCGAGCCCGACGCCGGCCGCCGTCGCCATTTACGTCGTTCAGGACCTCCCCGCTCCTTCCCGTCACGACCATGAGCACCGTGGTGAGCACGCGTTCTCCCGACCCTTTTACCTCTCCCTTTCGCTCTGTTTCGTGCCCGCGTCGTGCGCCACCGCCAGTCGTTGTCACCGTCGGTGCTCCGGCGACCTAAAATCAGCGGCGCCACCGTAGTTAGGTTCTCCGCGTCGCGCTGCGTCTAACACGCACATCTGCACTTCCTAGGCCGCCCTCCTCCACCGTCTGTCGTCGTCGTCTGAACCGTTGGCCGACGAGCCAACGTGGCGCCCGTGTGGCATCAACGTGACGCCTGCGTGGCAGCCACGTGGGTGTTGACCCCGCTTGACCGCGTAGCCGCTGACCTGGCTAATGGGGCCCAGTCATCAGTTACTGAGGCTAGCCTTAGCCTCAGTACCAAACAACCCCACCCCTATGCTGACGTCACAGTGATGTAGTAACTAATTTAAAAGGGTTTAATAATTTCATAAAATGATGTAAATATTATAAAATCAATAACTTTTTCATATTAAATCTGAAAAATGTGTATAATATATCAAAATGATTAGAAAATTGAGAACTATCTAATTAAGCTACAATAATGCATTGTTTAACAACTTTAAATGACAAGTTTAATTAGAGAACTAATCAACCCCTCTCATATGCTTTCGGAGTTCTCCCGAGTTAGGGTTTTCACCCCTCGGAACCCCGTTTAAACTACCAAGCATGCCTTAGGGTTACACTTCAATACAAATTAACTTGTCATATCATCATACTTGTTTGAGCATTGCATCGATGCCATGTGTTGATTGTTTCCCTTTCTTTCTGGTGTTTGGTTCTTTCCGGTAGAATACGATATCGAGATCAAGATTGAAGACTGAGATCAAGACCATCGAAGATTGAAGATCGACGGACAATACTTGACTAACTATAACCAAGTCAAGTACAAGCTTCTGAAGATATGCTTATATGTTATCAACTGGCAAAGGCAAGCATAGCCCCACCATGATATAATCCTATGGTTTCGAAACCATTTCAATTATTGCCATGATGCATACGATTCTACTATGGTCTTTTATCGATAGATAGAGTATCCTATCTGTTGCATTACTCCCTTTGAGATTATATTACCTGATCCACTGCTCCTAGCATAACTAGGTTTGGCTTGTGTGCACTGCTAGAGCTTACATCTGTGTCCTGCTTAGCCAAGCATAGCTGTTGAGTTTGGTTCATCCAGATGATGTATCAGATGCAGAGAATCTAGTATGACAGGAGAACGTGATGAGATGAGATCAGTGATATGAGAATAAACATGCTAAGGCTTGTATGGGAGGCCACGGTGGGATGTGGTTTTTATAGTCCCATGCTCGCCACCACTAGGACCCGATGTTCTTGCCTCTTGAACCAAGACGAGCGTACAACCACACGGGGCCTAGAAAACCCCACGAGTGACTAACTTTCCTAGTAGATTCCATGAGTCACATAGTTCAGGCATTCCATTCGACATATGCATAGAAAACCTTTTGAAAGATTTGCCGGGTGAAGGAGGTGCATTCATAATAGGTAGGGAAGCGTGGACCGGGTTGCTTGGGGTCGATGGAGCCCCTAGTAAACCAACCTAGCCTCACATATTTAAGTACCGGCTTCGGGATTTGACCCATTACGGCGGAACCATACTTATTGCGTGACTCATGGTCTCGGCGAAAGCAAGGTAAAGGTCGTGTCTAACCACCCTCTGTCGGCCTTCCAAGGAAGAGGGCTAATCTTAAGTGGCATTAAGAGAAGGTTAGTACATGTGGGTAAAGTTGTACACCCCTGCAGGGTAATAATCTTTCGGAAAGTCGTGTTCACGGTTATGGACGACTTGGGAACGGACGTGATGATCATAGAGAACTTGAACCTAATCGTAAAACTTGGCAGATCAACATGTGCTTAAGGATGCTTCCTCATGGGTACGAGGGGGTGATCCTAGTTGGTAGAATATGATGATTCGGTGGATATCAAAAGATGATGATCAATACTTTGGAGATTTCGCTCTCTTATCCCCTTTTAAAACACCCTGATTAGACGAGATTCCTCTCTCTCTCTTGTTTTATAAACAAAGATGGCTTTATGAAAAACAACTCCACCAGTCATAAGTGTTCCGGAGTCCATCCTGTACTCACCCTTGCTTTGTTGATACTTTTGGCAGAGTAAGTGTTCCCCAAAGATCAGTTTGGTACTACATCGACACCGACGAGTAGCTTGGGGTTCCCGGTCGGCATCCTGGAATCTATGGGCTGGGACGTCATCGTTATGCTTCAGGCCTCTTTGGCCATTTGTTAAGTTTGCTACTTAATATCATAATTTGCCTTCCATTGTTTGATGTTTGTGGTCAGTGACCTCTGCTTGTAATAATTTGGTTCTTCGCTCAGTTATGAGCTTGCTGTAATAAATTTTGTGTCGTAGGGTCACTGTTGTGTTACCGATTCTTCACTAGATATTCTCGAGCTCAAGGTTAAGATTATGTCATACAGAGGTCTGGGATTTGTTTAGCCCTGACCCCGGGGTGTCACAATCACCTTCTTTGGAGACTCCGCCCACATGCGTCAAATGGGGTACGCACATGACGACAAATGTGGATCCACATGAACGGATGTTAAAGATCCGTCTAGCTAGAGTGCACAACATGACCATGGATGATACAATCTTACAAATGCTCTATTGTATGGAAAGGATGCCTTCCAAAGGGTGTGTCTGTTGAAGGGGACATGCCATCCAACAAACCTCTTCACCATGTATATAAGTGGGTCTCTCACATTGCAATGGAACAACAAAATCATTTGGTATATTCCTTTCGTATCTTACATTTTTAACCAAATAGTTATAATTATTAGTTGCGGATGTATTTTATGGTCTCGTAAAGCAATAAGTCATATTTCCCTTTTTCAGTTTTAGAGAAAACAAGGTCATACATCTTTCTCTAAAACTTCAAAATAAGATCATTGTTTTAGATAATAATTCAGTTTTCAAACCATAATATCTATTATATCCAAGAATCTTATGGTATTTAATACTTATAATATCCAGTGGAGTAACCATACTGAAGAATAAGCTACCTGTAAACGAGAAGATTACATTAGGACTGAGTTTTCTGATCTCTTTAGTTCCTAGTTTTCTTTCTCTTAAAATCTCGGGATGAGATTTTGTTTAAGGGGGGAATGTTTGTAACATCCCAAAAATGTTAATCAAGATTATCAAGTTCCAATCACCCAAGTGCAACCACGTGGCATATGGGCTCTGCCTTGACCAACTAAGTTGCAAGAACTCAGCCAGATGGATAGAAGGTGGTAGTGATGATAGGACGAAACGCGTCCATGGTGGTCTGAGGGGTTGCTTCTGAAAAGTCTCGTCTCGATGCATGTCGAGTCTTGTGGGGAAAGTGCACCACCTCTCGAGAGGGTAAAACTAAGTACTTAGTCGTGTCCCTGGTTATGGACAATTTTGAGCATCAAGACAGTGTAGCAGTTCAAGAATCTCATCATTCTAATTTCTCTAAGTTAAAACTTGTTGGGTGAACAAGGGAAGCACCTGGAGAGTATCCAGTGTGCCATGTTTGTTGAAGTGTTGTTGAAAAAGAGAAAAACTATTTTACAAAGGATATGGAAAACTTATTTTATGCAAAGGCCAGCCAAAACTCCGCTTAGCCAGATATTCATGTAGATGTTAGGTTCTCCATATCAATATGATATCACTTGCCAATACAATTCAAATGTATTGACCCTTGTGGTTGCAACTTATCATGTTGCAGGATTACTTGTTGTTAGTGAAGTTTGATGAGTAGGGATTACAAGTCTACAACCAACATGTTTGCCTGTGGCACATGAAGATGAAGGACTCCATGATTTATAGATATATCTGATGCTTTGTAATAAGATAGCCATATGAGCTAAGTAAGTTGTAATTAATTATCTTATTCCTGGATATGTGATGTAATATGACCTTTCTTTCTTGATATTACATCTTAAACTATGGGTGCTAGCTATTAGATCCAGGGACTAGCACTGTAAACACGCGAACTTGTACCTTATCAGGTTTGGTCCTCTACATTCAGGGGCATGGGATGCCCCTGCTGATGGTTCTTTGGATCAGGGGTGTAAGTTTAGAATCCCTAATTGCTACCTGTTATGGTGACTGTCTATGTAGGTAGCAATGTTTATGTCTGCATATGGCTGTTATGGTTATCATCTAGCTCACAATGTGTTGTGTGTGCATATGAATGTTCTTGTGATCATCTGATGTGTATGTGATGGGGTGGTAAGATCACCAAATTTGAATGGGGTGATCACAACCCATGTGATCAGATGCAAAGCACCACACCAAACACCTGTCAAATGCATCATCGGGGAAAAACACAAAAATATGGGAAACCAAACAACTGGGCCTATTTGCAGGAAACAAAAATATAGGAGTCCAAACAACTCGCCCAAGTTGGCCCAATCCCAATCTCCCCCATCCAGCACCTCAGTAGGCCAAGTGCCAAAAAGGGAAATCTTGGGCTGAGTAACCAAACATGCCCATGGTGAAGAACGGTTCTAGATAGAGCACATGACATGGATGTTCTCTCTCCAATTAAGTGGCATACATATTCATGCCATTTTCACATCCAAACACTTCTTGCATTAATATTAAACATACTTTGTGTGGAAACTAATTACTTCTATCTCACATCACCTTCTTTGGAGACTCGGACCACATGTGGCAAAGGGGTAGGCACACACATGATGACAAATGTGGGGCCACATGAAAGGATGCCAAAGATTGCTTCTAGCTGGACTGCATGATATGAGCATGGACGATACTATCTTACGAATGCTCTATTTGCTAGAGTTTGCAAAGAAGTTTCAGGTTGCGAGGGTTCTTCGAGGACTCTTCCCACACGATATGGGTGGGGTCATGTGACAATGAGCGTCACATATGGTGAAGAATAGTTTCAGCTAGATCAAATGATGCAGCCGTTCATGACATGGAAGATCTATCTTTAATTAAGTGGCACACATATTCATGGCCTTTTCAAATCCAAACACTTCTTTCATTAATATGAGACATACTTTTTTGGGAAATAATTACTTCTATCTTGCATCGGCTTATTTGGGGACTTCGCCCACACGTGGGGGAGGGGGTAGGCACATGACGGAAAATGTGGGGCAACATGAACGGATGACAAAGGCTGCTTCTAGTTAGAGTGCATGATGTGAGAGTGGATGATACAATCCTCCGGATGATGCTCTATTTTCTAGAGTTTGCATGCAAGATATAGGATGTGAGGGTTGTTTAAGTAATCCTCCCACACGAGGTGGGTGGGGTGGGCATGGGACGATGATTGTGGGGGCAGCACATATGGTGAAGAATAGTTCCAGCTAGAGTGTGTGACGCGAACGTTCATGACGTAGATGTTCTGTGTTCGATTAATCGACAAATGTATTAATGTCCTTTCATATCCAAACACGAATTTCATAATTATTGAGCATACTTAGTGTGGAATATAATTACTTCTAGCTTGCATCTCCTTCTTTGGGGACTCCGACCGTTCATGGCAGAAGGAGCAGCACATGACGACAAATATGGTGGCACATGCATGGATGCAAAAGATTGCTTCTAGATAGAGTACATGATGTGAGGTGCTCTATCTACTAGAGTTTGCATGCAAGTTCGAGGGTTCTTTAAGGGCTCCGCCCACACGAGGTGGGTGGCGTGGGCATGATACGGTGAGCGTGGGTGTTGTGGATATACCAAATGAGTATACCCATGCCATGGTATCTTACCAGCAAGCCCGAGTGGCCCATATATGATGATTAGACACATATCCTAATCGGGGCAGCCTAGTTGTTGATAGACAAGACAAAGCCTCAACCATGATGAAGGAAGGCGGCATGCCATGGAGTAATTATTTTATCTGAAGCTTCACAAGATGTGCGTGGCATTGCAGAATGATTGGGCACATGTGAAATCATGTGGATACAATCATTATCTATGGCGATAATGTCACTTGTATTGCTTATGAGTTATATTTATCCTCATAAGTTACAGAAATGTAAGAGGGTAATTTGCAAACAAATATTTGTGATATTCACAATATCTGTACCAATGTTTATATACCATAAATTGTTCATAGAATTGGTATGAGATAACCTTGAGGTTTGCAAAATTCAGGGGTAGTAAAATCCCAAGTCATAACCCGTCGATGACCCTCCGATCATTCATATTGTACTCTTTTTTCCTTTATGAGTTTTTCCATAAGGTTTCTCATACAAGGTTTTTAATGAGAAAATATAAATACAAGTGAGGACATATGTCATGTGGTTTCTCCTAAATTTTTCCCACGAGTTTTTAGGAGTTATTAGTGGCATATCGTTATAATGTTTTTCCTTGATTTTTCCATATGGTTTTTAGAGGAGTTTTAGTTTGCAATATACATGTGACGAATTGATCAAAGGGTTTCCTTTTGCAATGGAGATCACGGTTCTAGCTTCTTAGGGAATCTGGATTGTGAGAAATAATCTAATTTTTGAAAATAAGCAGCCTAGCTTCACTAACTGGAAAGCAATCTTCCTGGAGGAGTTAAGATTAGTCAGTTTTAGAATGAAAAAGAAACATGCTCAAAGCTTTAAAGAATGGCTAAATCCCAAGTGTAATTGTAATTTATTTCTTTTTTCAGCTATCTTAGCTGACTTGTATTTTATAAAAGATATTTGGACTCTAATATAAAAATTGCAGGAGGTTTCCCTCTCATCGTTCAACCTTCAAAAAAATGATCAAGGGGGAGTGTTGAGAAACAAGACATGTGATCATTTGTATTGAAGGGATGACTTCCAAAGGGTGTGTCCGTTGGAGGGGACATGTCCCTGCAACATACCCTTCACCATGTATATAAGTAGGTTTCCCATATTGCAATGGAACAAAAGAATCATTTAGTCCTCTCCTTCCATCTCTCAGTTTTGTACTCTAACAGTTATACTTGATAGTGGCAGATTTTCCCGCAAAGCATTACGTCAGATTCCCCCTTTTTAGTTTTAGAGAAAATAAGGTCGGACTTCTTTCTCCAAAACTTCAAAAAAATCGATATTTTAGATAATAATTCAGTTTTAAAACCACAATATTTATTGGATCCAAGCACCTTATGAGATTTAATACTTGTATTTTAATAAACCAAAGTATTATCCAAATAATTCAAAAATATTTTTATGAAAAATGGGGCCTTAGTGTGGAAAATAAATAATTCTAGCTTACATCACCTTCTTTGGGGACTCCTAATGTGCATGGTGGAAGGGGAAGGAACATGACGGGAAACTAGGGGTGGGGGTGTATATGTGAGGGTTCTTTGGGGACTCCACTCGCACGAGGTAGGTGGGGTGGGCATGTGACGGTGGGCGTGGTATAAACACGAATGTCAAAGAACATTTTCAACTAGGGCGCGTGACATAGATGCTCGTGACGTGGATGCTCTCTCCAATTAATTAGCACACATATTCATGGCATTTTCGCATCCAAAACTTTTTTATTATTACTAAACATACTTTGTGTGGAAAATAATTATTTCTAGCTCACATCGTTTTTTGAAGACTCACCACATGCGCAAACGGGTAGACACATGACAACAAATGTGGAGCCACATGAACATATGCCAAATATTCCTTCTAGATAGAGTGTACAATATGAGCGTGACGATACAATCTTATAAATGCTCTATTTGCTAGAGTGTGCATGGAAGTTTTTGTTGCGAGGGTTCTTCGAGGACTCACCATACGATATGGGTCGGTGGCACGTGACGGAGCATGGGGCATCCCTTATGGTGAAGAACAATTCTAGCTAGAGAACATGACGTGGACGTTCATGACATGGATGATCTATCTTCAATTAAGTGGCACACATATTCATGGCCTATTCGCATCCAAACACTTCTTTCATTAGTATGGAACATACTTTATGTGAAAAATCTTATAGATCATATCGCCTTCTTTATTTGGGTACTCCGCCCACACGTGCCAGAGGGGGTAGGCACATGACAACAAATGTGGAGCCACATGAACGGATGGCAAAGATTGCTTCTAGCTAGAACACATGATGTGAGCGTGGATAATACATGCTATAGATTCTTTATTTTCTAGAGTTTGCATGCAAGTTATAGGGCGCGAGGGTTATTTAAGGTCCCCGTCCTCATGAGGTGGGTGGGGTGGGCATGGGACGGTGAGCGTGGGGACGACACATATGGTGAAGAACGGTTCCGGCTAGAGCACAAGACACGTAGGTTCATGATGTGGACGTTCTCTCTCAAATTAAGTAGCACATGTATTCATGTCATTTTTGCATCCAAACACTTCTTGCATTATTATTGACATACTTTGTGTGGAAACTAATTATTTATAGCTCATATTGCCTTCTTTGAAGACTCTGCCCGCATGTCACAAAGGGAGTAGGCACATGACGACAAATGTGGGGCCACATGAAAGGATGCCAAAGATTGCTTCTAGCTAGAGTGCATGATATGAGCGTGGACGATACTATCTTATGAATGCTCTATTTGCTAGAGTTTGCATGGAAGTTTCAGGTTGCGAGGGTTCTTCGAGGACAACGCCCACACGATATGGGTGGGGTGGACATGTGTCGCTGAGCATGGTGGATCACATATGTGAATAACAGTTTCATCTAGAGCACATGACACGGACGTACATGACATGGATGCTCTATGTTTAACTTGGTGGAACACATATTCATGGCCTTTTCACATCCAAACACATCTTTCATTAATATGAAACATACTTTTTTTGGGAAAATAATTACTTCTAGCTTGCATCCCTTCTTTGGAGACTTCGCCCACATGTGATGGAGGGGATAGGCACATGATAACAAATGTTGGGCCACATGAACGAATGACAAAGTTTGCTTCTAGCTAGCGTGCATGATACGAGCGTGGACGATACAATCCTCTAGATGATGCTCTATTTGCTAGAGTTTGCATGCAAGTTATAGGGTGTGAGGGTTGTTTAAGTACTCCACCCGAGGTGGGTGGGGTGGGCATGGGACGGTGATTGTGGGGGCAATACATATGGTGAAAAATAGTTTCAGCTAGAGTGTGTGATACAGACATTCATGACATAGATGTTCTCTTTTCGATTAAGCGGTGCACGTATTCAAGGCCTTTCATATCCGTACACGAATTTCATTATTTTTAAGAATACTTAGTGTGGAGTATAATTACTTCTAGCTCACATCTCCTTCTTTGGGGACTCTGTCAATGCATGGTAGAAGGAGTAGGCACATGACGGCAAATATGGTGGCATGTGCATGGATGCAAAAGATTGGCTCTAGCTAGAGTACATGATGTGAGGTTGGACGATGCAATCATACAATTGATGTATCTACTAAAGTTTGCATGCAAGTTCTAGGGTGAGAGGGTTCTTTGAGGACTCCGTCCACACGAGGTGGGTGGCATGGGCACGAGACGGTGAGCGTGGGTGATATGGATAAATCAAATGGGTCGCCGGACACGCATGCGCTTGAGTCAGAGTCTGTGCGCATGCGGGAAGTGGGATGGACGGGGCGGCGGCAATGCACCCCCGTTGGGGTTCTCCCCTTTAGCTCGGGATGATGGAGGGCGATGATGCCGTGTGACGAGCTCGAATTGCGTGCGTGGAGGCAACTGGGGGCGGACAAAGTGGAGCTGACACAAGGTGAGGAGAGGTCATTGTAGGGCTTCGTTCGCGGGCTGGGCTACCAAACAAATCGTCACAACAAAAGCCCACCAACGTGCGTGGATGAGAGAGGGTGGAAGCTGTGAGCGAAACGCTCTTTGGCTGAACACAGAACAATACATCTTTTTTAAGTAGTAGAGATATGAACTAAATTGTAACTTGGATAGGTTTGGGTAGATTCCAGATGGTTGTACCTACGAATCATGTTGCTCGTGTCATAATTCGAAATTATTCAGCCATGTCGTCTGAAAAAATTGTTTGACGACGCAGGGTGTAACCGTATCCTAGTTGCCTTAGTTCGTTATGTAGCTGTAAGACGCCAATATACATAGCATACTCATAAAGATTACAATCTTAATAGTTCGAAGAAATTCACAAGATACGTGCCTGTTAAGTTAAGCAGGCACAACGTTGTTAAATCAACCTTGATGCGTGCTACTCTTCACAATCAAGCACACCTACCCTTTTGTTAGCGTTCCACGGACATAGCCATCATGTGCTAATCAGCGCAAATTGTATCCGATGTCCAATTCAAATAATCAGATTAACAAAAGTGACAAAATTTAGCAGAAACTACATAAGGATCTGTTGCAAAACAAAGCGAAATTTGCACAGTAAGATCAATTACTGCACGATATGAAGCCACAAGATGTATATGGATTTGTAACTAAATTTGCAAATTCAGATCAACATAAAGTCTGAAGGCAGGTTCCACAGCAAAAAATAAAAAGCAACCAAAAGGGACGATTTTGTAACTGAATTTCTAGAGGTGGTCGTTGCAAGTTGCAACAAACAGAAAAACAATAAGAGTAGCAATGTCAGGTGTTAATAGTTCACAGTGTAGGCAGATTGTGGCCTAATTAAGATTGAAACAGCAGAACCTCCAATTTTGGAGAGAACATTGAACAGCACATGCCTAGATAATATTAGAAACCTAATACTGGGTGCACACTACCAGTGCTGACACAATAGCTGGCATCCAGTTCTAAGCATACCTTGCTAAGAAAGTCCACCACCACTTCTCTTCTAAAGTTCAGTAGAATTGAAAGGGTAGGAAAACTAACTGTACTAACTGAAGAAGTACAGATTGCTCAACCCAACACAGTTTCTGGTTTAGCCAGTAGTAATTGTTAGTCAATCTAAGTATAAGCGCCATCTTCTCTGGCTTGGACTATGTACCTACTATCTACATTGACCTATAGAGCTCAATGCGCCGCCTACGCTTGTCAATCACATATACTCCGTACATCATATAATATGAACACACGCTAGCTATCATGTGAGTGCAAATTGTATAAGTCCCCATTCAAATTAATCAGATGTACAAAACCTTAAGCAGAAACTGCTATCTATCGATCTGGTGCAGACTAAGCAAAATTTCCACAAGGACATCTCAACCCAAACACAAAAGTTCAATTACTGCACAATACTAAGAACAAAAGGGGTGTAAGGCCGAAGTCAGAAGAATCCACGGCCAATAAAAAGCAACATAATATAATACTTGGTAATTTTACTCAAAGAAAAGCAAATCTCCTTGACAAGAAACGAAGCCCCGATCATGTCCATTATGTCAAGATAGGTTGTTCAACATAACACAGAGTACTAATAAGTAATAACACAGAGTAACAGAGTACTGATAACACAGAGTACTAGCATAACGATCGATAGTAACTTGATGGCCGCAGATCAGCAGCAGCTTTCATCGACTCATCATCGTACATCGAATCTATAGTAGCCATGGGTGATCACGGGATTGGAGGCAGCTGCTTCCCAGCAGAGAGGGGATACCTCTCGCAGTCTTCAGTGAGCGCGATGTAGGCGTAGCCCTTGTCGAGGTACTGCTTGATGATGTCGTTGTGGTTGTCCCGCATGCGCTGCATGGCCCTGCCCGACCTCGCCAAGGCCTCGAGCTCCTCCGCGTCCGTGATCCCTATGCGTGGAGGGCCTCGATGCTGTAGTCGGAGAGGGCCTGGCACAAGGCGGCGACTTCAGGAGCGCGAGGACGTAGTCATGGCTCACCAGCGCATCACCGTGCCGTCCTTCGCCGCCGCGAACGGGGGGAGGTCCGAGACCGCCTTGTCGCCCTCTCGGGGCTTGCGCTCCTCGATCTCCTTCACGGCGAATTCATCTACCAAGTACGTCAAGTCCAGCACCTTCTTCTCGGGGAACCGGGAAGCCGGCTGCGCAGGCATGCTCCCGACGTCTATCGCCTCCTTCTCTTCCTTCTTCCCTTCTGATCTCGATCTGATTGTGCGCTGCGCTACGAGGGTTTTTCGGTGGCGGCGGCTCGAGTTTGGTTGTGGTGGGGTGTCGGCCCGATGAACTCCGACTTCCGAGCCAGGTCATTATTTATCGATTGCGGTGGGGTCTACTCGCGTCTCCAACTTGGACTCGGCCATGGTTCTTGTAATAGTTATAATCAAGTGGAATTATATTGTCCTTAGATGCCCTAAAACAAATTATGTGCCTAAAAACCGCTTTTTAAGAGTGTAAAACAAAAGCCCTACTGGTTTAGGGTTTCAGTCTATTCCGCGCATCTAGCAGATACCGTAAGGCTTTGTTTGTTTCTAGTGTCTTAGTGGGAATTAGAGAGGATAATCCCCTAAAAAATTTGGTGAAACCCCATCTACACCCAAACCCCTCTAATCCTCACAAAATCTCAATCCCCACCAATCCACTAGGTAGATGTAGTGTATTGGATATGGAAAAAAATACACTACAACTTGGGGAAAAGTGAGGATTAGTGGGGATTGAATCAGTCCAATACTCTAGAAACAAACATACAATTTGAACTAAGTGGGGATTTGGGGTTTGGTGGGGATTATCCCCTCTAAT
Source organism: Avena longiglumis (assembly GCA_030063025.1). Classification (NCBI taxonomy): domain Eukaryota; kingdom Viridiplantae; phylum Streptophyta; class Magnoliopsida; order Poales; family Poaceae; genus Avena; species Avena longiglumis. The sequence goes on from CP125974.1 coordinate 26,921,088, forward strand.
CCTCATAAATACTCTAGTACCAAACAAGGCCTAAAGAGGGCGGTCCGTAAAATATTTTTTGATGGCCCAGAAAAGCCCTGCATTGGCTGCTATACCTACCGCGCGAACGGGCGGTTGCGGGTCCGGCCCTCATTTTCCCCACCGCCCTCCATCCCTCCGCCGCCGCTAATCTACAACTTCGGCGACCAAATCGGCGAGCTCCGCGGCAGATCCGGCCTCCCGGCGACGACATGTGGCCGATTCGAGGCGGTAGCGGGGTTGGGAATGGTCGTTATGATCGTGGCGGAAGCTCCTGCAACAGCGGGGACAGGGTGACGGCAGATAGTGTGGGGAGCTCTCCCTCGAAGAGTGAGCCAGGATGGTTTGGTCGAAGGGCGCGAGGAAGCGGGCGACCCAATGGTGGTCCAACTGCAGCTTCGTCGACAATGACGAGGCGGGGCGGCTCGCGATGGAGATGCTCCGCAGGTCGCAAGCGCTCTGCCGCCGCTGTGAGGAAGCGCGAGAAGAAGGACGCCGATGCTGCCGTCCTCTAGGTGCAGGGGTTCGAGGCGAGGGAGAAGGAGCTTGCCGCACGCGCCATGAAGCCGGAGGTCGTCGACCTCGAGGACGACTCAGCTTGCCGCGCTCCTCTGCCCCAATGCTGCCACCCGAAGCTCGATTTTGCGCCTAGGGTTAGCGGCGGTGTTACACCTTTAGTTTAATTTCAACTTATGTCTTTTGATTTCCGCAGTATGTAAATTATGTTCAGATTGCAGTTCATTGTTGAATTTTTCCAACGGGTGAATTGTTTAAAATTTTACAGTACCAAGTTACGATGTCTATTCTTTGTGAACTGTAAAATAAGAGTACATGCCCCTATATCTGCGGTTTACATATCGCTAAAGTTGCTCTACAGGCGTGATCGGCAATAGCCTGGCTTCCAGCTTTTACAAAATCCTCCGTAGAGCAGCACCGAACAACCCAACTCTGTAGAGCTAGATCCCAGAAGCATGTACAAATGGTGGACCACCTCTTCCATGACTTCCCGTATCAGCAATTTCGGAGCCGTTAGAATTTACAACGGTTCTACCACGAGTAAACAGTATGCACGGTTTTAATTCTTTTCCGGCATCTTCACTTTGGTTTCTATTCTTCGAAATTGTACATCTAGATCCTAAATCTTTCCTAAGTGATTCATCCGAGATCCTAAATCAATTTGACCGGAGTTGACCTTTAAAATAAGAGGCCCATGAGGCTTACTAGGTTACCGCGCAAAGTTGTGAATGAGTCCCGAGGTTCTGTTTCTAAAATACGATATCTGAATATCACATTTGTACTTTCTAGAGTAATTGTATTTCTCTGTAAAATGTGTAAATTGTACTGCCTAGAGTAATTGTACAGGGGTGTTGGAGATATGCCCTAGAGGCAATAATAAATGTAGTTATTATTATATCTTTGTGTTTATGATAAATGTTTACATTCATGCTATAACAGTATTAACAAGGAAACATTAATACTTGTGTGATTTGTAAACTAAATTAGAGTCCCTACACTACAGATCGCCAGCCACGCCGAGGGCAAAAGCCGTCAGAGGCTAAATGCCATCGGCGTATACGCCGACGGAAGCCGCTTCACAGTAGCCTCCTCGACAAAGGGCTCCTCAATGAGCACATAGAGGCCGTCGGCGTATGCTACACCGAGGGCAATGCCGTCGGCATAGCTTGTCGACATGTTGCAAAAATAATTTTTTTTAAAAAAAAATTTATTTTCTTTTTTTTCTCAATTTTTGAATCTTTGAATTATTTGACTCGTTAATCTCTCACTTTGAATATTTTTAACACTAATTACACTTAATATTTAATTAAATTGCAGTCTTGGTCGAACTTCCCGAAAGGTGACCCATCCTAATACTACTCCAGCTCCAGCACGCTTAACTTCCTCGTTCCTTCGTAACTGCTTCATAAAGTAATTCATACATTGTTATCAATACTATGATATCAATCCTATTAACCCTTATATCAACATGTCACATGTTTGTATTTTTTTGAAATTACAAACAATTATTTAAATAAACATTAATGAATAAGTAAAAATATTATTGAATTCAAATAAAAATATAATAATTTTACTTTTTTGTATTTTTCTATTTAATATGGAATAATTAATATCTTTAAATCTATAAATCGGAATTTAACAAATAATATGTCTAAATTGATCAGAAAAATGAGAGGAATCCAAATATGATATCGATATCAACTAATCACAAACCCTCCGTTTTTGAATTATCTATTTGGTGGTTGCTTTAGAAAATTCCCTTTTTGCGCTCGGATAATGAAAAATGCCTTTTTGGTGCGATGAAAAGGAAAAATTGCATTGAATCTTTGATAAATAGCATATTGTGAACCTAAAAATGATTTTTGTAAAAAAACATGAGCATCGTATCATGTACATGTAGTTCATATCTGACCCACTTCCACGATTCTAGAATTTGTCTTTTTCACCAAAGGTGGATGGAAAGGTTTCGGAACCCCTTGTTGGGACATTGTCCATATAAGGTGGTATAGTATTTTAGTAAAATGTGGTGGTAGCATTTTGAATTAGCCATTTTGTGGTTGCTTCACAAAATCGTCCGTTTTTTATGCTCGGAAAATGGAAAATGGCTTTTTGGTACGACGAAAAGGAAAACTTCCTCCTGCAACCGGGAAGCCGGCTGCGCAGGCATGCTCCCGGCGTCTATCGCCTCCTTCTCTTCCTTCTTCCCTTCTGATCTCGATCTGATTGTGCGCTGCGCTACGAGGGTTTTTCGGTGGCGGCGGCTCGAGTTTGATTGCGGTGGGGTGTCGGACCCTTCTGCCCGATGAACTCCGACTTCCGAGACAGGTCATTATTTATCGGTTGCGGTGGGGTCTACTCACGTCTCTAACTTGGACTCGTCCATGGTTCTTGCAATAGTTAATCCAGTGGAATTATATTTGTATATACTCCTACTTAAATGCCCTAAAACAAATTATGTGCCTAAAAACCGCTTTTTAAGAGTGTAAAACAAAAGTCCTACTGGTTTAGGGTTTTAGTCTATTCGGTGCATCTAGCAGATACCGTAAAAGGGACGGCCCGTAAAATATTTTTTGGTGGCCCGGAAAAGCCATGCATCGGCTGCTATACCTACCGCGCAAACGGGCGGTTGCGGGTCCGGCCCTCATTTTCCCCACCGCCCTCCATCCCTCCGTCGCCGCCAATCTACAACTTCGGCGACCAACTCGGCGAGCACGGCGGCAGATCTGGCCTCCCGCGACGGCATGTGGCCGATTCGAGGAGGTAGCGGGGTTGGGAATGGTCGTTACGATCGTGGCGGAAGCTCCTGCAACAGCGAAGATAGGGGTGACGGCCGACAGTGTGGGGAGCTCTCCCCCGAAGAGCGAGCCAGGCTGGTTTGGTCCAAGGGCGCGAGGAAGCAGGCATCCCAATGGTGGACCAACCACAGCTTCGTCGACAACGATGAGGCGGAGCGCCTCGCGATGGAGATGCAGCTCCGTCGGTCGCAAGCACTCTACCGCCGTTGCGAGGAAGTGCGAGAAGAAGGACGCCGATGCCGCCATCCTCTAGGTGCAAGGGTTCGAGGCAAGGGAGAAGGAGCTTGCCACACGTGGCGTGAAGCCGGAGGTCGTCGACCTCGAGGACGACTGAGCTTGCAGCGCTCCTCTACCCTAATGCCGCCACCTGGAGCTCGATTTTGCACCTAGGGTTAGCGGCGGTGTTACCCCTTTAGTTTAATTTCAACTTATGTCTTTTGATTTCCGCAATATGTAAATTATGGTCAAACTGCAGTTCATCGTTGAATTTTGCCACGAGTGATTTAAAAAAAAATACAGTTCCAAGTTATGTTCTTTGCGAAGTGTAAAATGAGAGTACATGCCCCTATATCCGTGGTTTACAGATTGCTAGAGTTGCTCTAAGGGCGTGATCGGCAACTATCTGGCTTCCAACTTATGCAAAATCTTTCATGGAGCAGCCCCGAACAACCCAACTCTAAAGAGCTAGATCCTAGAAGCCGCCCAAAACGCATGTAAAAATGGCGGAGCACCTCTTCTGTTTCCCAGATGCAATTTTGGAGCAGCTAGAATTTATGATGGTTCTGCCACGCGTAAACAATATGAGCTGTTCTAATTCTGTTTCAACACCTTTACTTTGGTCCATATTCTTCGAAATTACATATCTAGATCCTAAATCTTTCATAAGTGATGCATCCGAGATCCTAGATCAATTTTAATGGAGTTGACCGGTGCCACATCGCCTATGAGACCCACGAAGCTTACCAGGTCACCGTGCATATTTGTGAATAAGCCCTGAGGTTCCGTTTTTTCTAAAAGAGCGATCTTTGAATATCGCATTTGTACTGACTAGAGTAATTGTATTTCTCTGTAAAATGTGTAAATTGTACTGTCCAGAGTAATTCTATAGGGGCCCATGGTTCTAGCTGGGATGACGAGGAGCTAAGCTAGATTTCGTTCTAGTTTGTTACGTGTTCGTGCTCCTGGCTCCTGCTACCGCGATGGAGGAGGCGGCGGCCACCGCACCTGCTCTAGAGGTGAGCACGGTGTCGACGCCTGAACTAGTGTAGACGACGCCAACCCATGATATTCTGCTTTCGAGGTTCAAGTGGCATCTCGAGCTCTCCCTCTCCTGCTTCAAAGTCTCCTGCAAAAACATGCGGCCATCGCGGAAGCAAGACCAAACCGGCGGGGTCACGCTGCCGCCACTCACCCCCCCCACCCCCCGCAACATCCGCAACTCGAGCTCCCGCCACCGGCTATTAGGTAATAGGGTTAGCATTGACCGACATCGAGGGAGAATAAATAGAACCATTCACAAATATGCACGGTGACCTGGTAAGCCTTGTGGGCCTCACTGCCGACATGGCACCACCAACTCTGGTCAAACTGATTTAGAACCTCGGATGAATCATTTACGAAAGATTTAATACCTAAATACGCAATTTCATAGAATAAGTTCCAAAGTGAAGGCGTGGAAAAAGAATTAAAACCATCCATACAATTTACTTTTCGCCACCCCAAAGTCAAAAAACCGTTTTGCTCTCGTGAACCCCTAGTTGAGAGATTTTTTTCACTTTACACCATTTGTTTGAGCTTTTTTTTTTCACAAAACCACAACCCTAGAAATATTTTTCACAAAATACCAACAGGGTAATTTTTATTGCACAAAACACTTGTATACCCGTTTTGACAACAAATTAGCTAGATGGGCTCACTCCCGACACCACGTCGCACCCAAGGTAGACTTGGTTTGATCCAATTGAAGAGAGAGACAGAGGTAACCACACCTCTGCGCTATTTGGAATTTTTCTGTTGGGTGTTGTTCTAGACATAAAAAACTCATATGTTTTCTGTTGATTGATACTACTATTGTGGTTTTGTTTGTGAACCCAGTCAAGTTTATTGACCCAATCAATCCCTTTTGCTTGTTGGTGTTGGCCCCCACCTTATTCATGGAGAGCCCAGTGGTATGGAGCATGGAATTTTTGCGGTCGGTGCATCGCACGCTCTAGCCGCCGGGTCACACGCGTTGTCATTTCGCGAGGCTCCGACTCTATTCGAATTGGTCAGACTAGACGGATTCGTCGGGGAAGAAGCTCTGTCAGCCATGGTGGCCTGCCAATGGGCCTGGTAGGTAATTAGTCGTCAAAATGAGTTTACAGCAAAATGCCCTAATAAAGCTTAGGCTTTTTCTTAAAAAAAAAAGAGTTTACAACAGTTTTTGTGTTTTGTGCAAACTATTACCCAAATGGTGGTGTTTTGTGAAAAAAATTACTTGGCTGTGGTTTTGTGAAAAAAAAGACCCCAACAGGTGTTAAGTGCAAAAATCTGGACATGAGAGGAACAGAGGGAGCGCAGAGACAGAGAGGGACAGCGAGCGCCGCCTACATCTCCGGCGACTGGAACTGGAACGCCAAAACTCCCGGCCAGCGTTCAATCGTCCTTCTCAGACGCCGGCCATACCCACGTTACTCCTCGAAGCGTATCGCCGCTGCTGCCTCCCTTTGCCGGCCTCCACTGGCTGAAGCAAGGCTGTTCGTCTCGAGCCCTAAACGCCCATCGAGGGCCTCCTAGTCGCGGAGTCGAAGCGGGAGGAGGATTATGGAGTCGGAGATACAGAGGACGGAGATGCTGCTGGCGCCAACGATGGCGTTCAAGAAGGTGCAGACGGCGGACAAGTACCCCAAGGGCCAGTCCCGTGGCCGCCAGTGGAAGCACCTCCGCCACCTCCTCCAGGCCGCCGACGCCTCCTCGCTCCCCCCGGACCGCCCCAACTGTGAGCGCCTTCATATTCTTCCTGCTGCGAATTGCTTAATTGTCTGGGATTTGGTCCGCAGATCAAGTGAAATCGTAGATTTAGGGTTAGGGTTTAGTTGAGTATTTAAATTGATGACCCACTTCAGGCCTGTAAACTTGTGGTGGCTAGAGACTGAGAAAATTGGAGCTATATGATATAGTTTTGTGCACACCGGTGCATGGAGCCATGGAGGTTGCACATTGTGCTGTTTGTTGGTCCTAACAAATAACAGCAACTGAATTGCTTCTTATGTTACGAAATACAAACTTACAGTTCATATTAGAGCCTTGATGCAAAAAAATCTTCCCGGATTATTTTTTGCAATCTACAGGAAGTAATTTCCGTTGAATAAAATTTGGTTCTGCCTTTGTGCTTAATCGAATGCATGCTAATGAATCAATATGTTGCTGCTTTTTGTTTGCTTTTCTCGCCTTCTGAAATATTAGCTTTCACTTCTAAGAATATTAGACAGCTCCTATCTGAACTTGTATCTCTCAGTTACGAGGATAATGCTAATGAAATCATCTTACTGGTGTATCAAATTGGTCTACATGTTTTTCTAGCGAATTGTGGCAAATACAATGTTCACGGTATGGTGTTTTATGCAGATCTAAATATTCAGTCACCGCCATCCATTTATCCACCAAAGAGATACTGTGACGTAACAGGTTTTGAGGTAAGTTTCACCCCGGTACTGAACTCCCCCTATTGATATACATATCAATTTTTCTAAATGATAGGATTCAAAAATCGAAGGTATATATATTCAAAGTAGATCATAATGCTGTGCTATATGTTTACTACCAAAAACATTATGCTAAACTGTGAGTTTGTATGCAGAAGTGCATGTGTACCTAACAAACTGCCCTAGAGAAATAAAAATTTCTGCGGTGCTTAAAAATGCTGTAAGTTCGAAGGGATATAAGCTGGAGTTAGTTGTTTGCCCAATAGCTGACTTATAAGAAAACTCAGTAAGTTCTTAGAAGCTAGTTCTAAGATATAGCAGTATCAGTAGGAATCGACAAAACATAATATTTGTGTTTGAGACTGGCCATAATTTTGTTTTTATATATCTTATATCTACACTCCAGAATCATTTAATTTTGGGTTCTTAATTGGCTTCACTTGTCTTTCTTTAAATCAACCATGGGCACACTTTATCGAAAACAGGGCAGATGGATTATTGACAAGATAAGTTTATGTGTGCAACCTGCCATTTGATATTGCATGATCAGGTTTTGCATAGGTTGAAATCATATAAACAGTAGTCACTTTGATTTCTGATTTTAGGGAACTTGACGGTATTTGGTGACTTTTAAGTACTGCAAAGTACCGACCCATTGGAAGCTCTAAGTCAGCATTGTTCTAGCCGGCTTACTCCACTTTTTCTGTTCGCGATAGTTCACTCCACTTTTCATAATTATTGACTGTACACCTTTTGCAATTTCTCTGAGATTTTATTTTGTGCTGACTACTTTAAATTTTGTGTATGTGTATTCATCCATGTGGGGGCTAATATAATATTGTTACAACCTTTTAAGCGGAAACACTAGAAGATTCTTGATTCTTTTAGTTCGTGGATTGTATAGTTCATTAGGATGTTTTATGACTCAACTTGTTGGAATTGCAAAAATTCAGTAATTGGTTGGGATCAAAGTTCAGATTGCATGGCTGTTCGAATTCTGATTCATTTTATACAACCTTTTAAGCGGAAACACTAGCAGATTCTTGATTCTTTTAGTTCATGGATTGTATTCATTAGGCTGTTTTGTGACTCAACTTGTTGGAATTGCAAAAAATTCAGTACGACTGGTTGGGATCAAAGTTCAGATTGCATGGCTGTTCGAATTCTGATTTCATTTTAAAAATTCTGTGAAGTTTCACTATCAACCTAATTTATTGTGTTTTTGGAATTTTCCATGCTGCAACATCGTTAGGGGTGTTCAGTCGCTGTTTGCACAGGTTAACTAACCCGTGGATCAAATAACTTATCTGTACTTATTTATAGCACTTCTGTAGAGTTGCAAAACTGGCAGTGTATTAATTCAGAACGGTTTGAACCTGGCATGAACACCCCTACACATATGTATTTAAACTCTGCTGCTCTAACAGATTCCTATATGAATACTTAAAATCAATATTAATGATAGAACATAGTCCCCTTAAAAGTTAATTCAAGTGAGTTTTATATGCTCTAATTTTAGATGTGAAAACTTGATAAGTTGTTTTGGCTTGACGACTGATGTTTTAGAACTGGTAAGAAAATTAAAACCAAATACTTTCGGCTGTTCACAATTCTTTTATCTTTCTTGCGGCCTTTATGTAAAACATGTTCAGTTAATTTCAACTTGGTACGGCCCTGTATTACAAAGGATCACAAACTTCACTGTGCATCTGGAACAGTATTCTGTTAATTATGCATGCACAACTTGAACATCACTCTGCTGACATCTATATTAACAGTTCACATTATTTACCCAGCCGAGCTGTCCTAAATAAATGAACCAAACAGAATGGTCTGACAGTCTTATTGGTTGAACTTAACGCTCGGAGTTGGAGACAGGGAAAGCGGCCCTAGCCTGGATTTTGCTGAAAGATTGTGATTTAGATGATGTAGGCGTTTGCATGGAACAGAAAAAATAGCATATAACTAGAGAAGACCAAAAAAACATCTATGTTGCTAAAATTTGTGTTCCTAGTAATAAGTACAACTAAAGAGGGTTTATCTCATCAACCAGTTCAAGAACATTCATGTTGCTGCATTGTGTACGGCTTATGTATTGCATTGCTTGTAGATTTTTAGTAGCACTGACTGATGCATTATCTGACAAAGCATTTTGGTCGTCCATTATGAAGTACCTTCTGCAAGTCTGATCTTTTTACTTGTAAATCTTCATCTTCATGCAGGCACCATACGTGGATCCTAGGACCAAGCTGCGGTATGCTGATCCAGAGGTGTTCAAGCAAATAAGAAATCTTCCTGATGAATATGTCCAAAGATACCTGGCAGTTAGAAATGCGGTTGTTCTACGATAACAACCTCCCATGCTACTGTCGCTGTTCTACTAGCAATCCAAATGGAGTTTGTTTTCCCCTAATTGCGCTGCTTGTCACATGAACATTCTGAATGTAAACCTAGGGTACTTGAGTCTATCAATTTAAAAGAGATAGTCCTTGATTATTGTTGTTGTGCCTTCTGACTGTGTTGTGCTATTCTGTTTTTCACGTGCTGGTAACTGATGGTAAAACATGTTTGTAGTCTGCAATAGGCTATCATTTTTTTACTATGTACGCCCATGGGCATAGATTACTTGTATTTATAAATGTAGCAATGCAAAGATGGTACACATGCAAACAAAAGAAAACAAGGAGAAAATAAACGGTTGGACAGCTGCAAACTGTCCTCGCTGCAACTACTAAGAACCCAAATCCTACTAAAAACCTAAATCCTTCGTTGTCGCCGGAGAAGAAGATCACCAGCGGCTGGTCTACACTTTGGCAATGAAGAAACCCCTCTAGGCCATCATTTCTGAATAAGCATGGACGCAGGCACTGTTGCATCCTGCAGCCTGCAAAGATTTATCATAAAATCTAAATGGTTGACGCAGTTCAACTGCTGTATGTTATTGCTTTACAGAAGCGGTATACTGGGCAGTGTAGGGTGTGTTTGGTTTGGTTTGGTTTGGTTCCCCGAGTAGCCTCACCAAAAAATTGGCTGCCCATGCTAAACCTACCAAATATTGGCAGAGTTGGCTTGCCAATGTGTAACTTCAGCGCCTCAAACCAGACCAAAAAAAACACTGGATACTGGCCATATGATATTATTCACAATCATATTCAACTCATCTCTTATTATCAATTAGGGATATGGATTGGATACTAATTCAATATCATTTTCCAAATCAATCGAATTTGGTCAGTGTAATTCTTGCACTCTTGTATTCTCAAGTACAGTGTATTTTTAATGAAACAAACTTAGACACTTGTGTTCAGAAACATCACATCTTGCAATGAATTATATATCTTCTTCATTGACGATTAGTATAGGATGATGGAAAAAATAAACCCAAGTCATTTTTCCATATTCTCCATGTAGTATGATTCGAACACTGAAAGAATACTCAGATCAAAATAATTGGTATGGGAGGTTATCCGTGCCATGTTTACACCCTATGGTACTTGAAAAACTGGTACTCCATATCTATTTTTCACCACTATATAGTTGGCTAATGTAAAGGATATGATCTTTGAGCTTACTAATACTAAATACTAAAGTATAACAAATAACGAAGCTGCAATGAATAATTTAAGATAGCACCAGAAACATTATTACAGTATAATGATACTGTTAATCTTTATCCTTGGAGGCAAATCAAAATCATCACTATAGTAAAAGTTACAAAAATCATTACAGCAAAGCACGACAATACCCAAGAACTCCACTTTAGCTTCGACAATTGGGTGCTGTTTACATCGGCTAAATTTAACAGCTAACACCAAACTGCAGCGAGAAACCTCTCGTCCTGTTATTTCTCCAATATAGCAAGGAAAAAAGAAATACTAAGCTCATTGCAAGGGCACTTCATCCAAATCAGGTTTCCTGCAACAACAAATAAAGAATGAAAGTTTAAAAATTATACTAGATCAATTACATTATTCTTTTCTCCCAGCAAACAACATTAAGCGAAAAGGTTATGATAAATATACAGTTACTGCATTTAGGTCATTAGAAAACTCTCCATACCCCAGGTAAATATAGACATACAATAGTGTATAGCATGCCTTGTTTAGGGTATGCAGCAGAAAGTGAAATAAATTGAACGATGCCACAGTTGAACTCAATACAGGGAAACATGTATAATAGCGATTGTAGGAAAAGGGATGCATAGCTGAAATCAAGAGTAAATGAATGCCAAATGCAAAAAATAAAGATTAGACATGGGCATGAAACAATCAGTCATTCTGAGGACGTTCAAACATAGAGTATTGTAGGCTTGCATTGAATCCACCATCCCGTGCACTGACATATGCTATGCATCAGGGACAATGTTGTTTTTACACTGACTATATGTTCAAAATTACTAGTCTGATATGCTAGTTATGCTTTGTTAATGGATGGATGTCGAACCGCTAATATCAGGTGGTAACTTCATCTAGACGTTCCCTCTGAAAGTACACATGACAAAACTCTGGCACTGTTACATTTGCATCGGAACTATGCTTGTGTGCCTTCAAATCACAAACTTAGGATATTCTTGACAGCAAACAGGATATCTATTCAGACAATAACATTTAAACAAAATATGCACACAATGTAAAGGATTAAAAGGGAACAATACCTTTGTGCGTGATTGCGCTCAACATCAGTTGCAGAACAAGCTTGGAAGCACCCAAACCTGCGGCCTCCCGAAACCAACCCCTGGTTCACCGGGATACTTCGCGGTGACGCATTTACAGGTCTCATCGATCAGAGAATACTCGCTCCATCCCCCAGCCCATGGCAATGATCCGTAGACACAGTCCCCACGGATCCCTGGAACATCTGGACCAATGCACGCTGCGAAATCTTCGAAGCCAATGAACAGTGTCCGTCCTCCAAGGTTCATTGCCCTCGCCCACATTTTCTCATTGGCGTCCCACCGGAAAATTTTGTAAGCGGGATCGATGGATCCCACCTTGAAGATAAGCAAGAGCTCGCCGCCGCAATCCCCCAGCAGTGCGCCACCTTTGCTCTCCTGCATAGCTAGTAGAACCTGTTGGTCGAATTCACCCCCAAGCAGCCACACTCCCATAGAGCTTTCCTTGGAAAGCGAAGCCACCACGAGCCCGCAAGTGGGGAGGAAGCCATAGAGGGCGCCATTGACGATGCGCCAATCCTGAATCACATGCTCGCCGCCGTAGGACGCGACGATCCACTGGGCGGTCCAGGGACTGCAGTACTGGATGTCCGTGCGGCCCGCGACGGGGGCGAAGAGGTAGCCGCCGGTGAGGATGATGCGGTCGTGCGCTAGCGGGGGTTTGGGGAGGCGGACCTGGGCGCCGGTGAGCAGGTGGGTGACGATGATCTCGCCGCTGGCGTCGTCGACGGCGACGACCTGGGCGCCGTCGGAGGTGAGGACGCCGCCGGTCCGGGCGAAGGGGAGGCGGGCGCGGAAGCGGTGGAGGCGGCGCTGGGGGACGTGGAAGAGGGCGAGCGAGAAGGAGGGGCAGCCGGGGTCGAGGAGGTCGAAGAGGGGCAGCGAGGGGGAGGCGGAGTGGGGCACGAGGAGGCACGGCGGCTGGGTGGCGAGGAGGTCCCGGCACAGCGGCAGGGCGGCGCGGTAGGCGCGGCAGCCGGCGCGGAGGGCGAAGAAGTCATTGAGGCTCGTCAGGTGCTTGGCGATGTCGGGGATCAGCTCCGCCGGGATGTACGGCCCGCCGTCGTCTCCGGCGGCGGGCGGATCCGGGCAGCTGTTGGGAGTTGTCATCTTCCGCCCTCCCTCGGCGCGATTAGCAGGGGAATTTATTTGGGGCGAACGAAATCGCGAGATTAGGGTGGAACTGTGGAAGTATGGTAGCAACGGCCGGCGAAATCTGTGGAGGCGATGGATACGGTGGAGCAGAAAAAGGGGGACTGTTAACAGTGGATTTTCAGAACCGATTCGAAATTATAGGCCACTTTATATTTTTGTCTAACCTTTTTTTTGAAACACAGACGGGACGCAAAGCACGATCACACATACGACCCATACTCACTCACCCAAGCAAACTCTGACGAGCACCTCTGAAAAGACCGAGTCCAGAGCACATTGGAAAGACTAAACTCGACAGATTGATCCAGCGACCAAGAGCGTCTCTAGTGGAACGTCTAAATCTAAATATCTATATGTCCGTATAGATGATCGTCTAAAAGGAGAGAGAATATAGACGATCTTAGTTTTCAAATAAACGCGATATCGTGGACGTCTACATCCTCTCTCCAATATTTTAGTATTTTTTTTATAACTACCATCAAAATATAGAAGCAATATTCGGTAGCAAACAAGACAACGACATGATTATCAATACAAGCAAATATTTGTATATTATGCAGCGATACAAGCAATGTTCAGCAACATTCAAGAAGACATCACTCCATCTCTATATTCGTATCGATGCAAGCAAACAAGTTCAAGACGAGACAAGCCTCCTCTCTTCAACATCATCGAGTAGCGCAGCCTCTACCATGCCTGCGCTTCCTCCCCAACCGCCGCCATGCCCCTTCCCATTCTCTTCCCGTCGTCGCTAGGCGGACGCCTCATGTGACCCCATGCCCCTCCACGCCCGAGCCTCCCATCAGAGGGACGAGAGACCGCGCCCGTCTACAACATTTTGCGTCCGGATCCGCAAAATTGTCCGGGCGGATGGATCTAGCATGCGTCTAAGCACCATGGTCGAGCACCCTCTTGTTCTTGTCCACTTTCTCTCTCCCTCTCGCCAAATCTACATGGAAAAGGAGAGTACATGGAGCCGGCGAGGGACGGCGACCTCTCGCGAGTGCCCCCGCGTCCTACGTCTCCAACTGCTCCGGATGAGCGCGGGAGTGAGCTTCCGGGCAAGAAGTTGCTTTGGACGGCCGTGGCACCGTCGTCCATATATGGACGATGGGTAGCAGGTTTGGGAGGACGTCTAAATTTAGACCTCCATTTAGACGAGCCACTGGGAAGGTTTTTTCTATCCACGGTCCAAATCGTTTTAGACGGGCATATAGACGAGCCACTAGAGATGCTCTAAGTCGCCATGCACGTCTCACTATCGACAAAGGGTTGCCTCCTATTGAATAATATTTTGTCTTTTATAAGACACCAAAAGGTTTTATCTCTGATGGACTGGATCACCCTTCTAACCATTCAACCATAAGTTGTTTCTCTATTTTAGTTTCAATAATAAATATGAGTTATATGCCATAAAAAGTATCATGTTGCATTTAAAAAAAAACTTTACAATGATATATTTTTTAACAACATATTAACATATAATCCCTATTTTATTGACTAAATTATTAGTCAAAGTTTGGTACACAAAATGAAGTGCTCTTGCATTTAAAACAAAGGGAGTAGCACAGTCGTCTATTTTGAACCTTTTCTGAAATCTCAAGTTATCTTTATATACTCCCGTGGTCAATATTAATGACCTCAATTTTATCTACATTTAGGCTAGATGTATTCGTATCTGGACAAAGTTAAGACCATTGGTATGGACCAGAGGGAGTATAGAACAAACCTATCTCATCTTAGATCTTAAGAACAATTTATTCACCCTTCTCCACTTAAACTATGGTAGATTTAGCTTAACATGACTTCTAAGTGCCTCCATTCTAAAATTTTAACTAAATCCAAATTTCTAGATAATTTTAAAATCTAGATAGAGATATAGAAAAATACAAAACCCAAATATCTTAGACTAAATAAATATAAGCAAATAAAATAAAAGATGCGAAAGTTTTATTATATGAAATTCAATTAATAACTAAAATAATATAAAGGTCAAGTTCTACCTAGATGGTAATTACTTGTGTTGGATCTTTGGATGAATTATTTGGTTTGCTTCACTCTAACCAATTACATCGGGTATATCACAACATTTCCAAGCAAATCATCCATGCCACCGGATTAAGGGCCTCTTCAGAATGGAGGCATTTCCTATTTTTACTTTTGGAGGATTCCAATCCATAGTAAAATTTCAATGAAAGTCCTTTGAATCATAGGACTTTGGTAATCAAATTTCTATGGAGTCCATTCATATGCCCTCAATTTCATACCAATATCTACATGAGCTCAAACCCCATTTTCTTTTTTCTTTTGAGGAAGTCTAATGCCCTTACACTCTATATCTATTTTTTATTCCTACAAAATTGATGTGTCTATTTCATGTGGGTTGAATTTCTACGTGCATTTGAGCTTACGTAACATCTTAAACATGCGCTTTTTCATCCTGATATTTAAAAAATCATGGAATCCAACAAAGGCCAATGTGGTGTAGGAGGGACTACTACTTTGACGTGGACTGTTCAGGTTGCATGGATCTTCACATCATCCCCAACATCTGTACATGTTTTGAAATATCCGACTTTTGTTGGCTGAGACTTGTTTTGTATGATACTCTCAGCACCCATAGATACATGGTGTATGAATTTTGTCAAAGTCAAAGCTTCAATAAGGCTCAAGAAAATCCCACAAGCATCATCGTCGTAAGCATTTTGCCTCGAAACACACCCACCACTACTATGAGCAGAGGGGTTCTTGTGGCATTCACGGAGAGCTCATGAAAATGGCTTTCACCCGGAACATAGAGGTGAGGTGCAGCTCCACGATCCGCCTCAGGGGAGGTGGACACGCCAAAGAACGCCACCATGGTCGGCTCAAACATGAGAAAGGATCTCTACAGGAGCATGCACATAAACTCAGATCCATTTGTGATTTGTACCCTCGTCCCAGTTGCTTGATTTTGCATCTCTTTTGGGCTTGTGTTAGGGTGAAAATTGGAGATTGGAACAAGACAAGTTCCTAGGAAGACCAGTGGCTTGCTGATGATTGTTTGGTCATAAAATTTCCTAGCCTTTTTCCTGTGTCTCTAGAAAAAAATATTACTGTTAAGACAATGTTTGAGCGAGGTGGAATTGAGTCCCTTAGATTTAGAAGGGTAATTGTTGGGGAGCTTCTAGAAAATTGGAATCGGCCGAGACATTGTGTGGAGATTTTCTCGGGGGAACTGGAAAAGACCAGCTAGTGTGGAAATTGACACAATCTTGGATTTTCACTGTTAAATCCTTTTACAATGCAATGCAGCAGGAACCTCCCCTACAAATTTATGTGGAAAGTTAAGATCTCTCTTAAGATCAAAACTTTCATTTAGTTGATGCTTAAAAAGGTATCTTAACGAGGGATGTTCTGCTGCAGAGGGGTGTAGCTGTGAGCCAAAATGTTTGTTCTATGAAAAAAATGAGTCTATTTCACATCCTTTTTCCTATGCCCTCTATCCAGTTATGTCTAGAATATTGTTACATGTGCTTATGTAGTTCATTGTCAGTTTACTTCAGTTAGGCAATGTATATCAACATGGTTAAAAGGATATGATAAAGATAACATACATGAGATTTCAGTTGTGGTTCCTGCAATTTTCTGGGACATTCGTAAAGCAAGGAACCTTGCTTGTTTTCAAAGCAAGTGTCATGTTGATCCATGCTCGGTTGTTTTCGAAGTTTACTATTGGACTCAGTGGTGGAGAAATTTGAAGGTGAAACATGATGTAATAGACATACCACAAATGTACGCTAAGCTCCTAGAGAAGATGGCTATGGAGGTGTTCAGCGAAAGACGGAGATAGGCATCTTGGGTGATGTGGCTGGCATGGTAAAAAGGATGCTAGGTGAAGAAAACAAGAGGATGAGTGAAAGACAACAAGGAGAAGAAGGATAAGGTGGAGAAGAGGAGGGGCAAAAAAAATTAAAAGAGCTAGGATTAGCTAGTTTTTTATTTATCGCGGGAACTTCTATTTCAGATTTTGGCTCTTAGGCCCGTTTTCTGCTGATGTTGTTGTGTTGTGCATGGATTCTGTATATGTTGGTTTTGTTAATAAAATTGGGAGAAACCATTTTATCTAAGAAATATTGTTTCGCTCGGGATGGGAAAAAATAGATCAAAGCGGTATGACTCATGGCAGCGTGAGTAATTTTTGATTTAAGTTGGTTTTGAACGCAGTGGAAGTAGAGGCAGACCTGCGTTGGAAATTACACTACAGGAATCAGGCTGCTTCCCTGAAATCTGTGGTGAAAAAAACTTGTTTTGTTAGTGTTTAGATTTTTAACAGTAGAAGCGGGTTGCCGAATTAGAACCAAACCCACATTGCCAGCCTAATTTCGTTTTTTCCCTGACAATTTTTTATTTTCTTCTTTTGTTTTTACGAAAAAAGTGGACGTTGATGCTTGATCGTGGGGCTGGGACACCCGTCGCACCAGATCCCTCACGTTCGCGCGTAGCATGGTTCTATTTTTATGTGAGGCTACTCCATTACGAACAATCACTTGGTAAACTAATTGCATCGTGCGTCTACACTTTTCACACACTCCAAGGAGTACGGAGGCCAGAACAAAATTACATACTTGAACAGTGAAGTACTGTGAGTACCTAGCATGTATAATTTTCACAAGATATTTTCTGAATTAGGATGAACTGTAATTTTTTGTGATCATGGATACTGTGATCAACATGATTTAGTAAAATCTTGTTCTAACCGTAAATTTTATTTATTAGTTGTACATATGCGAGACTCCGATGTTATGTAGTTCATCATCACCACTTTATGATCGCAAGCCTCAGATTGTTTCATTGTGTATTTATGATTTTAGACAAACTAATAAAATAATATATATTCGTGAGGTTACACGTGCATGGCATGTGCATGATTACTAGTGAAAAGAAGTACATGGCCACTGAATGCACAAGTCCATACTAAACAAAACATTAGTACTAACAGAATCGGCTGGATCACAAACATAACATGTTGTAATAGTAACTTTATTATTCATATATAGAACATAATTGGTGATAGCAAATGACTCGAGGAGACCTGCCAATTTCGAAATGAAACTGGGAGCCTTGGGGCTCATCTCCGACAAACATAAAACAAAGGACTTGAGATACAGGGCTCAAGAATCACACCGCTCACATGCACGGAGGTTCCTAACCATCTTATTTATGCTGGAACATTAGAACTAAAACTGGTGCTTGGACCAGGTGACCATCTTGCTTAAATGCTCCATCAACATCAGTATACTAGGTGAACTTAGGTTGTGCCGGCTCCACCGGTTGGTCCTCCATCTTTGTGGGAGTGGGGCTCTACATTTGTGCAAGTAATAGAGCGACATTAGCAAACCCTCTTAAGAATCAAACTGGTACATAGTACAAATAAGCAATTGATCCAATATTCTTGTGCAAGTCAAACACTTATAACATATGCCTACATGCCGAGGCTAGCTGCATGGTGGTCAGGAAACATGACTGAAAATATGTACATATGATTTTGGTACATGAGTAGTCAGAAAATTTCATTCTTATACTTCCATATGTACCCAAACCTGAAAAACTACGACATTCGAAACAGTGCTCACCTTTTTTGCGCGGTAGAATGCCTCGATAGTAAGCTCCATAATTTCCCCGTCGGATGTTCTATCGAAGTAGGTCCTGTCAATAACACCGCGTGCCATTCTAAATTCACCAGTTCCACCAACAATAGCCCATTCACCTTTTCCCCCGATGGTTGCCCCCATTACTTCAAGCGTGGACCCCTTGAACCTGCATACTCACAAATATCACCCATATACCAAAAATGATCCAACACAACATACAAAGTGGCAAATCAGGAAGAGGATCTATGAAAAAACACACAATTACCAATTATTCTACTCAATTACCTTTCATTGACGAATACCATGATGAATGAGTTGTACCAATCAACAGCATTCACATGAATGCCTCTTCCATTGGCGACTAGCTCTGCGTCCGGAGCCAGGCCATCGTATATTGCCCAGTCGTTGACGAGAGTCCTCCCATACTCCTTACGTGTATCATCCCCCTCTATTACTGGTGTTTGGTTTGGGGTTTTTCCAGACCAGACCTGGCGCAAGTACAACTTGTCGACATAAAGCCTGGTGTCCTCTACGAGTGCACCTTGGTAACTGGTGATCTCAAACTTGGCCATGGGATGGGAGACAAACTAATAGGAGCTAGTGTATGTCAGCGTATATGTGTGTGTGTGGTTGTGTGTGATGAGCACAAGATGATGAGGGGTATTTATAGCATGGATGAACTTAGCTAGGGTAGCCCAGGAGTTGGTAGATCGGGGCACCATTGATAAACCTATCTTCCCATCCACGTCAGATTGGAATACTATATGTCGTCTCGTGAACCATGAGAAGATTAGAGACACGGGATTAACCAGGCTGTTGTCGTGATCACATGGTTAGTTAGTGCTAATGATTAAATAAATTAACCGCATTGGAAAGATAAAATTGAAGCACCGACAGTTTGTGAAATTAAGTATAGTAAGTAACTATAATTAATCACTGGCAATCATATATTAACCATGGGTGTGGATCACGATCCGACCCTAACGGTTTATTCATATTCATGTTTTTAGCACAACAATTCGATAGTTTTTTGTTGTTGCAAGGGGACAGTTTCATACATTGTGGAACTTTATTTATCGGAATTTTTCTTAGGCTAAAACAGCCCATTTTGTCAATTAAAAAGGATGCTTTTGTTACCTATTATTGGATATTTGAACTACAACATTTTATTTTTATTTTTATCTATTTCTAGCATTTACCAGAAATTTGGTAATTTGTTTTCAAACGTGCAATGCACATGCGTGCTACATCCGACTTTTACACTGTTTTGCACCTAAACTATGGTTTAATGTTCACAAGGAATGTCAACTAGTATCTGGTTGGAACGGTGATGGGAAAATCAAACGTGCTGCATATAACTGCAAATTTTGTTTGCATCATGTGGAACACCAAAAACAAAATCTTTTTATGAGTAGTGGCTTTATACTCCGAGAACGTATCCTATGCACCCACCGTATTGGTGCAACCAGCGCACCTAGGGTAAAATATACATGCAAAAATTCTGAAAAAAATTCTACCATGTAGATAAATTGTGCATCAGTTATTTCACAATGTTTCGTGTCAAAATTTCAAACACGTCTCAAGAAACAAAAATGACAAGTTTAGCTCTCCTACTATTAACGGGCTAAATTCACAGCCCAATATAAAATAAGTACTATTCACAATGTGATCTGCCATTTTTATTCTAGAGTTTTGGGTATAATCTAAAATTGAAATTTTGTGGTGTCAAAGATATATACTATATCTGCACGATAAATTAGTTTTCAAATTTTTCTAGAACTTTTTCTGTATATTTTAGCACAGGTGTACCGGTTGCACCAATTTGGTGGGTGTGCATAGGATACATTATCTTTATACTTTTTCCGATCCAAATTAATTAACTTGAATTTGTCTAAATTCGGATATATCTAGACATATTTTAGTGTTAGATATATTCGAATCTAGATAAATCAAAGTCAATTAATTTGAATCAGAGGAAGTATTATTCTTCTCGTCAAACAGTTATTTCAGAAAATAGGTAGTTTTTAGTTTATCCACGCGTGGCCGGCCGGATCAATTAATGCACACAGGTTCGCTTGAAATAATATGGCTACTGTAACAGCTAAACAAAATGAAAGACATAGATTGATTTGAGGTGATGCTTCGAGGAAGGGTGAAATTTAACAATAACTAATTCTTTGCTCCAATCTTGTTACCATCAGCACAACCACGTGCTTTGATGCATTTCGCCGGATCAGTGTAAATGTATTTTGTGTTTAAAGTATACATCTCCTGCATATTGAGTATCTATCGTTTTTCAAATATCCACATCCAGCAGATAAAACACTGACACGGGATACATGTGATCTCGAAGATGCGGTGATCAAACCGAGAGAGTATTTTTTTAACGGGGATGGGACACAGAAACTGCTCATTTATCAACCGTGGGACTACAGATTACATGGAGGTCCAGCAATAAAACAGAAATTGCAGAAAAGACATCTACTTTTACAAAAAGGACCTTTTTCAGAAAAAGGAAAAAAGCAACCAGGTCCTCGTCAAGATCCTTCACCACCGCTTGGACTTGGCGAGCTCCACCTCCAGGCCAGAGACGCCAGAGCCGCACACAAACCACTTGGCTCGGTATCTTCGTGGGACGCCTGGCTGGAGGCAAAGATCCTCCGCAACGGCCTTTGGCCTGGAGGAAGCGCTACCACCAGATCGTGGTTGAGGAGGGTCGCCTTTCGACCATAAGATACAGAGGAAAGATGGAGTCCACCATCGCTCATCATCCTCTTTTGCTGAATTATGAGACTAGAGCAGCTTGCCATCCCTGCCGATCTTGGCAGAACAAATCATGCCCCACACCGCATTTCCTCCATCTCCTTGATGATTGACCAGAAGAGGAGAAAGCCGCCGGCTCCGGTGCGGCTTGCACCTCCAAATATGGAGGTGCCTCGAGCTTATTGAGCGCGGAGAGGAGGGTAGCGGCCCTGGTCGCATATAGCTTTGACCATGGGAGCGTCCCTAGCAAAAACATCACCGCCATCAACCGGCGAACACTACTCGCAAGTTTCTTCTTCCAAAACTCCACTGTCATAACGCCATACATGGACCAAGACCAAACACATGGAAATTAACCTAACCCTAGACTTCCTACCGCTACTCTATAAACACCGGCTTGCTGATCTCCCAACTCCGCTCTAGCCACCGTAGCCGCCAAAGAAGAGGGGGAGAAGAGCCCCAGGCGATGACCAAAGACTTTCAAGGGGCTCAGGAGGAGAGATAAACAAACCAAGAGAAATGAGACCAAACGAGAGAGCTAGAAAACCAGTTAATCTATTGTGATGTATTTTCTAGACGACAAGACATACTAGCTGGCACCATGCAGCGAGGTGGAAGTATATAGGTATATGGACTAAATTATTTATATTATATATAATCCAGAGCTATATTCTTTATTCGAAGCAAGCTTTCACACTGCTATATTAGTATAGCCACCACCCAATAC
Organism: Avena longiglumis; assembly: GCA_030063025.1. Lineage (NCBI taxonomy): Eukaryota > Viridiplantae > Streptophyta > Magnoliopsida > Poales > Poaceae > Avena > Avena longiglumis. The sequence continues at coordinate 26,943,050 of CP125974.1, forward strand.
AGCTGTTGGGGCCTAATCACGGTCAATGCCAAATGAAAAAGAGAGAGAAAAAACAATGCTAAGAATGACATATCATTAAAACGAAGATGGCTTGCAACCGCTCCCCCATCCAAATATGTCCCACCATGCTCCTAGAACTACGAAACGTCGCGTATCAAGCAACAACTTCAAGAAGGAATACGACGATGACGACGCTGATGTCTGAACAGGTCCTAGGGTTTTCCCATACATGAAGGTGAGCGAACTCCCTTTTAAGAAGGAATGGTGAAACCCACAGGTGTTACCCCGTCGGTGTCACAAAACCAACTGGGATTTCTCATGATTCCCAGAAAGCACTACCCAAAACGATCTGTAGTCTTCCACCCATCAACTCCGCGCACCAACATGCGGACCACGGTCTTGATGCCACCATCATTGTCTCACTGTGAACCGGTGTGAGGCCTAGAGGACGGGAAACTAAAGACAACAAATAACAGGGGGCGGTAGTACCGCAGCCGCGCGGGAGGGCACTGCCTCCACCGCTGTCAGCCACCGACTGGACGTGGCAACATGGGTATACTAGGTCCCAACGGCCCGACCGAGCCCATATTGCGCCATTAAATCCCTCGACATGATGCTGCAGCAGGCCGACCGAACGCCGCCACCACCCAGAACTTGCCATCTCCATGCTTACCTCCAGAAAGCATCACTGCCCATAGACTGTCGGCCTGCATAGACCTAGATGTGGCCCAAATGGGCCGATATCTGGGCCAAGAGGGCGCCCCACTAGAGGCTTGCACGTGCAGCATCGACCCACTGCCAAGAAGTGGTGCCTTCGCACCTCCTTCCACCCTGGTACTAAGCTCTATCGCCGGACACATCTCTGGCTAGTGGGCATCGCCGCCAGCCATCTTTTCTCAAGACACGACTCCATGCACGCGCGGGGAGGAGCATTCGCTGCCGCCAACACCGCATGGGCAACCCCCGGTGGCACCGGGAGGAGGGCTTGCGGTGGGGGAGGGATGTGCCAGCGGGAGAGGGGAGCCTCGGCCACCTCGCTCGAGGAGGCGACACTCGGGAGGCAACATTTTTTTCCCGTCAGAGCTATGTTCTTTCATGGAAACTTCCTACTTATTGGATCCTATAATGTTGGTGATATGTTGCTGTAATGCAGTACGCTACAAAATCACGCAGAATGTGTCTTGCTACATCATATTTGATTTACAATGCATGCCGATATTTTTCCTGTTTATTTAACCATTTATTTATGTAGAATTATATGGATGAGAGTACCCTTATTTTTCATCACATGAGTATACGTTTTATGTTAAATGAAGAATATAGTTCACTATTAACTCTAGCGGTTAACTTGGCTGAGTAGTTTTTATTACTTTTTTGCGGGTGAAACATGGAAATTTATTCAATAGGAAGGGTTACATAGCTGTCAAGATAGCCGAAGATCATCCTCCAAACCCGACCCTACCCAAGTCATAGTGCGGCATTGAACCCTCGCAAAATTTGCTAGATAATCACTAAACCCTAACCTATACTCGTTCCACCTTTACAAAAACCGAACTTATATTTGAACAAGAAAGGTTCCTAATCTCATTCACCCATTGAAAGAAAGGAGATCAATCAGGGGTTGAAGAGGTAGCGACATCAATGAGATAGGGGCGAAGCTCCCACTAGGGCAAGGTAGGGAAGCCGCCCTACCTTGATTTTGAGTATTATGATGAAGATGAGTAATTATTTTGAGTAGTTTTTATTATGATAAAGCTGACTAATTATTTTGAGTATTTTTTATTACAATGAAGATGAGTAACTATTCTAAACTTTTGAGCCTCAAAAGTAGTATAATAATATGGATACACAAAAACTCTTGGACCCGGTCATTAGGTCTCGGGGCGAGCGGCTCTCTGCCCCGCCATATGGTTCGGCCCTATGTGGAGGGGGAGGAGGCGATTCGGGCTGTCACGGGGATGGGGAAATCGTTGGCCTGGATGGGAAAGGACAACGGAGGAGGTGGCCGATGCTAGGGTTAGGGAGGAAGCATGGAGCCCTCCATAGGTCAATGCGTGGAACGGAACCCAAAGAGTAAATAAGATGGTTAAGATCCTCTGTGGAATACATACCATGATCTAGCTACAAGAAACTCAGTTCTGCGTGTATGGAAAAAATAGTACATGATCAACGAATGCACAAGTCCATAATAAGCGAAGATTTAGTAGAATTGGTTCCATCATAATCTTGACTAGCTGTAATAACTTTATTGTTGATAGAACATAATTGGTGAAAACAAAGGATTCGAGGAGACCCTGCCAATTTCATAACGAAATTAGGAGCCCTGGGGCTATTTTCCTCGACATAAGAACAACAACAAAGGACTCGAGAGTCAAGATACAAAGATCAACAATCACTCTGTCACATGCACGGAGGATCTTAACCACCTTATTTATGTTGGAACATGAAAAAAACTAAAATAACTGGTGTCGGGACCAGGTGATCGACCATCTTGTTTAGAAATGCTCCATCAACAGTAGTACCATCTTAGCTTAGACTTTGTTGTTTTTGTCGTCCGTGTTTGTATGAGCAGGGCTCTGCATTTATGCAAGAAATAGACAACCTTAACAACTCTCTTAAAACTTAAACTGATATACTGTAGAAATAAGCAATGTATCCAATAATTATGTGCAACATATAAATTAATTTATAACATATGTTGGCATGTTGAGGCTAGCTCATGCTGCCCAACAAACATACATAAATTTTTGGTATTTTTGTTGTCGGAAGCATCATTCTTATATTTCGTATGTACCCTAACCTACAAAACTACCACACCAGAAACAACACTCACCTTTTTTGCACGGTAGAATGCCTCGATAGTAAGTTCCATAATTTCTCCATCGGATGTTCTATCAAAGAAGGTTCTGTCAATAACACCCCGTGCCATCCTGAACTCACCGGTCCCGCCAACAATAGCCCATTCACCTTTCCCGCCGATAGTTGCTCCCATTACCTCAAGGGTTGAATTCTTGAACCTGCAAATGTACTCACAAATATCATCCACATACCAAAAAATTCCATCACTAGCTACAAACTGAAGCGACAGCAAATGCAAAATGCAGTACAATCTCCAAAGTTAGTTACCTTTTATTCACAAACACCATGGTAAATGAGTTGTACCAGTCAACAGCATTCACATGAATACCTCTTGCATTGGCAACGAGCTCTGCGTCCTCGGCCAAGCTATCGTATATTGCCCAATTGTTGACGAGCGTCCTCCCATACTCTTTACGAGTGTTATCCCCTTCTATTACTGGTGTTTGGTTTGGGTTGTCCCCAGACCAGATCTGGTGCAAGTACAACTTGTCGACATAAAGCCTAGTGTTCTCGACAAGTGCACCTTGGTATTGGGTGATCTCAAAATTGGCCATGGGGTGGGAGTGGGAGACAAACAAATGGGAGCTAGTGTATGTTTGTGTGTGTAAGTGATTGTGTGTGATGATCACAAGGTGGTGAAGGATATTTATAGCAGGATGAACCTAGCTAGGGTAGCCCAGGAGTTGGTAGATCCGAGCACCATTGGTAAACCTATCTTTTGCATCCACGTTAGGATGGAATACTATATGTCATCTTGTGAACCATCTACAGATTAGAAACAAGAGATTAATCAGGATGATCCCGTGATGTCACATGGTTAATCAGTGCTAATTGATTGAATGAACTAATCTTATTGGAAATATTAAATGAAAGCACTAACAGTTTGGGAGATTAACTACACAAACTAGCTAGAACCAATCACTGGCGATCTTATATTAAGCACGTACCAGTGTCAGTCACGACCTGAGTCCGAACCATTTACTTTGAAATTAAGTTTTCATCCCGATAATTCTATATTTTTTGTTGATGGAAGGGGACAGTTTCATAAATTAGATACATTTTTATTCTTTATCAATTGCTAGCATTTACCAGAAAATGTGAATTTTTTTCAAACATGCATGTTTTTCTCCATAAGGGAGGACAGAAAGATATGTAGATTACGTAAATATGTACTACATCCGACTAATACACCGGTTTAATGTTCACAACAAACTTTCAACCTTTTGGTTAGAAATGTGATGAAATAACTGAAAGTTTGGTTTGCAATAAAAGAAACAACAAGAAAAAAGTACTTCCTATGAACAGGAGATTTATCATCTCCCCATCTAACTTTCATTTCATGAAAGTATATTTTGTTCGTGTATGCATGTGTGATTCAGTTAATGCAAATAGACTGATTTGCTTTCTATTCTTAGAGAGAGAAATAGAAGAAGGGAAAAAATTAACAGTGCGTCGCCAGTTTCTTTCTCTAATCAAGTTACTATGGAGTATGGAGTAACAAAAAGATGCCAATTGCAGTACACTGAAACAGACAAGATGCACGTGTACAGATCAGTGCAAATTCATTGTATTTCGCGCCTACACTGTACATCTCCTGCATAATGGGTATCTTTCATTATTCAAATAGCCTGTGTTGAGCATCCAGCAGATAAAACACACATAGAGGATACGCGTGATCTCCGAGATGCCATGAGCCCGTGATCAACTGGGAGAGATTTAGAAATATGCATTTATATATCAAACAAGATGCTTTCTCTGGACGACAAGATCACATACTAGCTGACACCAAGATCATTTTCGAGAAAAAAACTGACACCGAGATGGTGATCTTCCTTATTTGGAAAGATCTTACTTATTTGATCATTTAGTCTAGGTGACATGTTGCCCTAATGCAGTACGTTACAAAGGCATGTGGAATGTGTCATGCTTAATATATGCCTTGCTTACTTAATCGAGACTTATATTGGGAAACGATCCCGCGATAGACAAATAGTGCGATGGGATAAGTAAAATGCCATGTAATTCCATTGCCGTCGCTTACCTGGTCATTTACCTACCAGGGCGTCGGGCGCGTGCTTAATTCCTAAATTCCATAGGCGAGTTGTCTTTTGTACTTAATCACTTTTTGTAGAGTTATATGGACGAGTACCCTTATTTTTCATCAAATAAGTACTCCCTCCGTTCACTAATGTATGATCTTCTAGCTTTTTTTTGGAAGTGTATACATCTTGACATGCTTCATTGTTTAGGTTTATCCATTTTAGTTCGGATCTAATCTATTTTAGAATATCTAAAAGGTCTTATATTAATGAATGGAGGGACTATATTATTTCTGTTGAAGGAAGAATATAATTAACTACTGCTCTACCAGTTAACTGGTTGGTTGACTATACTTTTTTTTCTTGGGATGAAGTTGAGTAATTATTTTGACAACCCATGACGTGGGGAAATGCAAATGTGCAATATATTGGACTCTACCTTCAGTATAAGCATCATTCCTCGATCAATCTACTGATGCACCCTCTTGAAAATTTTGAGGTACTTGTAGTTGATAGCTTGTGTCATAACTTATCCTTTCAAAGTTTCAGCAGAAAAAAGTTGCCAGGTACCACTCTGGTAATCTGCAAAGGATCTTCTCGGTTGGAATACTACTTAGTGAATTCCTAGCTTCAGGTTCCAATCGGCAAGATAATTTTCTAGACCAAGTCTTCAACTTAAAAGTTCTTCGTCCAGACATTTCTGTTGTATGTCCTTGCTACCCGCAACTTGTCTTTCTTAATGTCTCGTAGCGCCGTTAAGCGCTTATCAACCACTTCATCGATGTTGTCCATCATAGAGTCCACTACAACACGGAGGGCGGGCGCTAGTTGTTATAGACGCCGATGCACATGCCTAATTCTTGCGTTCACGCTGACTTGACAAAGGATGCCAGGGATAATTGCATCAGGGGAAGTGGATATGCAGCTTTTTTTTCTCGGCACATCGTCATCCGCTAAGCTACCGCTTCCACGGCACCGTAGATGATACGCTTCGGTACATTACCAAAGACGGCTGAAATTTAGTGTCGTCTAACGACGCTTTATTTTCCGTGTTACACCTTCCAGCGTCATAGGAAGTTAATTACATTAACAATAATCAATTTATGTTGCTAATCCCATTGCATCTCATATATTACAGTTTATTGATATATAAAATATCATTACATTACACTGGATTTGATCCACTCTATATTCAATTAGATCATATTACAATGCAACCTCTTCTTATGAGATCAACATTTGGTTTTGTCGATCTCGTCTAGATTTCAGAACTAGGAAGTGCTAATGTGAATTCTACAGATTAAAAAAGAGGCTTACATTGTTATTCCCTGTAATATTGACCAAGACAAAATTATTATTATAGGGCGGACAAAATTATAAACCTGTCATCAACAAACGGTATAGCAACCAAAGACTCCTTATTACATGGATTTTGTTGGCTGCATGGACACTCTAAACCATGAATATGACATACCTAAGACACACACACCCAGTGTTGGTGTTTGCATAGTACAATCAGGGCATAGTAATACTTGAAACATGTAGAAACAGACCCCCTAGCCCCTTATAGTTTGATATAATTTGTGAGTTCTTGCATCTCAGCTGATACCCTGGGATCCTTCTCAGCCGCTTATTTGAAGTTGTTGTCCTAAACTTGGAGATAACTTTCATGTAGCTTGGCTATCTGCACAAACAAACAATCCAAGTTCTCCTATATCATCTGACCTCTAGAAAAAGAGTTCTTGCATTAAAAATATGGATATGCATACGATATGGTGCAAATAGATCTTATAGTAATTGCCTAGATGCCTGCTTTTCTGGTTCTCAACCAAAAGGTTTGATATTAACTCCTAAACTTATTTATAGAATAGGCAACAAAAATATCAGTGGGTAATCAGAATGTAGCACTTAAGAGGCTTTGGCACAAGTCAATACTATAAGTGTTCACAGACCACGCATATTTATGCAAGATCACCTTATTAATAACATCTAAAATTTAATGTGGACATTTAACAAAAAAGAGCAAGACCACGGTTAATTAAGATAGATATTTGCACATTCTTTTGATCCCAATATCAAGCAAACAATACATATACATTTAGTTGATAAGATGAGACCGAAAATGTTGAGAGGTAGCAATAGACCAATACTCTAACCTCAACTTATGCTATGAGATTCCCAATAGATAGGACTGCTGATAAGAGATGATCGACAATAAGCCATAGAAAGACAATACATAACAACACAAGATTATGTGTAATATAATAGAAACTTTCAGAAGTACATCTTAAATAAATATGCAAAAAGTATTACCTCGAGAACCCATGGCCTGCTTGTTGGATGTAAAGGGCTGAGTTATGGGAGTACTAGGTTCTCAGATTAATTTTTCAACTCCCCCTAACAACAGTATTAAGGTTTCATCTTGCCATTTTAGATATTAAGAATAAAACCAAACTCCAATGAAATTCGGTACCCCAAAACACCAAATAGTCCAGGAACCCAACGCAAACAGAAGATAAATTTAGATAGCAAGAGTAACAGCAAACTTTATAGAAAACTATGATGTTACACCGTCCACTCCAAATGAACCTAGAAAATATATACAAACTATGTTTAAGTCATGTTTATCTTGTTCAAAGACATCATTGGGAAATATTGCAATATAACATCGGAAGGTAACATACTGTGCATAGAAGGGGAAGTAAATGAACTAACACGATAAAGTGTGCTAGTGAAAAGAGCAGCAAAAATAATATAAATGCCTAGGATTCTAAAAATTCACCACACAATCTAGTAACATCCACCCAAAAAATCATGAGAAGCAGATGGAAAAAATATTGAAACAAAATGGATTCCTCCACTCTCCATTTCGCATGACTACTGCTCCAATATCTCAGCTAATGATCAAAGGATATGAAGAAGTTTTAGACAGAAAAATGATGAAATTTCTCATTTTTATTTTATATTTTTTTCTGAATTAACTATATCAAAGATTAAAATAGAGAACATAAAAACATACTCCATTCGGTCCATAATAATGGCCTCAATTTTATCTATATTCATATGTATCTATTTAATTATTTGGACTAAATGCATTCGTATATAGACAAAGTTGACGCCATTAATATGGACCAGAGGGAGTATATGAAGGAAAAAAGGCAATATTACAATTATCTAGGAGTGGAAATTTCGCATAGCCAAGGATATCATCCTTATGTTTTCATTTTGTTTATAAGTTAAGATATGCGTGTCCTTTTAAAAAAATGGCCTCTATGTTTTTCTACTTCTCTACTTCTGTAGATATCATTCAAAATGAAGTCAATTGTTTTGTTGATGCGGGTGCAAAGGGCTATAAGAACTAATCAAACGTAAAGCACCAAGAATCTAATGGTATGCTGGTGTGCTGCTCACAATTTGTACAAACAACTACCGGTGCTAAAAGGAATTCATGTAGTACCGAGGAATGACATGGTAAAATAAGAAGTAAAAGACTTGCTCTAAGAGAATTGGGACTAAAACTTCGTTACCTGGTTCAACATGGTTCCACACTATTCAGCTATAAAGTTTGAATATGGCGTTTGAGTTCTATCCTGGAACCTGAATGTAAAGCACCAAAGTTCAACAACTTACTCAATAACTGATTATGTGTACATTAGGGTCATCTGTTTACAACAAAATGGTTCAGCTTAATCTTCTCTTTGTTATATACATTACACAACTAAGCATGAAATAAAACACTAATTTAGACCAGAACTATTATGTTTCCTGCAAGCAGGAGTAGAAGCCGAGAAAGGAGTACGTCTGTTTAGAGGTGTGGATATGTATAATTATATAATTGTGGTAGTTACTGTGTATACTTTTGGTTTCCATCGTCATTACGACCTATCTTATAGCTAGCTAGCTAGCACAAGTTTTCCGTATAGATATCAAGAAAAATAGGTTCAAAGGAGAGAGTCGACCACGCTTATGACCACGAGGATGGGACGCAACAAGATGTTGTGGCGGTGGATTGTTCAACGACCAGGGACTCCAACGAAAGGACACCTAATGGAAATAGAAAAGAGACACGAAGCCACTGTCACTATTAGAGGCACATACATGTAACTAACCAGATGTGTACAATCGCATCAGGTAGGAAGTAGGAACCAGAAGTTACCGGGAGCAATAGATAGGAAGGCACGCATAGAAACCGAAAGTAAGGGGAGAGAGCAAAGAAAGGAAAGAGGAGATAGACGGTCCCATGGAATAAAAGCCCTCCAAAAAAGGAAACAAAAACAGAACCCGGCATCTATTAGTGCCATCGCACGGGAAAACCCGACGCGATGATCACTAATTGGAGAACAAAGAATCTACAGTACCAAGATCGCTATGATGACGCAAATCCCTCACCTCTTAATCTATGTATCTAATATATCTATCTACATAAAATTATGTATTGCACGGTTTGCAGGTTTGCAACCAAACCGTTTTTGTCCACCCCTAATTATAAGAGGGGCTCATCCATTACCAACAATCACTTGGTAAGTAAAGTTGCATCGTGTTTACACTTTTCACACACTTCAAAGGACTAGAAAATATTTACATACTTGAACGGTGAAATACTATATATTTTGGTCACGGTATTGTGGAATACATACCATGATCTAGCTACAAGAAACTCAGTTCTGCGTGTATGGAAAAAAGAGTACATGATCAACGAATGTACAAGTCCGTAATAAGCGAAGATTCAGTAGAATTGATTCCATCATGATCATGACTATCTGTAATAACTTTATTATTCATAGAACATAATTGGTGAAAACAAAGAAGTCGAGGAGACCCTACCAATTTCATAACAAAATTAGGAGCCCTCGGGCTGTTTTCCTCAACATAACAACAACAACAAAGGACCCCGAGAGTCGAGATACAAAGGTCAACAATAACTCCGTCACATGCACGGAGGATCTTAACCACCTTATTTATGTTGGAACATGAAAAAAAGCTAAAATAACTGGTGTCGGGACCAGGTGATCAACCATCTTGTTTAGAAATGCTCCATCAACAGTAGTACCAGCTTAGCTTAGACGTTGTTGTTTTTGTCGTCCGTCTTTGTAGGAGCAGGGCTCTGCATTTGTGCAAGCAATGGACAACCTTAACAACTCTCTTAAAACATAAACATGTGTATTGTAGAAATGAGCAATTTATCCAATAATTGTGTGCAACATATACATTAATTTATAACATATGCTGGCATGTTGAGGCTAGCTCATGCTGCCCAGGCAACATTGGTAAAATTTCAGTATTTTTGTTGTCCAAAGCATCATTCTTATATTTCGTATGTACCCTAACCTACAAAACTACCACATCAGAAACGACAATCACCTTTTTTGCACGGTAGAATGCCTCGATAGTAAGTTCCATAATTTCTCCGTCGGATGTTCTATCAAAGAAGGTTCTGTCAATAACACCACGTGCCATCCTGAACTCACCGGTCCCACCAACAATAGCCCATTCACCTTTCCCTCCGATAGTTGCTCCCATTACCTCAAGGGTTGAATTCTTGAACCTGCAAGTGTACTCACAAATATCATACATATACCAAAAAGTTCCAACACTAGCTACAAACTAAAGCAACGGCCAAATAGGAAGATGATCTATGCAAAAACCTAGTACAATCGACAAAGTTAGTTACCTTTGGTTCGCGAACACCATGTTGAATGAGTTGTACCAGTCAACGGCATTCACATGAATACCTCTTGCGTTTGCAACGAGCTCTGCATCCTTAGCCAAGCTATCGTATATTGCCCAGTTGTTGACGAGGGTCCTCCCATACTCTTTACGAGTATCATCCCCCTCTATTACTGGTGTTTGGTTTGGGTTGTCCCCGGACCAGATCTGGTGCAAATACAACTTGTCGACATAAAGCCTAGTATTCTCAACGAGTGCACCTTGGTATTGGGTGATCTCAAAATTGGCCATGGAGTGGGAGTAGGAGAAAACAAATGGGAGCTAGTGTATGTTTGTCTGTGTAAGTGATTGTGTGTGATGATCACAAGGTGATGCGGGGTATTTATAGTAGGATGAAGCTAGCCAGGGTTGCCCAGGAGTTGGTAGATCCAAGCACCATTGGTAAACCTATCTTTTTCATCCACGACAGGACGGAATACTAAATGCCATCTTGTGAACCATCAACAAATTAGAGAGAAGAGATTAACTAGGCTGACCCCGTGATGTCATATGGTTAGTTAGTGCTAATTGATTGAATGAACTGATCTTATTGGAGATATTAAACGAAAGCACCGACATTAACTACACAAACTAGCTAGAACCAATCACCAGTTTCTTGCTCCAATCAAGTTACTATGGAGTAAGAAAAAGATGCCATCAGCACAACCACGTAATTTGATTGCAGTACACCGAATAGACAAGATGCATGTGTACAGATCAGTGCAAATTCATTGTATTTCACGCCTACACTATCCATCTCTTGCATAATGGGTATCTTTCATTATTCAAATAGCCCGTGTCGAGCATCAAGCAGATAAAACACACATAGATGATACATGTGATCTCCAAGATGCCGCGAGCCTGTGATCAACCGGGAGAGATTTATAAATGCAGTTATCAAACAAGATGCTTTCTCTGGACGACAAGATCACATACTAGCTGACACGGAGATCCTTTTCAATTAAAAAGCTAACATCGAGATGGCTATATTTCTTCTTTGGGAATATCCTACTTATTTGATCACGTAGTCTAGGTGAAATGTTGCTCTAATGCAGTACGTTACAAAATCATGTCGAATGTGGCATGCTTAATATTAGTTTTGCTTACTTATTCAGGAATTATATTGGGAAAACGTTCCCGCGATAGACAAATAGTGCGACAGGATGAGTAAATTGCCAGGGTAAATCACATGTGGGCCCTAGTCGTTTTATTTGGATTCTTTTCACATATTAGTTTTGCTTACTTATTTCTATTTTTTTGGATTTTTTTCAAAAATTCTGTTGCGGTCGCTTTCCTATCGTTTGGCTAACAGGGCGTCGCGTGTGTTCTTAATTCCTATCTTCCATGCGTGAGTGGTCTTGTATTTAATCGCCTTTTGGAGAGTTATGTGGACGAGCACCCTTATCTTTAATCAAATAATTAAGTATATTATTTCTATTGAAAGAACAATATAGTTAACTACTAGCTCTACACGTCAACAACTGGTTGGTTGAGTATAGTTTGTTTTTGCGATGAGGTTGAGTAATTATTTTTTTTGCGATGAGGCTGAGTAATTATTTTTTTGTGATGAGGTTGAGTAATTATATTTTTTCATGGTACCGTCAGACATGCCGGGAATCTCCACGGTACTTGCTAAGCATGTACTTAACTCATATCCTGACGCCAGGCCTGTGAAGCAATCACTTTGCCGTTTTGCGGAACCCAAAATAAAAGCCATTGGACGAGAAATCCATTGCCTCATGGATGACAAGTTTATCAAGGAGATCAAGCAAGCACTGTGGGTTACCAACCCTGTATGCGTCCCAAATAAAAACACTAAAGAGTTACATATGTGCATTGATTTCACCGCACTCAACAAAAATTGTCCAAAGGATCACTTTTCGCTCCGGCGAATCGACCAGATTATCGATGCAACCACCATATGCGAACGTCTTTCCTTTCTAGAGGCATATTCCGGATACCACCAGATTCGTATGAAGGTAGAAGATCAAGATAAAACAGCATTTATAACACCATATGGTATATTCTGCTACACGATGATGCCTTTTGGTCTAAAAAACGCGGGTGCTACGTACCAACAGATGATGCAAAATTGTCTCGGAAACCAAATTGGCAACAATGTACAAGTCTACATTGACGACATTATCGTCACAACCAAGCAAGAGTCGACTTTTATTAGTGACCTAAGGGAAAAAGTTGATAATCTCGATAACTACCGCATCAAGATCAACCCGCTAAAGTGTTACTTTAGAGTCCCGACATGGCAACTCCTCGGATACCTAGTTTCGGTAAGAGGAAAAGAGGCAAACCCGGAGAAGATACAAGCAATATTGACAATGAAGGAGCCGACGAATCTCCAGGGTGTCAAGCAATTGGCCGAACGAGTGGCGGTGCTAAGAAGTTTTATTGCTCGGCTTGGCGAAAAGGCGCTCCCCTTCTACACCCTCATGAAGAAATCAGTAAAATTAAAGTGGACTGACGAGGCTCAGCGAGCGTTCAAAGCACTTAATAAAACACTTTCAACATCTCCTGTTATCGTGTCACCTAAGGAAAAAGAACATTTGTTGCTCTACATAGACGCCACAAATCAGGTGTTTAACACAGTTTTAGTTGTTGAGAGACTCGAAGAGGGGAAAACTCATGGTGTCTAGAGGCCGGTATATTACTAAAAGTTTGGTTTGCATTAAGCGATAACAACAAGAAAAAGTACTTCCTATGAATATGATATTTATCATCTCCTAACTTTCATTTCAGCAAAGTATACTTTTCTTCGTTTATGCATGTGTGGTTAATATTGCTTCAAAGCTTAGTTCTGTAGGGGTTAATCTTGGTAACAATTCGATTGACGTGTGTTTTTCGACAAAAGTCTTGAGACGAATGGAAGTTGATCGTCTCACGGTCATTCCAAAAGTCTCGACTATGTCGAATTCCACCTATCAAGATGAGGATGAAGCGATTGCCACATCAGATGGTCAGCTTCTTTCTCATCTAGTGGGTGAAGTATCATAGGTTGGATTAGATGAAGACAGACTTAGTTCATTATATGAGCTTACAGCGTCTGGCCGAAAATCTAAATCCAACTCTGGTAAGTTGAGTTCAAAGTCCCGAAAACGGGCAACGTTTGCTAAAACTCCAATTGTTTCCCAATGAATGGCATGTTCTTGAATAGCAGAGGTCTTCGCGACTTGAATAAACACTTACATATTTCTCAACGTTCTCGGGATCATAATTTGGATTTTTTTGGCAATTTCGGAGACGGGCAGAAGAGAATTCTCGCAGAGTTTACTTGCTAGACTTTCGGGCGGCATAGACTTTGCTTGGCATTCTCGACCACCTCGTGGCCGTTCTGGGGGTATCCTAATCGGCGTAAGAACTGACACCATGGATGTGTTAGCTTATTCATATGGGGAGTATCATGTCGTAACAAAGCGGACAATTTTATTTGGAGTCTAGTTGCCGTGTATGGTGCAGCCCAAGATATTTATAAGGCTGACTTTCTTCATGAATTGGTTAACTTAGCAAAAGATAATCCATATCCTATTCTTATAGGAGGTGATTTCAATTTGCTTCGTTTTCCTTTTGAGAAGAGTCGCAGTCGCTTCGATGATCATTGGCCTTTCTTATTCAATGTTGTCATTGATAGCTTGGATCTAAGAGAGGTTGCAATGATTGGAAGACAATTCACTTGGGAAAATAGTCTTCCAGAACCCACATATGAAAATCTGGACCGTGTACTGATGGACTCTGATTGGGAAGATAAATTTCCATTAGTTTCAGTACGCGCTTTAGAACGTGTGGAATCCATCTCTGACCATGCTCCCATTTTACTGACTACTGGGGAGCCAAGAACACAATGTACTAGCCAGTTCAAGTTCGAACTTGGATGATTACAGCGTGACGGCTTTCATGATTTGGTCAAGACAGTTTGGGAAAGACCTATTGTTGGTTCTACTCCAATCCAAAGGTGGAATAATAAAATATGCGCGACTCGCAAATTCCTCCGTGGTTGGGCTAAACATACATCATGTATTCTTAAAAATGAAAAAATAAGACTTTTGGCAATCATTGACAACCTTGAAGCGATTGCAGAGGTTCAACCGTTAACTGTAAATTAAATTAAGCTTAAAAGCCAATCTAATGAACAGTTAGCGAAACTTCTACGCGAAGAGGAACTTAAATGGTACCAATCGTTCCAAAGCCCAATTTATTTTGGAAGGAGATGCGAATACGAGATACTTTCATAGTGTTGCCAATGACAGACATAGGAAAAAACTTATTCGTTCTTTGGTACAAGATGAAGGAACAATTTAGGGCCATGAACAACTCAAGTCTTACATTACTAATTACTATAAGGGTCTGTTTGGAGCACTAGAAGAAGGTCACTTTTCTCTGGATGAGTTCCGAACGGATGACATACCCCAAGTTTCATTGGAGGAGAATAACTTACTCATCGCTCCTTATTCTGAGGAAGAAATGAAGAGGTCGGTTTTCCAAATGGAACATAACAAGGATCCTGGTCCTGATGGTTTCCCAGCCGAGTTTTTCCAAAACTTCTAGGAAATTATTAAGTCGGATCTGCTAGATATGTTCAGAGATCTTCATACTGGACAACTAGAGTTGTTTCGTCTGAATTTTGGTGAAATTATTTTATTACCTAAGGTTAATGAGGCAGAAAGGATCCAACAATATAGGCCAATATGCCTTCTTAATGTTAGTTTTAATTTTTTTACCAAAGTTGCTACAATCAGACTTAACTCTGTGGTTGATCATGTGGTTCGTCCTTCACAAACTGCTTTCATGCAAGGTCGAAAACATCCTAGATGGGGTGGTGATTCTTCATGAAACAGTTCATGAACTACATAGGAAAAAGTTAAATGGGGTTATTTTAAAGATTGATTTTGAGAAGGCTTATGACAAGGTCAAATGGTCTTTTCTTCAACAAACTCTTAGAATGAAAGGCTTTTCCGCTGAGTGGTGTGCCCTAGTCCAGAGTTTTGTGTCAGGAGATAGTGTTGCCATCAAAGTCAATGATGACGTTGGTAATTACTTCCAAACAAAAAAGGGATTAAGGCAAGGTGACCCATTATCGCCAATGCTATTTAATATAGTGGTCGATATGTTAGCTGTCATGATTGAGCGGGCTAAGTCCGATGGTCTTATTGAAGGTGTGATTCCTCATCTAGTAGATGGAGGATTATCCATCCTTCAATATGCCGAAGATACGATTCTTTTTATGGAAAATGACATTGAGAAAGCTAGAAACCTGAAATTCATACTTTTAGCTTTCCAACAATTATCAGGTCTAAAAAATAATTTTCATAAGAGCGAATTGTTTTGTTTCGGTGAAGCCCAGGAGGTTGCCAATTTGTATGCCGAACTTTTTGGATGCAATCAAGGCCAATTTCCTATTAGATATTTGGGCATCCCGATTCACTATCGGAGGCATACAAATGTTGAATGGAAAATTATTGAAGAAAGACTACAATTGAGATTAAGTAGCTGGAAAGGCAAATTATTTTCTCTGGGTGGAAGATTGGTACTCATTAATTCAGTACTTAGTAACATGGTGCTATATATGATTTCATTCTTCTAGTTACCAAAAGGAGTCTTGCATCGATTGGATTATTTCCGATCAAGATTCTTATGGCAAGGAGATAATGAAAAGAAGAAATATAGACTGGCTAAATGGAATGTGGTTTGCAGACCCAAAGATCAAGGAGGGCTTGGGATTGATGATCTAGAAATCAAGAACCAATCCCTACTTGGAAAATGGCTTTTTAAGTTGCTGAAGACGGGATCTGGCAAACTATTCTTAAAAGAAAATATGTTGGCTCGAAAGCACTACCCCAGGTTCTTTGGAAACCGGGAGATTCGCATTTCTGGGCTGGTCTAATGGCCACAAAGAAGCATTTCTTCCGCTTTGGATCATTTTCGATTAAGGACGGATCTGAGATACGTTTCTGGAAAGATAAGTGGCTAGGTAGCACTACTTTACGGGAACAGTATCCAGCCTTGTATAATATTGTCCGTCACAAAGGTGAAACACTCGCTGTAGTGTTGGAGACCAATCCGCCGAATGTGTCGTTCAGAAGAGATTTAGTCGGACCCCGACTTGCATCATGGAATGATTTGCTTAACCCCCTGACATCAATCCATTTGATGCCGGGGTCTGATGAATTTCATTGGAACTTGACTGCGAACGGTTTCTTCTCAGTTAGTTCCATGTACAATGCTTTGATCCAACCATCGCTACCAGTTGTTAATAATCAGAAAATTTGGAGAATGAAAATACCACTTAAAAATAAATTTTTTGCTCGGTATCTTTGTCGTGGGGTTATCCTAACCAAGGATAATATTATTAGGCGGAATTGGCATGGAGATAAAAGATGTGTTTTTTGCCATCATGATGAGTCAATAAAACATTTGTTTTTCGAATGCAATTTTGCCCGTTCTATATGGTCAGTCACCCAAGCAGCTTCAGGCTTGTATCCACCTTGTAGTGTTGCCAATATCTTTGGGAATTGGCTACATGGTATAGATTACAAGTATAGAATCCTTCTTAGGGTGGGAGCGATTGCCATTATTTGGTCGCTATGGCAGTGTAGAAATGATAAATCCTCATCTTTCTTGCAGGTTATCTATCGGTGTACATGCACACTCCGATTATGGTCATCCCTGCATCGTGTGGAGTTTCACGACCTTTTTACGGAGGTGTGCACGAGATTGGAGGATACAGCTAGAGATATCTTTACCCGTCATGGATGGCAGCATAATTTGCGGATAGGCCATCAACTCCCTTAGGCGTTTTTTACAATTTCTCATTATTTGCGGATAGTTAGGGGGTGATTTGGACTTCTTTCTATATTCCTTCTTTGGGAATATCCTACATATATATGATATGACTGGTCTTCCCGTTCAAGCTAGGGTATCTCATACACGTTTACAAGTAGGATTCCACCTCTAATTCTAGCCCTAAAGTTGGTAACTTATCCTCCTGCTTCATACTGGACCCGGACCAAGTGTATGTTTGTTGTCTCTCGTGTCGAGGTGCCAACAATACTTCCGTGTTAGAGTAAAGCTTTTCTACATCATCGTGTCGTCATAGATGCAGATCCATGGGCTTGTGGGCACAAACAGGTACCAACTAGGATCTCTTGAGAGTCAATCCAAGTTGTGGATTGTTGTTTCTATGTTGAAACCATCATGAAAGTTGATCTGGTATTCGTATGATGGTAGGTGTGTCACGCTGGGATGAAACTTCTTGAGGTACTTGCCATTGATAGCTCGTGTGATAACTTCCCCCTTCAAAGTTTTTAGCAGATAAGATTTGCAGGTACCACTCCGGTAATACGCAAAGTCCCATCCTAGTTGGGATACCACTTACCGAACTCCCGGCTTCATGTTCTAATCGGCAGGATATTTTCTAGACCAAGCTCCCAACATGAAAGTTATTTGTCTGAACCTTTTTGTTGTATGTCCTTTCTACCCGCAACCTGCCTTTCTCAATGTCTCGTAGAGCCGTTAAGCGCGTATCAGCCACTTCATCGATGTTGTCCATCATAGAGTTGCGTAGTCCTTAGCCGAGAAACTGTCTTGCTGATTGAATCTCAAAGCTGCCAGATTTTCCTCAAGAGGTAAAACGGCCTCTTGTCCATAAATCAACTCAAAGGGAGTCACTTGAGTTTCTCTATGCATTGATATCCAGTGATCCCACAATGCTTCAGATAATACCTCATGCCACCACTTAGGATCATCTTGGATTTCTCTCTTGATAAGTTTGATGAAGACCTTACTGGTGGATCCAGCTTGCCCATTAGCTTGAGCATAATATGAAGATGAAATGGGCATCTTGATATTGTGTGATTCGATAAACTGCTTTTCCATAAAATACACGCCTTGATCAGTAGTAAGGGTCTGAGATATGCCAAAGTGGTGGAAAATCTGCTTAGTGATAAACTGAATCACCTCCATGTGGGCCATATTCTTGAGAGGTACTTCTTCAGACCATTTGGTCAAATAATCGTGGGCACCAACACAAATCGATGCCCTTTGGAAGGTGGCGGATAAATCATACCAATGAAATCAAACCCCCACCCTCGAAAAGGCCACGACTTGTTAATATGATTGAGCATTAAGGCCAGCACCAATTGAATATTACAAAACTTCTGGTAGGACTTGCACCCCTTGTAGTATCTGAAGCAACAGTTAATCATCGTTGTCCAATAGAATTCAGCACTCCGGAGGATCCACTTCATCTGATGAGAAGATTGATGTGTTCCACATAAGCCAAGCACTTCTGCAAGACACCATCAGCTATTCAACGGTATAATTGATCATCAATCAAGGTATACTTGAATCCTAGCCACCGAACTGCTTTGTCTGCTCTTCAACTGGGAACTTGCAAATATTTGATAATATCTACCCTCTAGTCTAGAACATATTTACCTCTGGGTATTACTCCATGAGCCACTTCATTGGATGAACCGAGCTTCTCTTTAGTAGATCCTTTGATGCAACACGATTTAGCAGGTGAATTGGCTAGGGATATTACAGTTACTTCTGATCTAGCACATGTAAGCATTAGTTCTTTTGATATGATGAACATGCCATAACTAATGTGATAGCTAGATGCTTGTTGAGCAAGATCGTTAGCAAGACAGTTACCATGTCTAGGCACATGAGATAATTTGAAATAACTCAAGGTGGGTAGCAAATCTAGACACTTATAAAGGTATATGTTGAATAAACTCATCAAGACATTGGAATACTCCTAATGCCTATTGTACCACCAATAGTGAATCGACATATGCCTCGATGTGAGAAACCCACGTCGAGCCGCCAACGATTTTTCCACATTGGAGTAAAGCTTTTCTTCATTGTCGCACCGTCATAGATGTAGAACCATGGGCTTGTGAACATAAACAGGTACCAACTAAGCCGTCTTGAAAGTCAGTCCGAGTTGCAGATTCGTGTTTCTACATTAGAACCGGCAAGAAATCCGATTCAGCCTTTGTATTCATGGTAGGTGTCAACCCGTAGTGGGTCCCCTGAAACAGCTTTTGGAGCCTTCTGGTTAGTTCTTCCGTTTCTGGTTGGCTTGTTTCTCGACTCCATCCTGATCTGGCTTTAGAGCTGAAATGCGTCCACTCAGTGACACGAGGTACATAATGATCAGCTTGTGATTGCTTAATTGTGTGTTAGACTTGCTCATGGTGTCAATTTACTTCCTGATAACCACCACATATCGAACAATCCAGTCCACCGCGATGTGCACACAAATCGATTGATTGCGAGAGGCCCCGTATTGCACCTCGTTTGTTTATTTCTTCAACTCTCACCATTCGGTACATTAGAGCACACCCCTGGACATGCATATATACAAGCATTGCCAACACGATTAGAACTAGGACTCTGCTGACAACACGATATCGAAAAAACTACGACAGTGAGGCTGACTTGCGTAATCAACCCAAATAAACAAGGAAATAACCAACCGGACTCGGTTTGGAACCAGACAAGTCTGATTATTCCAACATCGTGTTTTGTTTAACTTCTATTTTTTGGTCAAATATACTAGTAATGTAGGGAAAGTGTTTGAACCACATTTTAATTATCGTGACACTTTGAAATATATTTTGCATCCATAACTCACTAAATTTTGTTTCAAAGTGTGGTTCAAGGTGTCACATAAATTAAAATGTGGTTCAAAGTGTTACCATGTCAGAAATACATGGTTGGAGCTGGAATTGACTCTTATCTACATTACGTGGAAATCATATAGTCTGCCATTTTGTTTCTTCAATATGTTGCAGGTTCACATGTCCCGATTGATTAAGCATATAAGTTACATGCCTGTCCTAGCTATATGTTTGTCCTAAATGACATGACGAAGTTAGTTGGGTTCACCAAAGTTATATGACACTGTTCCACCAAAGGTTTTGTCCACATTTACCCCGTCCACAACATAGCACTTTCTGTTGAGAATTGATTATGAAGTGGATCCATATATTGCTTCACATATTGCATAGAGTATGAGATATTGGAGTGCAACAAAATATAGATTATGTCGTGAAATTGCATGCTAGGTTGGCCATGGGCGGTGGACACCGGTGTCTAGCCAAATCATTGTAAAAGCATGCTCGTGTGCAAGGGAGTCGACCTTTGTGCTTGTGAATGAGATGGCACACAGCTTGGCCAATGATCAAGGGTGCTTAGTGACTTGTCCGGTAAGAAGATAATACATGTATTGTTCACCGCCCACATAAAATGTGGGCTTCACGAGTATGGCGGGTACAAGCCAAACTCCTATATATGGTGGCACGTTGATCAGGTGTTTTGCCTACACTGCCCATCACCGGTTGATTTGTTGGGGCGATTCTTGGTTTCAGAACTTGTATTAGCCACATGGCTTTCTTTATTTCAATTAACTGGTTGCTGAGCTATCAAAACAATCTCGTGTGATGGTGGAGACCAGATCCCCTACGTCCTGCTTTCGATGGCGGCTTCGTCCCCATGTTTGCAGGGTGGGTGTGATCCATTGCTAGATCACAATATAATTTGTTTACCTACAACAAACATGAGAGCATGTACTGCATATATATTAAAACGAAATATATGGATTTGTGCTCAATAAATATAAAAAAAAACAGAGTTTCAAAGTTTGATGTAAAAACAAAGTGTGATGTATCCTGGAAACAAAGCAATTGGGACATTCTTCTCTGTCCGATGGATAACCCTGAACAATACAATTTTGGCAAAACAACAATAATTTTGGCAAAACAACTACTACAATTTTGGCAAAACAACAACAATTTTGGCAAAATAAATACTAACTTGCCAAAGTGAATGCCAAGTTGCAAATTCTTCTCCAGCGCTCCTGACAATGTCACTCTTTGCCCCGCAGGCAAGTTCCATGTTGGGGACTTGTATCGTGCGATGCGCTCCTCGGGGTGCATAGTGCCGCACCAGGAGGTCAACTGGGAAAACTTTGCGCTGCCCCGAGTCAAGGTGTTCTTTTGGATTCTGCGCCTCGGTCGCACTAGGATGTGTGCCCACCTGTTCCATCTGGGGTGTGTCGCCTCCCCACACTGTCCTTTCTGTCCAGGCACTCCCGAAGACCTGGCGCATCTGTTCGTGCAGTGCCCTCGTCTGCCCCCCTATGGATGCGCCTTGCAAGCGACCTGCGTTTGCCCCTCGACACGGATGTCGTTGGCTTACTTGGCATGCTCTCGGATCGCCTCCCCCGTATGCATGCCTCAGCTCTACACACGGTTCTGCTCGCCATCCTATGGTCGGTCTGGAAATCGCGCAACCGCATGGTGTTTGATAGAGCTTCCTCCACCACCGATCAAATCGCCTCCCTAGTCGTGGAACATCTGCAGCTCTGGGTCGTCCGAGCTCCTCGACGGGTAGACCTTGATCCTCTTCGGGCTTGGTGGGATAGCTTAGGGTAGCCCCCACCACCACCACCCCTCCCCCTACTATGTACCTCTTTGGAGTGGTATGCCACGTCCGCGCCGCCACGGTCTCGTGTCGACGCCACCATGTAAATCTGTCCATTTATGAAAATGAAAATCGCGTTCAGGTGGGCTATCGCCCCCCGTTGCACTCTTCAAAAAAAAGTTGCAAATTCTTAGCGCCGCCACAATCCACGTTCATCCTAGAAATACAACTACAGTAACCGCCAGAACTCAGTTACACGTACTCCCTCCGTTTCAAAATATAAGATGTTTTAGCTTTGTGAAGAAAATGTATCTAGACTTGTTTTAATATGTAGGTTCATCCAAGTTTAGAGTGGATCTACACACTAAAACAAGTCTAGATACATTTCCTTCACAAAGCTAAAACGTCTTATATTTTGAAACAGAGGGAGTATCAGATAAGATGATTTCTTTTTGGCATGTGAGACAACAGGTTTATGTGGGGGTTTAAGAGTCCTAGAAACTTACAATTCGAACTAAATATATGCATCAACCACTATAGTTTTTCTTCCGGGTGACCAACCCGCTAGGGTGTCGGTGGGAGGCGACGAAGCCGACTTCGCCCCCACACGGTAATGAATCTCTCACCGGGAGTCTCTGTAGGTTGCAGCAACGTGAGGGGTGGGCAGGTTCGAGTGATAGCGGGAGATTTTCCGCCCATGACTCCTCGATCTATCTTGGTAGTCAAGGCTGGTGCGGTGGTGCCTCCCGTCTCCCGTCCTCGATCTATATCGATAGTTAATACACAACCGAAATTAGGATTCTTTCATTAGTTGTTGCTATTTTTCACTCTTTTTTTCTGTATGACTGATGTCAGTTTCTTCAGGTAGAAACCATTTTCTGGGAGGAGTCCGACAACCAGTAGTTAAAATCTGGTGCCTTATTAGTTAGAACTTTGGCTAGTTGTGTTCTCACGTCTCTTCCACGTACACATCCAGGTGATGTATTCATGGTTTTAAATTGAGGAACAGAGCGACAGTCTCACGAATCTGTATGGTATTTTGAGCAGCGAACATACAAGACTTGTGTAAAAATATTTCCGTTAGTTTTGTCTATAATAAGTTTTTCTGCATATTTTTCTAGGGGCCCGCTTTGTTGGAGCTTTAGACTGAGAGCAATTCGATCAAAATTCTTGTGTTAATTTGAGTGGGGCAACAATGCTATAAGAGCGAAAGGATTGGTTAGTAATTCTGTCAGAACTGCTTAATTAAATTAATTTTGTTGAATTGAATAATATTTGTTTGACTGAATTAGTGCTCATGTCGTCCATCTCATTTCAAGCATGTAATGTGCATCAGGTGTGTTTTTGTTATCGTCCAAATATACCAATCAATCTCACTTCGGGTGGAGTCGTTCATATGATTTTTCTATTTCACCAGATCGCATATTCTTCCTTTCCTTTCTATATTCGGTCATCCAATATCAGTTGGGTGCTCAAGAAGTAGATAACCACTATATCCGGGGTCACAACAATAGCAAGTTAATATGTTCGATTAAATGGTTGTTCAGCAATAACATGTTCCCTGGACTGGCTTAGTCAAATCCATGTATTTCCTATTAATTAGCAATCCATGTTTTTATGCAATTACATTATTGAGGTGTAGTTTTTCTAGCTTTATATTTCTAACTCTGATTGAGAAAATAAGGAAAAATATTGCAGGTAAAATAATGCGTTGAGGGCTGATCACTGGACATCTAGAAATTAACATACATGCTCTTTTTCATCTCATTTTACCCATATGGAATAAGGAGGATATAAAATTTTACATACAAATAGGTATATTATTATGCTAACTAGGATGAGGTTGTATAGTCCGAGATATGAGAGTAAACTTATTTGATGTTTAATTGGGTAATTCTTGGGCAGAATTTTATTAAGTGATAGATGTAGAAGTATCATTGAAAGAATTATCTCTATGTGTACACCATATTAATTGCCAACACTCTTTCATTAAGTTTATTTGGCCAAAATGAGCATTATGCATTATCGGTTCACTCGGGGGCATCATTTTCTTATATGTAGGTACCATTAGAGCTCTCAAATGCAAGAACAGACACCCGATAACATCGAAGTAACCATGGGAGTCTGAAACTAATGGTCTCAAGTCCTTGACTGGATGATTTACACAAGAACACAATTGTTGATTCGAGTGAAATGCGGCTCATTCATTATTTTACTTTTTTATCTTAGAAAACTTATTTTTTTCTATTAAGATCACAGTATGGGTCTTGAATTTATCATTTATGCATAAGGAAAGGGAAACATGTACTTGATTCTTTTACTGTGTTGCTCTCTGAGGGCATCATCAAAGTACTTGTAGGAGTTTTAGATTAGTATGGTAGGCTTAAAATTATGTGATGCATATTTATATTATAGAAAAACAGTTTCACAAAATAATCATCCTGGCCCAACCTTCACAAAAACAATTAGAGATTGCAATATATGATTAAGTCATACTAGTCATATTAGTTAAGATCCTATGGTCGCAATGCCATGCGGCAGCGATGGCCGTAGCTCGCCCGGAGGCAGAATTGTGGTGGCGGTGGGATGGTGTTGGGCTCATCTAGGCCTAGATCCTCGTGTACGCACCGACTCCTCCGTGTGGACGAAGACCGCGTTCTTCCGCTAGTACAACTTGGGAGCCGGGATGACGGTCCCAGAAATGGTGGCGGCATTCTCACCAATCTCCGATGGTGAAGATCCAGTTGACTACGAGGTTGGGGTGACATGGTCGTGCCTCGACCATGATCTTGGCGGACGATGGCAGTGTTGCTACCTTGTTGAAGGCATCGTCTTTGTTGGTCTCGTCACTTCAATCCGGCAGCTCCGGGGGAATCCCCAGATCTGATTTTTCCAGATCGGGCGATGGAGGCGTTGTGGTGTCGTTTTCTCTCTTGGGAGCATTGCTCCAAGCAGTGCTAGATGGAGGAGGCAGGGGGTGGAGAGACTTCGTCTTGCACGATGACTCTGGTGGAGATGCCAAGTCATACCTAGTCGCCACGTTCTACTCTCAGTCATGCATGGTTTGGTAGGTTCTATGCATGATAGATCTTCCGGAGGTCTCTAGTTACGTCGATTGGCGGGACTTAGCGGAATGGTGGCGAGAGGTCTCGGTGGCGATTGCGCTTGCTTGTTGATGGACGCACACAGGGTGGGTGGCACCATATGGCATCATGGATGCGTCATTGGTAGGTCTCACAAGGTCATTACATTGATCTCTCTTGAAGATGTGTATGCGGAAGAATGCGCGGCGACTTTCTGAAGCGTGTATGTTGATACATGCTGAGGTTCTACCGGACCAGTTGTTCCACTTGCTCGTCATTGGACGACTTTTTGAGGTCTTCGGTTTTTAGATGATGCGCGTTGGTATGATGTTAGGGATACTTGCCTTCATCGGTGTTGGTAGGATTAGCGAGTTGTCCCTTGTTGAGTGGGCTTTGTTTTGATCTTTGTAATCCCTCTTCTAAGGTATTGGGAATAATCTAATAAAACGGGTAGTTTGCATCCCTTGGATGCAGAGGCCGGGGTGATCTCCCCCCATTTCGAAAAAATGGGTCCCTTGTAGAAGACCACGACCGTGGAGAAAAGGAAGGCCGGCCACCCCATTTTAAACACTCGAGAGGTTGATGTTGAGAACAATGCAACATTCCAAGTCCGAAATCTACTTGGTAACCTGTGGAGATTTTTAGTCTATTTTCAACACAATATATTGTGCTCTTCTTTCATTTTGAGAAACTCCTTCAAACAGGACTTCAATAGAGAATGCACTTATCTGCCAACTGGTTGAGCATATATGTTATATGACTGTTCTAGTTGTATATGAGTGTCCTTCTGCATGAACAAAGTTAGTTAGACTCACATGAGACATATGACATATATAGATATCATAGTAATAGTTCCTAGTACTATAAATACCGCCCATACTACTAAGCCATACATATAACCCATTCTAAATTACACTGACATCGAGAAGCGACAAATTGATATGTAATATATCTGTATTTAATAGAATATGAGATATTGGAGTATACCAATAAGTACAATGTTTGGGACTCCGGCTGTCTCCTGCAGCATGACTGTTTCCTCTTCCCAGTTCTCACAATGTTTTGCAACCTATCTCAACTTCAATTTCATGTACGTTTGAAGTTCTAGTGTGGTGGTTGTAGTTTGCCAATTTGGCATTCTTCTAATGGCAAATCAGGCCGACTGCCTAGCCAATGGTACATGGTCAAGGGTTCACTGTTCTCCGCTGACGATGGAGAGAATATTAGCTTCCATTGCTAATGTTGGTTGCGATGTGCTATGACCGTGTATGGAAACTGTAAATTTCTCAGTCAAACCAAGAGTTCTCAGTTTTCAGTAGGTAATCCATGGAATTTGTTATTTTGAATTACACATCTTACTTTTAGAAACCATAACATTCTACAAAATTATATTTCATGAATTATGTGCTGGAAATTAGTTATAAATAACAATTAGTTCTGAAGCAACAAAGAAATAGTTTTGTGTTACATACAAATGTTGGAATACCAGATCCTAAAATTATGCCATCTTTTTTCTAGATTAAATTCCATTTTCTACCCCAACTTTGCCATTTATGACACAAATTACTCTGTTTACTACTCCCTCCTATATATATTAATGTCCTCAACTTTATCGATTTGTATGTATCTAGTGAAGTATATAGACTAGATGCATTCGTATCTGGACAAAGTTGAGGCTATATATTAATATGGACCGGAAAAGCTCCCGTTAATATATTAGGCACGCACGTAGTTTAAAAATCTTTGACCATTTTATCTAATAAAATATGCAATATATATCGCAAAAAGTATACAATTGAAAACTTCTTTTAAAGATGAATCTAATGGTAATTTTTATGAAATATTATGTAAAATTTATTGACCAAAATTAATGATCAAATTTGTTTTTAACTACGTGTGTCCCTAATATCCTGAACCGGAGGGAGTAGTAGAAAATCCTTATGCATACCCCCATTTAGCACAACGCGTGCCAGATTTTACCCCATTTAAGATTTAGAAGCATAGTAAGATAAGACTTAGTCACGTCTATGTGGAATGCGAGAAAGCAAAGGTTATTTCCTCAAGAGAGATTAAATTCAGAGAAAGTGCTTCAACGGATCATATCAGCTTATGAGCGATGAGCCGTCGTCGTCCGTGAAGCAAACGAGTGTATGCTTTTTTTAAACAAGAAAAAAGACTTGCTATTTTTATTAATATAGAAAGAGTTTAAGAGGGTGTCTTACAAACATGCTCAAAGCCAAGGGCTAGAGCAGCGTCATAATACAAAACACAACTATTCTCGCGGCATAATATTACAAATCGATTTAGCATCCGCTGGGCTCCACAAATTCGCCTCTTACTCAATCTTGGAGATCATCATGTTGGTGGTAGAGTATTCGTTTCTAAAAACACGCCCATTCCGCTTCTTCCAAACCTCCCAAGACACCAACATGGCTAACGATGCCAACGCCCTTCTTGCCTCGCCCTACTTATTGATGGCCAAACTCCACCACTCCTTGACGCTTGCGATGTCATGCCACTCACTAGGCTCAAGGTCGAGCAGCCCGAGCCAATCCTTTAAACTCCTGCAAATTCTAATGGTGAAGCGACACTAGAAAAGGTGCACCGCCGACTCTTGGACTTGGTTGCATAGCTTGCAAAGCCGATCATTTGTCCATCCTCTTTTCTCTAATCTATCGGCCTTTCAAACTCTATTTTGTAAGATCAACCACAGAAACATCTTGCACTTTGGCGGTGTCCACGACTTCCAAACCAAGGAATGCATCAACAAAGAGGTGTGTCCAAGGAATTGCATCATGTATGCCGATTTAGCCGAGTAGGCTTCATTATTAGTGAGATTCCAAGCAATAGTGTCCGAAGAATTTGGCTCTAGATGAACATCTTGAAGCATCGATCTCCCAATTTTTTGAGAATTGGAAAATGTTTTGGGTTGAGAGACCGTCTTGCATGCTAATTTGGACACCCCCCCTCCCCCAATAATCATCTATCAAGGCCTTGGCCATCGTGCTCTTTTTCTTCTTTGAAATATCAAACATAAGGGGGGCGACATCTTTTGGTCTTAAGCCATTCATCCAAGGTGATTTCCAAAACAGGGCCTTCTTTCCATTTCTAATAGTGACCTTGGTAGCCGCTGAAAAGAGATCTTTGTCATGTGAAGTGCAAGGTTTCCTAAGACCGACCCAAGGTTTGTTTTCTTCTTTCAATTCGTACCAAAGCCACCTCATCCGAAGTGCGGAAGCAAATTTTCTGAGGTTAATAATCCCAAGCCCTCTAAATTCTTTTGGCTTACAAACCTTATTCCAAGCCACCTCATCCGAAGTGTATGCTTTAAGCTTCGGAGGAACCGACAGATTGCTTCTGACTCTTCTCCCACTAGTAGAAAACAGGCCATCCGTTCGCGCCCCCTCAGAGCATTAGTCCCGGTTGCGCCACCAACCGGGACTAATGCTGGCACGCATCCCGGTTCAAGCGGGCACGGGGCCCGGAGGCATGCGTCCCGGTTGGTAACGGGGCATACGTCCCGGTTGGAGCCAAGCAACCGGGACTAAAGGTTTGGCCACAGCCACGTGGCGTGGCACACACCTTTAGTCCCGGTTGGTGGCTCGGGACGTATGCTCCCGCCCTCTATAAATGCAACGCCCAGCCCCCTCTGCCTCCACTCTGTTTTTTCTCTTGGTGGAAGGTGTGAGGGGTGTGCTAGTTTTTTCTCTCCTATGCATGCATTCAAGGTGTTTGATGAAATGTTTGAGCGAATAATCCCGTTCAATTTCTCATAGAACAAAAATATAGAAGGTGTCCGAGACGCACTTGAGCTTTCTCCTCTTTATTTCCCTCGATCGAGGTTAGCAATCTTATCTTTTCTCTGTCATTGATACAATGACCTATACACGACGCCCCTTCTCCTTCTCTTTCTTCCCCGTTCTTCATCAACCGCAACAGATCATCGCCGCCGCCGCGAGGACAAGCGCTCGACGCCGTTAGGCTGCCCAACCACCGCCCCGCTGTCGGCCTCCACGCTACCCATTGCCGGACTCCACGCTGCCTCATTGCCGTGCCTCCTCGTGCTCCTCCCGCGCCCAAGCCTCGTGACTCCGCCACCGCCCACCGCTGATTCCGCCACCTGAACCCCTCCGTCTAGTTTTTCGAGCTCCTGGTGAGTATCTGAAGCTCAAGGCGAGCTCCGTTTGCCTGCTTGTTTCGAGCCGCTGCGTGTCCGAAAGCAAGCTCCGCCGCCGTCGTGACCACTGTTCCGATGACCACAAGCGGGCGGCGCTGCCACCACTGGGTCCGCCTCGATCTCCTCTTTCCAACTAGCCTACCCACTAGCCCGCGCGTGCAGCGAATCGACGGATTCGAGCCCAACCCGAGGATCGCCATTGCTGATGTCATGCTGACATCAGCATGAGGCAATATATCCTTTTTTTGGAAATAATTATAATAACCCATGGGGCCCAGACATCAGTGACTGTGAGTAGCCCCAGATCGAGTGAGAAATCTTTCCCAGCCTATGGTGACGTTAGCCTGAGGTCATAAATGTTTTAAAATTGATTAAATAAATTTCAGAAAATGATTTAATATTGTAAAATCAATAACTTATTATTTATAAGTCAGAAAAATATGTATAATATACCAAAATGTTCAGAAAAATGAAACCTACCTATTTAAGCTATAGTCATGCATTATTAAGCAACTTAAATGACAAGTTTGATTAGAAGAACATAGTAACCCCTCATAGGTGATTCCGGAGTTTCCCCGAGTTAGGGTTTGCCTCTAACCCGTTTAATTTGTCGAGCGTGCTTTAGGGTTACTTTTCAATACAACTTAACTTGTCATATCATCATACTTGCTTGATCATTGCATCGATGCTTTACGGTTTCCCTTTCTTTTCGGTGTTTGGATTATTAGGTTTATTATTAGTTAGGTATTATTAGGTTTATTAATTAGTTTGGTATTATTGGTCTTCGGCCCCACTGGTCATTTTATGAGTCTTGGCCTTCTTTGGCACTGCTCTTTTAACCTCTTTGGGTAAGTTATGAGTCTTGGCCTTCTTTGGCACTGCTCTTTTAACCTCTTTGGGTAAGTTTATGAGTCTTGGCCTTCTTTGGCACTGCTCTTTTAACCTCTTTGGGTAAGTTATGAGTCTTGGCCTTCTTTGGCACTGCTCTTTTAACCTCTTTGGGTAATTTTATGAGTCTTGACCTTCTTTGGCACTGCTCTTTTAACCTCTTTGGGTAAGTTTATGAGTCTTGGCCTTCTTTGGCACTGCTCTTTTAACCTCTTTGGGTAAGTTATGAGTCTTGGCCTTCTTTGGCACTGCTCTTTTAACCTCTTTGGGTAAGTTTATGAGTCTTGGCCTTCTTTGGCACTGCTCTTTTAACCTCGTTGGGTAAGTTATGAGTCTTGGCCTTCTTTGGCACTGCTCTTTTAACCTCTTTGGGTAAGTTTATGAGTCTTGGCCTTCTTTGGCACTGCTTTTTTAACCTCTTTGGGTAAGTTATGAGTCTTGGCCTTCTTTGGCACTGCTCTTTTAACCTCTTTGGGTAAGTTATGAGTCTTGGCCTTCTTTGGCACTGCTCTTTTAACCCCTTTGGGTAAGTTATGATCTGAGTCACCTGTTTCCAAATCAGAGTTATTTCACTCAAAATTGACTTAGGTCTTGAGTTGGAGTCCTCTGACTTGAATCCGAGGTATACGACTTAAATCCGCGTTATCTCATTCCAAATCTGAGTTACTTTACTCAATTTTGACTTATTTCCCAAATCTGAGTCATCTGACTCGAATCCGAGTTAATTCATCCTAAATCCGAGTTACTTTGCTCAATTTTGACTTACTTCCCAAATCTGAGTCATGTGACTCAAATCCGAGTTAACTCATCCTAAATCCGAGTTACTTTACTCAATTTTGACTTGCATCCCGAATCTGAGTCATCTGACTCAAATCCGAGTTAACTCATCCCTAATCCGAGTTACTTTACTCAATCTTGACTTACTTCCCAAATCTGAGTTATCTGACTCAAATCCGAGTTAACTCATCCTAAATCCGAGTTACCTTACTCAATTTTGACTTGCATCCCGAATCTGAGTCATCTGACTCAAATCCGAGTTAAATCATCCCTAATGCGAGTTACTTTACTCAATCTTGACTTACTTCCCAAATCTGAGTTATCTGACTCAAATCCGAGTTAACTCATCCTAAATCCGAGTTACTTTACTCAATTTTGACTTGCATCCCGAATCTGAGTCATCTGACTCAAATCCGAGTTAACTCATTCTAAATCCGAGTTACTTTATTCAATTTTGACTTGCATACCGAATCTGAGTCATCTGACTCAAATCCGAGTTAACTCATCTCAAATCCGAGTTACTTTACTCAAAATTGACTTTATGTCTTGAGTCTGAGTCACCTGACTCAAATCCGAGTTATATGATTCAAATCCGAGTTAACTCATCTCAAATCCGAGTTATCTATTTTCCACGATATAGCTTGATTTGGCGTGATGACGATATTTTGCCTTTGATATGGATCCGAGATTAAGCTTTGGGATATGATAATAGGGCTAATCGCTAAGAGATCTGATTCGAGATGTAGATATGAGATATAGATTCGAGATATGGTAAGTTGGCCAATAGTCATCCGAGATACGGGATAACCTGGCAAGATGATGAGATATTAATCCGAGTCATAACATAACCTGGCAATCTGGTGAACTGAATAAAGCTTCGGCCTGAATCAGAGATATGATTAGTATGCCGAGTCTGAATATCAATCCGAATTATAATATACCCTGGCAAGCTGAATCAAATGTTAGTCCGAATCAGAGACAATCTACTGAGCTGAGTTAAAGATTAATTCAAAGCATAAACAAATTGACTTCAAGTTATACCCGAATCATCAATAAGCTGGCCGGTAAGCTGAGTTAATGGATAATCCAAAGCATAAATAAACTGACTCAAATCCTAACTGAATCACAAATTAGATGATTCAACTTATGGCCGAGTTAATAATAAGCCAGCTGGTGAGCTGAGTTAATGGATAATCCAAAACATAAACTAACTGACTCGAAATCTATCTGAATCACAAATAAGATGATTCAACTTATGGCCGAGTTAACAGATAAGCTGGCTGATGTACTAATCTAAATCAACATGATGTTCTCTCAATACAAAGGTGACTCTAAGGATAAGTTGGCTAGTCCCCGGGTTAAGCTCTTTTCTCCCCGGGGTGAAGGATTGAGTGTAGGTGACTGAGTTATCTGGCACTTACAGTACTTGGAGAAGTGTTTGGGTGAGTTTTGCTAGGTCATTCCTGCCCTGCTGAGTTACTTGGTACTTACAGTAAGCTTGGTGTAGTGCTTGAGTCCTTCTTGTTGAGTCTTACCTGCTTTGATGAGTTAGACTTGGAGAGCCTTTGTGCTTACCTCTTTGTTCTCTGTTGACTTGGTGAAGCTGAATGAGCCCTATGAGGAAGAAAATCGATGAAGGTGTTCCCGTCCGGATGGAAAACCAGCCAACGCCACTAAAGGCCCCACGGTGGGCGCCAAATGTCATGGTGGTATCACGGCATATGCCATGGGTAGGCTAAAGTTGGGGCCGATGGACGTGGAGGAATTCGGGAGGATGATGCGTTGAAGACCGTGACATCGTATGAACAAAGAGAAATACAATGTATATTGGATTGAAGCTCTCAAGTGGAGATAACACCTCATTCTCTACATCTAATATCTTATAATCTGGCCATACTTGTGGCTACAATCATGCTCCTTGAGCTGTATCTCCTATGCCTCTATCTAGATCTCTCTATGAGAGTGGAGGAGGAAGAAGAAGGAGAGCTCCTATTGAGCTGAGAGGGGAGGAGCCCTTCGGGGCCTCCCCTAGAACGATCCCCCTGGTGCTCCTTATAAAGGGGAGCCCAGGGGACAAGTCTTGTTCCACACGTTTAGCATCTAGGTATCATATCCTCAGCATCTTTTGAAGATGCCCAGCATATACCTTGGCATCTTTGGAGATGCCAAGCATATTCCCTAGCATATTCGTGGATGCCAAAGGCATATTCCATGCGCTATGTGCCAATCTAGGCCAGCTGTGTCTCATGATTAACACCTGACATGAAGATCTTGACCTGGCCTGAAGGTACGTCGGTGTTGGGCTGGTAGGAGCATTTGGAGATGAAGTAATAAGACCTGGAGGGCTGAAATTCGGCCTGGAGGGTCTTCTCCTGAGAAGAAGTCGGCCCGAAGGCGATTTAATTCGGCCTGGGGGAAGGGATGGCCCAGCCGGATCGTCATTTACTCGGCCCAGGTGTGATAGACAAAGAATGTGGCCCAGCCGGGCTAGTGGGAGCCCAGCCGAGATCTCGTTGCGTCGAACCATGGCTGGGAGCATCGGACTGGCGGTGAGGACCCGCGGTGGGCCGAGGTTGGCTTGATTCGGCCCACCCGGGGGAGCGGTGCAGTATGCTCGGCGCAGCAGGTTCCCGTGGTGGGCCAGACTCGGCCCACCCGGGGTAGGTCGGACGCCGCTTTGGCTTTGCCTTGACGTTGGCCCGCGGTGGGCCGGCGGAGGTGAAGGAGATGCCAGCCCACCCGGGGGAAGCTGCGACGGGCGTCGCTTGGTGGGAGCAGGCGGTGGGGATCCTGGCGGGGAGTGAGCGGTAGCCTGGCGACGTTGGCGGGATTAGGAGGCGGGGAGTCGGCTGGAGGCAGGAATCCGGTGGTGGGCCGACTTAGGCTTAGGTCGGCCCACCCGGGGTGATCTCTCTTGATCCAATTCGGCCAGGATGGTAGGGAATGGGACGAGATTTCCTTTACTCGGCCCAGTTGCTCTTTCTTTGCCTTTTCTCTTTTCTATTTAAATATTTTCTTATCTAATATCTTTTCCTTTATCTATGTCTCTTACTAGTTTATTTATAGACCAACTCTGGGGTACCTGGGGTTATATCCCCGACACCTGCTAATGCAGATGAAGAGGGAACATGTTTATTTGTCCCTAACCACGCCAAAGATTTACTGTGGAAGAGACTCATGGTTAATTTCAAACTACCGAACATAGAGATGGATCCAAATGCGGAGGATCCAGTTGAGGACGCCTTACAACATGGGAGAGCCATGGAGGCTAAGGTCAGGGAGTGGGCTTTGAAGAAGATGTCCCAGTGTTTCACCAACTGGAATAAAAGATTGCACCTTGACTATGTCGTGAAAGAGAAGTCTCCCGATTTCAAGAATATTCAGTTTGAGAAGATAAAACCATTCTGGGCTGAGTTTGTGGAATACAAGACATCACAAAATGCTAAGAAAATGTCCGCAACGAATAAGCTGAATGCTGCTAATAAGAAGTATCACCATACTATGGGGCAAGGTGGCTACAGGGCTGGCGTTCCTAAGTGGGAGAAACTTGAGAATGAACTGCGTGCTAAAAATATCACCCAAGAGACAGATGATTGGGTAGAACGTGCAAGGAATTGGTTTTACGGGCATGGGGGCACGTTGGACTCGGAAGGGAGGTGTATATATAACATACGACATAAATAAGACCCCTTGCCAATCGAGAGGATGAGAAAAGCAGTAAAGACTGTTAAAGATGGGGACTTCATTCCCGATAGAGAGAATGATGAGCTCACACTCGCCCTTGGAAATAAGGAACATGATGGACGAACACGAGGCACAAGAGGCTCCCAACCATGGAGGACTGGGTTTCCCGAAGAGAGGAAGAAATATCCTGATAGAAGCCGTCAGAGGAGAAAGGACGGGGCGAAAGTTGAAGCAGATAGTCTGAAAGAGCGAATGCGTTAAATTTAAGAATGATTAAAGCAACAACAAGATGAAATTAACGCACTTAAAGAGCAAAGTACTACCGGCCCATCACAGCAGCACACTGCATTCGATGCTACCGGCCTATCGAATAATCGAAAAAGCAGTGTGGCTTCCACCGAGGTCCTGGGTGATGACAATGGCGGTGACGATGATGCACCGACGATGGCTCCTGTTGGCTACCCAGTGGATGATATCACAGAGATGACACACTGCGAGCTACATGCCAAAGTTTTGAACATATCAATGAAGGTGGCGGTCGGCTATGCCTTACCAATTGGACCCACACCAACTTACCACTGTCGTCCGGTTCCAGAGGGCTACGCTGTTGTCAGCATGGATGAAATCATGCCCACCTTTGAGGTTTTGGATCTTCACTACCTTGCAGGTGAAGGGGATGTGACTGTACTGGGAGACGCAAAAAACGTCACCATTCTATGGCCAAAGGAATGTATCGTGCTTCGAAATCACACGCCAAGCCCATCTTCGCCGCCGCCTCACCCGCCTCCAGTGAGGTCGTCGCCGCCGCGGCAGCCGTCTTTGTCGCCTCACCCGCCGCCTCACCAATCTCCGGCAGCCATCGCCGCGCCAGATAAAAAGCGTACCTCTACTCAGGTGGTAAGCGATCGCCTAAACGTAAACAAGAGCCTCTTCCAAAAGTATCAAAGGTTCCTCCCAAGAGAGCTTATGACTGTATCAAGAGGAGATCATGGGCGATTGTTGATGCGGAAACGACAGCGTTGCTAAGCCGAGGCGTCCAAAGAGCCAGAGTTCCCCAAAGACGAAGAAGAAAAGCCAAAGTGTTGAAAATGCTAAAGTATCTTCATCAACCCGAGCCAAAGCTGTCATCGACTATGAGCGTTCTATTCTCAAGTCACATGCGGCACAAAAGCCTCAAGAGCAATCTTGATGCAAGCGAGAAATCTGTTGCCCAGCTCGGAGAACAAGCAAAACAGCCTTGCGCCCCTCTCAAGGTGATTTCTCAAACCAATGTGGGGTCGAGCAAATATAGGGCCGAAGAGCAGTATGATCCAGAGGTAGTTGCACAATATGGAGAAGCTGCCGCTGCTCAAGGTATGAGTATTGCCCAGTACTTATCACAGTTAGAGTACTTCCCCGTGAGTGAAGTAGCATACAAATACCAGTACGACAAACCTCTCCTCAAACCTGAGGAGGTAAATAATCTTCCAACAAAAATGCGAAGATTGCATAACTGGTACTTGCATGCCACAAAGGCCGGGGCTAACTGGATAGTGCTGAAGGTTACAAAAAAGCATTATGGGAAAGATATGGATGACATGATATCCATTGAATTTGATGAACTATTTCAATTATTCAATCAAGACGCCTTGGATATATCGATCATCAGTGCCTATTGTCTGTAAGTACTAATTCTATAATTAATTTAGTCTCCAGCTATATTATTTTGTTTATTGCATGTATATAATCATACTGTAATATGCAGAATGAAGATTCTCGAATGCAGCAGAGGACAAATCTATGACATTGGCTTCATTGACCCATATTGGGTTCATCAAGCTAATCTCAAAACAAACCCCCAGGATACGGAGGATAATATAGTACACGCGTTAAGGTTTCAAGAAACCAAAAGGGAAATACTATTTCCTTACAACTTCGAGTGAGTGTTATTGTCTTGTATACACTTTCTATTTCGCTTACTCGATGTTAAGTATATAATTGATTAGTTATGCATTCGCAGCTACCACTATATTCTGTTAATCATTCAACTTGACAAAGGGCGTGTACTAGTCATGGACTCGAAACATAAACCCCTTGAGACGTGGAAGGACATGCAGATACTTCTCCAGCGGTAATTCTAATCATTACGACACTATATCGGCAACGTTCGTGAATTTTATGATATCAAGTACTTAATAACTTATTTTATTCGTTTTCTTCGCCGGGCAGCGCTTGGAAAAGGTTCACCAAAAAGGCTAGGGGTGTTTGAAAAGAGGAGCTTACATTTGAAGCACTAGATGTAAGCACCACTAGCTATATCCGCGCATCTCCTTGATTCTAATTTTGATACAGTTATTATCATGCTTGATTATTATTTTGATTGAACTATGTTCTCGTAAAGTGCCTGACGCAGGGACCAGGTAACAATCTATGTGGATACTATGTTTGCGAGTTTATCCGGCAGACGTGCGATGAGAAGGGCAGAAATTTAGAGCAACTTCACGTACGTAAACAATTTCCATAGTTTTTAATTACAATCAAATTGTGCTTAGTTTCATTCATATAGGCTGACTCCTTTTTTAAATCAGATCGAACGTCTACGGGACGGTCTTCTGCCAAAGGATCGCGTACGAGCAATTCAGGAGGAATTGACGGGATTCTTGGATGCAGAAGTCCTAGACCCAAAAGGGGAATATTATTTGGTTGTATATAGACAATAGGGATTGTACAAAGAGCAACTTTTGTATGTAGTGCATGAACTCGATCCGTGTATCGAATGTAATATTTTCATGATGATCTTGTGTAATATAATGGTTTCTTCATTGATGAGTGCAAAACACTAAATAAACAATAAATCAACCTAAATGAATTCTCTGCTGCGGCACAAAAAGTGGCGAAAATGCTGCCGCGGCAACAAAATGTGCCAAAATGAATTCTCTCACAAGCAGAAATGGGCCAAATCTCTGCCATGTAGAAGGTTATTTGTCCCGGTTCATGCTCCACCCTCTCGACGCCTCCGCGCCACGTGTGCCCCATTTGTCCCGTTGCCTCTTGGGGCTTTAGTCGATATGCGTCTGGTTGGAAACCGACTAAAGCCTTACCAACCGTGGACGCATAACGCTTTCTACTGATGTCCTTTTATTAGTACGTATTTGTTTTATTTACTAAGATCGAGAATGCTTCTTGTTTTTGGCTTCTTACTACTCCTGAAATGATGGAAACTTCATTGAGCGTTAGCCTCGATCGCCACAACGCGGTGCTGTATGCATGGTTCGTATATCTCATGTATTCCTGTGATGGATGAGTACGAATATGGCCATGCCATGCACTGGTTCCAGGGATCCTGCAGTCCGGGCTCCACCACTAGCTGAACATATCCAGGCCGACGACGGCGACATACTTCAGGCACACGCTGTGACAGCTCGCGGACGGAGGTTCATACAAACATGTACTGTGTGAGGTTGTGTTATATCAGAAGAAAATATATGTCTGACGCTAGCTGCGGCTGACGTACGTATCCAGCCCTCTACGCTAGCTGTAATAGAAGCTGCATGCATCATCCCAGCACCATCTACCACTTGCCAGAATGATTTCAAATCTTAAAAAAAGGGTAAAACGTGGCACTGAGTTTCACTAAGTACGTACTTGTGGGGTGAACGAGAGGCGTATGTAGTGCCGTCTATAGCAGACGTTGACAGATATTGCAGACGGCTGTTGTCTAAACCAATGCCACATGCACTAATAGTTAGTTGCAACGGGATTGTAATCCAATAGTGTTGGTGAAGACTATTGTTGTGAGTATCTTATCTACAGCTCTTGTTGAAGACTATTGTTGTGTCCTCGGTTGATGGGGATATCTCGTAACGGTGTTCAAATGAAGAGTGTTGCTGTCTGTGAGCTGATCGTATCGCTTTTGTTTGGCGATCATAGCTCCCATCTGAGAGCATGAAGCTTACTCATACATGACTAGCCAGGTAACTATTGTTTGCATTTATAGAAGTAATAAAGACAAGGTACATCTTTTTTAGGGAAAACTCTATTATTCAGTAGGCAGGACCTACTGCCGGTTACGACGCGCACTGGTTTGCCTTCGAGTCTTTTTTAGGGAAAACTCTATTATTCAATAGGCAGGACCTACTGCCGGTTACGACGCGCACTGGTTTGCCTTCGAGGGCACGGTCAACGCTACACGCTAGACCGCTGCCCTAGCTATCCAGCTAGGCTCGGGTGGTCCTATGTAGTTTTGCATGTTGCTTGCAGGTCAAAGCTACTGCCTGCAGAGGAGGCTGCTTCCTCGCTGCAAAAGCAATTTTTTTATCGGGAAGAAGACGTTTAAGAGAGAACATGGAATAAAAAAAGCCTGCAGAGGTGGGTCCAAGTGGGTGTTGCTTCCGTTGGATGCATGTATCTTTGGTATATGGTCTGACTGATTCTTACTTAGGTGGATTCATGGGAAAGTAGTATACACCTGCACCCATAGCTCGTATCATTATAGTGCCCCCCCCCCTTCCCGGCGGTCTGAAAGATACTTTTACCAGAAAAGGAAAGTGACCCCATGACCGACAACGACAGATTTCCCAAAAGAGATTTGTGGCCCCAGGACCCCTTTCTCGCTTAGTTTTTGGACTTTATTACCTAGTGACTGTCCTATGAATTGCAAAATCGAATGGACAATTCGACACCAGCCAAGCGCGTGGGACGAGACCTTGCCAAATTTTCTTCATGTGAGTTCTTCGTCATGACCTTAGCCAGAAAACTTAATTATTAAACCAGCACTACACGACAAAAAACAAATAGCCAACTTAATTGGAAATGAAAATTCAAAATGTTTTTTAGTCAAACAGTTTATCCGAATTAAGATCCGTTTTCACCATTAGGAAAGTCGTGACGAGATCTTCGAAACTAGATCCCATGTTGATATGTTCTAACAACTTTTTTTGGACCAAAAGTTATCCACCTGTAACACGGGAGTTATCCAGACTTCAGCATGTAAGTTATCCACCTAATATTATATAAATTATCCACTATTACAAAATTTACCCACAGTCACGTGTTATGGATGGGTAACTTACCCATAAGTTATCCATCACTAACACGAGTTATCCAGGCTTCAGCATGTAAGTTATTTACCCAATAACATGTAAGTTATTCACAACTATAAAAATTTTACCTACGAATAGAATATAAAATTTTATTCTAGCGGCTTGGCCTCGTTGCTCGTCGTTGCTCTCGTAGCGTACGGACTAATCAATCTCGAAAGTCCACCACGTGAAACAATCAAACATAATTTTACTAAAGGAACTATATTTAAGCCTTTTTTTTTTCCTACGATATAAGAAATATGATCTGGCCCACCCACCATAAAAACTATAGTGAACAAACATAGCATGCAATCAGTAGGCTAATGGCTCGACTTCATCATCCGTCGTTGCTAACGCGGCGTACGAGTGACGAAACGTGTTATAGTACCGAGC
The DNA here is from genome assembly GCA_030063025.1 of Avena longiglumis. NCBI lineage: Eukaryota > Viridiplantae > Streptophyta > Magnoliopsida > Poales > Poaceae > Avena > Avena longiglumis. Next base: position 26,983,158 of record CP125974.1, read on the forward strand.
CTTACTTATTCGTCGATGCTAACACATTGACGGTACGCTAACACCTAGACTATCGATTCCAATTAAACTAGCTTATAGCTCACATTTAATGAACTAGACTAAAATACATGGGTCAACCGAGGTTTCATGAGGCAAAAAAAAGAAAAACTACCCACATAAAAAATGTGAGAATGCATCGATCCAACCCATTTATACGGTGGATAACTTATATTTTATAGGTGGATGACTTACATATTATGACATGGATAACTCACGTGTTAAGGATGGATAACCTTTTGGTTCGAAAAAAAATTCATCGAAACATATCAACATGGGATCTAGTTTTGAAGATGTCGTCGCGACTAGCCCAACGGTGAAAACGGAATCTAAATCAGACAAATGGTTTGAGCTATAAAGTTTTTTAAATATACGTATTTCTGCATTAAATGATGATGATGTCAGAAATTTCGGTTTTAGTGCATGCATAGAATTAGAAAGGAGAGATAAGAATCACGCGGGTGTGAGCATCCGCTGATGTCTACGCACTTCTATTCTTGTAAACAGTTGTTGGGGCTCCAAGTGCAGATGTTTGTAGAACAGCAGCAAGTTTCCCTTAAGTGGATTACCCAAGGTTTATCGAACTCAGGGAGGAAGTGTTCAAAGGTATCCCTCTCAAGCAACCCTGCAATTAAGATACAAGAAGTCTCTTGTGTCCCCAGCACACTCAATACACTTGTCAGGTGTATATATGCACTAGTTCGGCGAAGAGATAGTGAAATACAAATGATATGGATATAAGACAATGGTACCAGAAAAGAGCTTTTGACGGGGAGGAAAAGGTTGAAACTGTCATGTGTATCCCCGGCAACGGCCCCAAAAAAGATCTTGATGGGTAGGAAGAGACTAAAGACAAACTGAAATAAAGATGAAAGCAAGCAAACATGTAACAGATCTAGTTGTAAACGGTATTTCAATGCTTAAAAACAAGGCCTAGGGATCATACTTTCACTAGTTGACACTCTCATAAAATATCTTCTCTTCATGATACTACTCTGAACTACTCTCCGGTTGGATAACTCTAATGCACGGTAGGGATACAAAAGCACTCCTCAAAGTTTGCAATCCCCATCTAGATAACCCCACAATGTCACCTTGAGCGATAGATGGTTCCGACAAACACCACAATTTCATAGAGACAACCAACTTAAAATATAACTCATGACAAGTATTTATGTAATCTATAGCCTAAGTGCCACACGGTGTGCACGCTGTCACTTTCACACACGTGGGGAAAAGCAGAGATCTAATTAAATCACTTGAGTAGAAGAGTAGATCTACTTGATTACTAAGCTCATGACCACAATATGATCACGCATAGAGAGAGAGAGGTGAACACATAGCTACCGGTAGAGCCCTTAGCCTTGAGGAAGAACTACTCCGTCCTCATCATGGGAATCAGCAACGGCGATGGATATGGTGGTGGAGATCGATGGAGATGGCTCCGGGGGCAATTCCCTGTCTCGGTAGGGTGCTGGAACAAAGACTTTTGTCCCCCAAATCTCCTCTTCGGTGGTGGCGGCGTGGTGGAACTTTTTATGGATGGAGGTCGATTCATCTAGGGTTTCTGCATCGGAGGCTTTTTATAGGCGAAAGGGGGACGTCGGTGGCCACCAGGGTGGCCTACACCTGGTGGTGGCACGGCCAGGGTGGGCCCGCGCCACCCTAGGGTGTGCCCACCCTGGTGCCCTACTCTGTCTCTGCTTCACGTTTCCGTATTGCTCCAGGAAAAATAGGCAGATTCTTTTTTGTCCCGTCCAATTCTGAGAATATTCATTTTTTAGCTTTTCTGAAACCAAAAACAGCACAAAACAGGCAACTGGCACTTTGGCATCTTGTCAATAGGTTAGTTCCAGAAAGTGTATAAAAATACCTCAAAGTGTAGAAAAAACATAAGAAAAATAATATAAAATAAGCATGGAGCATCAAAAATTATAGATACGTTTACGATGTATCAAGCATCCCCAAGCTTAACTCCTGCTCTTCCTCGAGTAGGTAAGTGATAAAAAGAATAATTTTTGAGGTGACATGCTATCACAACTGATCAAGGTAATGCAAAGCACTGATAGCTGGGATCAAAGTACTCTAAACATGAGCATGAAAGATGAAGTTCTAACAGCAAGACATAGCAACTATGTTGTAATATGAAAGGATACAAACAAAGATCATGAATAACAATGCATTGAAAGACGTTTGTTTGTTTGTTTCACATATAGAAAACATAGCATAGTGGTATTCAACTTGTCCCTCATGGAATAGCAAAACATAAATGCATAGGACACCTTCAAAGTTCATAAGGGTGACTAGATACAAAATAGTTTAAGAACAAGCAATATCAACATTATGAATCAATCAATAAGTTTTGGGACAATGCACATAAAGCTAAGAATGACAACTATGCTCTCTTAATTGGTGCATAAAGATAGAAGGTGGAGACTCAATATAAAAGTGGAAGAAAGGCCCTTCAAAGGGAAGCAGGGATTTCAAGTTTCATAAAGAGCTTCCAAAAATTATGGTACTTGTTAGCTTTCGGCTCTCATTGCCCCTATCATAAGCATCTTGAAGTGATTAAGGTTAAAATGAACAAAGTATGGAGTATATGCTTGACAAAGTATAAGTTGGCAATCTCATGTCCCTTGAGTACGAGGGCCGCTCCTCATGCTACTCAACTTTAGTTAACGGTAAGTTCTTGTCATAGTAAGTACATGTGTATCATAGAGAACCGCCAACTTTCCCCATGATACAAGACCTATCCCATATCAAAATGACAAGGCAAGCAGACAATGAGCATCTCAGCAATCTTCTTATTTACCATGGGAAAATGGTGCTTTTTTCTCTTCTTTCCTCTTTTCTATATCTCTTTTTTATAAGAAGAATGTTTCATAGATTGCTCACTATGATGCTGCTGCAAGTTTCCACCATGATCAGGCATGGCTTAGGCTAGCGGCACAGGCGTTTCTCTAACACATATACATAACTCCATGGACTTATAAGCTCCCCTTTTATTTCACACCGATGACATCCATAAACAAAAGATCATGATATCAACTAGGTAGATATTTACAGGTGTTGAAAGCATTCCCCGTGATAGCACGGTTCGGCTAATTCCCAACGTATAAGTGCAAGTATTGATGACCCACAAGTGTAGGGGATTACAACGGTCTTCTCATGTACTATTACCCAATTTATTGATTCGACACAAGGGGAGCCAAAGAATACTTCGAAGCCTTAACAACTGAGTTGTCAATTCAAAGACTGAAATAGTTCTAGCTCACGTGGTTTATCAAGAGCAGTTTGTAGTATCAATAGTAGTAGTAGAACAAGAGCAATAGTAACAGTAACAGTAAACAGTGGGATTCGAGTGTGGTAGGCATAGGGGTGGATGGACGGGCGTTGCATGGACGAGTCTAAACATGTAACTTCAAGATCTAGGGCATTGCATATAATAAAGAACAAGCATCCAAGTACTAAACAATCCTAGGCATGTGCTCCATATATAGTCATACGTGCTCGCAATGAGAACTTGCACAACATCTTCTGTCCAGCCAGCCCGTGGCAGCATGGCCTCTAGGGAACTACTGGCAATTAAGGTGATCTTTTTAATAGAGCACCGGAGCAAAGAATTAACACTCGGTGAACACATGTGATCCTCACATCACAGCCATCTCCTCCGGTTGTCCCAATTATTGTCACTTCGGGGCCTTTGGATCCGGACAATGATATGTGTACACAACTTGCAGATAAGATCACAAACAATACTATCATAATGATTCAATAATAAGTTCAGATCTGAGATCATGGCACTCGGGCCCTAGTGACAAGCATTAAGCACAACAAGTTGCAACAAAGTCAAGTAGCACTAATAGAGATACTAGGCACTATGCACTAAAAATCTTATTCGATTACAAGATAGAACTCATCCAATCCCTACCATACCCATAGCCTATAGAGGGGGATTACTCACTCATGGATGAGGGAAACATTGATGGTTGATGGAGAGTCGTTGGTGATGACGATGGCGATGATCCTCTCCAAATTCCCCGTCCCAGTAGGGTGCCAGAACGGAGTTTCTGGATCCGAATCTTGGTTTCTGATGGTGACGGTGGAGTGGAACTCTTTCTGAAAAACGTCAACCCCCCTGGTTTTTAGGTCAAGGGGCAACTTATAAGCGCAGAGGGCAGGGGGTTCTGGGTGGCCGCACCTATATGCGGGCAGGCCCACCGTGCTGGCGGGGGTGTGGCCCCCTGCACTCCACCTCAGATTCTGGCTCCGTGGATCTTCTAGTGAAATATAATTTTTGGCATATTTTCCGGTAATTTTTCCTGATAGTCGATTTTCTGCACAAAAACTAGACACCAAGGTAATTCTGCTGAAAACAGCGTCGGTCTGTGTTAGTTGTATCCAAATCACACAAGTTTAGAAGAGAAACAATAGCAAAAGTGTTCGGGAAAGTAGATATGTTTTGGACGTATCGACTCCCCCAAGCTTAGTGTATTGCTTGTCCTCAAGCAATTCAGTTGAAAGCTGAGTGCGATAAAAGAACTTTCACGAACACATTTGCTTCATATGATGTATATATTCTCAGCATAGGAGTAGATACTTAAACCATTAATAATAAGAAGTATGCAACTAAGTCTACTCAATAGTCGTTGCAAGCTATGAAGAGAAACCAACTCAATAATAATAAGTAGCATGAAACATAAACATAAGCAACATTGCAATGCTCATAATAAGGTCTGAGAGTGGTATATCGCTTGCCTTTGTTTGTAGAGCACAATATAAATGCCAAGGAACCTCTGAAGTTCAAGTGAAGACTAGAAGTAAAGATATCAGAGATACAAGCATCAAAGTCATGACATAATTAACCAAGTTTTGGAACAAACACAAGAATGACATGTATTCTCTCAAGAAGGTGCTCATAGAATAAGTGGTGACTAAACATGGAAGTGAAAAGTTTGAAAGGCTTCCAAATGCTGAAAGGAAGGTACTCACTAGCTTTGAGCTCTCATTGCCCCTATCTTAGGAATCTTCATGTGGTTAAGGTGAAAGTGAGGTACAATCTGAGTTATATACTTGAGAGACCATAAACTGGAAATCCCAAGTCCCTTGAGTACGAGGGCCGCTCCGCATGCTACTCAACTTGGGTTACATGTAAGTTCTTGTCATTGTGCATACATGCATATCATAGAGAACCACCAATAGGGTACCCCTTGCACATGATACAGGAGCTATCCAGTGATCAAAATGACAAGGCAAGCAGACAATGAGCATCTCAGTGATCTTTTTATTTACTATGTGCATAGATTTTTATTGAGGATGCTTCATAGAATTCTAATTATGGTGATGCTACAAGTTTCCACCATGATTAGGCATGGCTTAGGCTAGTGTCCCAAGCATTTCTCTAACACAATGTATAGACTCCATGAACTTACAAGCTCCCCTTTTATTTCACACCGTCGACATCCGCAAACAAAAGAGCAAAGTATCAACTGGATAGGATATCCAAGAAGTGTTGAAAGCGTTCCCCATGATAGCATGGTTCTGCTAACTCCTAGCATATAATTTGCAAGCATATAACTTTCATGGACAAGTCAAAATGGTTCAGGATTATTAAGTGCAAGGAATAAAGTGTGCCATCAAGTTCTTGAGAGCTTTACTAACTAACTTTCTCAAAACAGACAAACATTTTATTTGGAAGAAAACAAGGTATAAAGAATATGCACTGAAATACCAAATGATGCTAATAGGTAGGTATGGTGGACACAGTTGGCAATATTGGTTTTGGGGAGTTGGATGCACAAGTAGAGCTCATACTCAGTGCAAGTGAAGGCTATCAATAGAGAGGGAGCGACAAACGAGAGAGCAATAACTGTCATAATCATGCTTGCAACAAAACAAGACTAATTATGGCATGAAAGTGATACAAGAACTCTGAGGCAAAATAAATCATCGAGGCATACTGACTATTGTTTAGTCATATGCATACGTGATCATGTGCCAAGTCGATTCACATGAAACTTCTAGAGGAGGATACCCCAATATCATATCAAAATATGAATAAAACAATGCAAGCAAACATTCATATGACATGCTACAAACTATTAGCAAGTTGGAGCTAATCATAGACAAGCAAGAACTACTAAGCATCCATTAGTAACATACGCCTTACAATGAACAGACTAAGCATGCTCACAATGATGAGTATATGTACGAAAATGAAAACAAATAGAGTTCATTACCATCCTCTTACCACCCCTCGAGTTGTCTTAATCTTAATTATTGCCCTTCACTTGTGTGATTGAATAATAACATGAAACCAAAATCCACTGAGGACGGCTGAACCCTGCAAAGAACTCACAAAACCAAAGAAGAACAACAAAATATATTTGGTGTTTTCGGTTTTTCAAAGAAAGCAAACAAACAAAGAAAAGTTGTTGGAGATATGCCCAAGAGGCAATAATAAAGTGGTTATTATCATATCTTCATACTTATGATAAATGTTTACATACCATGCTATAATTGTATTAACCGGAAACATTAATACTTGTGTGATTTGTAAACATAAAAGAGTCCCTAGTAAAGCCTCTTGTTAAACTAGCTTGTTGGTTAATATATGATCATGGTTTCCTGATCATGAACATAGGGATGTTATTAACAACAGGGTCATATCATTGGGAGAATGATATGATGGACATACTCCTATAGTTAAGCGTAGCATAAAGATCAAGTCATTTAATATAGTTCAATTGCTATAAGCTTTCTGATACATAGTAACCTAATTCCTTCGACCATGAAATCATGCATATCACCTTAGGATGGATACTTTGATGTCATCAAACACCACACCGTAATCGGGTGGCTATAAAGGTGGCATTGAGTGTTCGGAAAGTATTGGTTGAGACACATGGATCAAGAGTGGGATTTGTCCATCCATATGATGATAGATATACTTTGGGCCTCTCGGTGAAATGTCATCCAATTAGCTTGCAAGCATGTGACTGGCTCACAAGGGATCACATATCACGGGAACGAAAAGAGTACTTATCAAGAACGAGGTTGAACTAGGTATCTTAGATATCGACGATCATAACCTCGGATAAGTAAACTATCGTGAGACAAAGGGAAATTGGTATCGTATGTAAGTGGTTAATTCGATCAAAGTAATCGAGAAATATGTGGGAGACATATGAATTTCGATTCCTCTATTGGTTATTTTTGGAGAAGTGTCTCGATCATGTCCGCATAATTCACGAACCGTAGGGAGACACACTTAAGGATTCGACGTTGTTTGAGTAGTTATGGAATGATGAGTAAGAGACCAATGTTGTTGAGTCTCGGATGGGATCCGGATATCACGAGGAGATCCGAATGGTCCGGAGAATAAGATTCATATAAGGAAAGTCCTGTTTAGGGTTGGAGAATGATTCCTGTTTTCATCGGGAATGTTCTAGAAGGTTCGGAATGTCCGGACTCCGGGAAGGGTACATGAATGTGTTATATCAAGTTGGTATGATTGCATTATGTACTTGGTGTCATCGCTGTACCAAATAGAGGGTTTATTCAAATCCTAGTTTGAAAAGTCAAATGGCTAGTTTGAAAGTCAAGCGGCTAGTTTTGGGAAAGAGGAGAAGGAGGTTTGAAACGACTTGGGGAGGAGTTCCTCCTCCCACCGCCCACCTTGTCCGAGTTGGGAGGACTCTCCTCAAAGCGCCTCCCTCCACCTATAAGAGGAGGGCAGGCTCCTCCAGACATAAGTTGCCTCCCTCTAAACCTAAACCCTAGCCAAAGCCTAGGGATTTCTCCCAAGCCGCCGAGTTAGAGCTTCTAATTGCCCTAGCCGCTGGTTTAGCCCCTTCTAATTGGTGAGGAAAACCCTAGATCACCAAAGCTCTCTCATAGTCCACCATACTCGCTCCGGCTTAAGGCGAAGCCCTACGAGATCTCCCCTCTACTTCCGGTACCACGCCGTTGTGCTGCCGGAATCATGAGGAGAGTGCTACAACCTCCATTTTCTTTGGAACAAGGGAGAGGAAGGTCTTCACGAAAATCGAACGTGACCGATCATGAAGCTGCCGAACGCAGTGGCCAAGGATCGCTCACGCGATCTTGAGATCCGCAAGTGTACGACTACATCACCCACGAGAATCTGCTCTCGTTAACCGCTTTGGAATCTTCGAGGGTGAGTTACTCTATCGACTCGTTGCTACAATCTAGTAGATAGATCTTGGCTTGTTTTTGTGCATGCGGTAGAAAATTTTTGTTTTCCATGCTACGAACCCCTACAAAAGCAAACCAAACAAAGTAAAATCTTTTTGGATTTTTCTTTAAGGAAAACCAAAGCAAAGAAACAAACCAAGAGAAACAATGAAAATATTTTTGGTATTTTTGTGTTTTTGAGAAAGCAGCAACAAGAACCAAATAGAAAGCGAAACAATGGATATACAAAGAATCGACGAACATGATATATAGATGAGTGTGATGTCGGTATACCTCCCCCCAAGCTTATGCTTTTGGCCTAAGTGGGGCTCAATCCCATGGTGCCCAAGTAGGTGCACCTCCGTAGTATGACGAGGAGGCTCCCTCGTCCTGGTACGAGCTCGAGGACTCCCCTGTGTAGTGTACAACAGGGTCATATGATGGTGCTTCCTCCTGATAGTGTCCATGGAAACTAAGAGAGCGCATCTTGTCATCCATCTCCTCCTTGGAGCGTGACAAAGGTCCCTGAGAAATACTGAACAAAGTGGTTTGGGGTAGAGGGATCTCTCTATCTTCCCCGTCAATAAACAACATTTTATAAATCAAGTTCTCAATGGTAGAGCTAGTGGTGACAAAGTGATGCGCCTTCATGGCAGCAAGATCAAGTCTCTGAGGAGCCAAAACTGTATCATTTGGACCAATAGATATGTCCAAGGCAGTGGCAACACGCATAGCAATAATTCCCCCTATAAATGGGTCCCTTAGCAGTTAAGCGACGAGCAATGAGAGAACCAAGATTGTACTTAGTATCATTGTTGAGCGCAGTAGCTAAGAAAGTCAAATGATAGTTGGAAATATTACTAGTGTTCTCCCTACCAAGAACACTAGTGGCAAGATAGTAAGTGAAATACCTGGTGGAAGTCAATGTTTCTTATCTTTCCTCGTTGAGCTCTACGGTTATCATCATTGTTTATTCCGTGGTAGAGCTCCAATAAATCAGTGGGTTGAGCTGGAATATTCTTTGCTAACCTAGTTGTACCAAGTCCCAAAGCCTCACAAAATTTCTTCAATGTCATATGGTAAGACCTGCCATGAATTTTGAAAGAAACATCTAGATTGAACATGCTGTTAGTAAAGGAGAAGCTCTCCACAAATGTTTTAGTGAGCTTAGCATACTGCACCTCTCATCCTGCATAAGGCTTGTTAGTCCAGCCCTCCGAACCAAGGTCATAAAATCATCAAGAATCCCAGCATCCCGCAAGAAGGTTTGGCAAGGAAAGGCGGAGGGGTGCGTGTAACATCCCAGCATTTAGGACTAAACGAATGGTAGATTTAGGATTTTTTGTGCATCTGCATGCATGCATATGAAAATTCGGGTTAATTTTTCGCCAAATTAAAAGACTAGAGTGATCAGAATTCTCACTCCGATGAATTAGCTTTAGTGTCATCAGTAGGGGAGTGAGATGAATTTTGACATGACCTCTATTTTTTTCTGGAGTTATGAGGGAAGAAATTCGACTTACAAATAATTATTCACAATAATATAATACAAAAGAAATATAAATATTATACTGTCCTTTATATAATAAACATAAGATACTTCTTATTCTCTTTTCTATTCAGTAACAACTAATCAAATAAAAGAAAAGAAGGAATATTACAATAATAATATTATTACATTGTTCCTTTACAAATATTTAAATGGAAATATAATAATACAATAAAGAAATAAGTAATAAGAAAGTAATTACAATATTTGGAAGTTGTGGCAATATTTATGGTATACAGAGTATCACTCTATTTCTACAAGTGTTTGAAAGAAAAGAAAATTACAAAAGAATAAAGCAAATCCTAATATAAATCTTGATCTCCATATTCTTAGTGTTTTTGTTCCTGCAAGAGAAAAACACAAACAAAGAAATAGAGAGAAAAACAAAAAAAAAGAGTTAGTGTTAATAATATTGCTCTTAGTAGTAACAGTGTGATGCACTGTTTTGTCACATCATTGAGCATTTTAAAATGGGGCAAGTTTCACCAAATGAAATAGTATCTGTTCTTATTTCCAATCTGGCCTCAGAACCACATCACAGGAAAATAGGGGCAAATTTCACCAATTTAGTAAAAGGTAAAAGTCAAAGATAAGAACCATCAGCATAGGTCAAGATATTTTAACTTGATCTAATCCATAGCATCACAGCAAGCATACAGGCAGCACACACATCACATGCAACTATTGTATTGTCAACACCATATCTAGCACATGAGGTAGATAAGCAAAAAGGCACCAGTCGTAGCAGGGTACAAGCATATCCATCCCACACACACTAGCCATAGTTTCTCCATAGAACCAACAGAACACACTAGCCAAACTATACAAGCTCATATACCATCTCTCTATTTCCACATGTATGAAACACACTGTTTTCAAAACACCACCAAGATCTACACATATTATCCAATCCACCAATCAAAATATATCTGTTTATATAAGCCATCCAAGAGAAGATCAAGTGTAAGGAGGAGCAGGTCAAGTGAACAGCAAGGAGGAGCCAGCCAAGTGAGCAGCAAGGAGTTGGCCAATAGCACAAGAATCAAGCCAACAGAAGCTCAAGGAGGATCAGTTTAAGCACAGGAATAAAAAGAGCCAGCTGATCAATCATAAATCTTTGGATCTACATCAACAAGCCAGCAGGAGTGTATGGGAAGAGGTTTCATTATATGTAGTAGTATGACATCACACTAATATCAGATTGAAATCACAAGATCTGTTTCTGTACAAGCATAAGCACCAACAGCACCAATTCCTGCTAGAACAAATATTTACACTATGCACACTCATGTGAGGCACCACAGGTGTAAATCCAGTCTAGCAGAAGCACATGGGCACAAATGCAAGTAAAACTAAGCAACCATCAGATCTTAAGCTCTTAGACAAGAACAGAAAATTAACCATGTCTAGACCCTAGACAATAAGTCAATATGTAATCCCAAGCCTTGGGATTGTGAGGATATTATTCTCAGTCCTGCAAAGAATTGCTTTGCAGGATCATCACATAATAATTGTAAGCCATCAAAGATCAGCATCTGTTCTTATCCAATATAAAAAATGGCCTCAGTCTTTTGCATCATTGGACAGCACATAGACTAATATTCTGTTAAATAAAAATATAACAGATCATGTAAATGATCTATGTTGTTGTGCTCACTCTCAAGGAGGTTCCACAACATCATAGTCATATTACAGATTTTTTGTCTCTAGCAACAATGGCAAATCAAACAACACAAATCATTTTCCTAGTAAATGGTCTAGTAATCAGATCCATAAATTTCTTCACTGTACAAATAACAGAAAGATCATTTCTTTCTTAAGATCCCAAGCAAAGCATCTTTCCTCCATTGCTTATCTTATGAATCTCATCAAATTTATCCAAATCTATGACATCTGATCATGCTAGTGATGATCAGACTATTGTGTACACTCCAAGGAGGCATCACAATAGAAGGACCATTTTAGCAGAAGCCACCATTCACATTAACTAAATAACCACTCAAAATTTCAGCTAGAAAAGATTAATCATTTCCCTAGTATTACACTAGGAATCATATTTTTGTTTTGCTACTTCATTTTTGAGTCTCAGCTCCATTAAGTAAATCATTCCCCTAGTCAACACATCTAGGAGTCATATATAATTCCACTGTCACAAGGACAGTATTTAGGACACAAGTAACTCATGATATTACATATACCACTATGCAAATTCAAATTGAATACACCATTGTGACACATGGTTAGATAGCAGAATCTGCTATTTAACCAAGCATAACCAGTATCAGAATTACAGGTCAAGGGAACACTTGCAAGCCAATTTACAATTCCAACATCATTACCCTTGTTGCTAGGGCCAGAAACCATTTAAGAACATCACTGTCCTATTGACAGGAGATCTACAACAACAAGTCATCCTTAGGTAGAAAGTTATCAATTGAAACCATTTCAATATTGGCCATCTTAAACCACAAGAACAACTTTAAATCATCCCCAGGTTTGTACCATTAGAAAAAGGAACCAGAGCATATCTATTAGCATCATAGTTACCCAAATTTACTGTAACTGAAGCCAAATGGAATCCTTGGAATCTAAAATCAACTAGCAGCTAGCAATTCCAATATTTCCATATAGTCCTCCTTCATCAATGAATCTGGCAACAACAGGTTGCAGTATATAATTTATTCTTGCCCATGAATAATTACCAGTCCAATATCAGTAAACCCATAAAGATCATAACATGAACATCATTGAGCCACTGCTTGAACAAATTAGGACTTGATCTCTAGGAGGAATAGAGGGGGGAGGAAAATGAACATCTGGACGTGTACCTGGCGCCCGAGGCACAACCACTGCGGCGTGGCAAGGCAGGGCTCACGCGACCGCAGTAGTGCACACACGGGGAGGACTTCACCGTGCACCGGCATCATCACCACGATGCGGCAGCACGAGGAGCACCGTGGTGCTCAACCCGCACCGAGCCGCACCTGTGGGTACATGCGCATAGAAGCTGCGGCGCCAGCAACCCATTCATCAGCAAACCACCTTAACTGCACCACCACTTCGCCACCATCACCATCTAGGAGTCACTGGAGCACAACGGAGATGAAGGCCGAAACCCTAGCCACGGGAGTGTACCAGGGGCGAGCGAAAAAGCGTTATATCACAGATCGAATTGGATGGAAGGGAGTAGCAGAGGAGAGAACGTCGAGGGTGACCGATGGCGCAGCCAGAGGCCGGGGCCATAGTTGCACAACGGGCAAGCATCAAGGCCGCTAGAGAGGGAGGAAGGAGAGCATCGAGCTCGCATGCGTGTTTGGTGAGAGGAGGATGAGAGTTGGGGTCTGGGCTAAGGTTTGACCCAAGCCCAATTGGGTCGGGTCGGATTAGGTTGGCCAGTGGGCCAGAATTAGTTGGTTTAGGAAGTGTTAATTAAATAAAAATAAATAGAAACAAAATAATAATAGAAATTACTAAAATACCCTTTACCCATTTTAAGCTCTAGAAAAAATGTAGAAAAATCCTAAAAATATATGCAATATATCAAAATCTTTATTAACATAATATCCACCTAAGAAAAATGTAAGCATATTTGTTTAAATTTAATAAAATGCAAATAAATATTAACACCCTTAAATATCTAAATGAAATTTAATAAAATTAGGAAAATTCCTAAAAATAAATAAAAATCACTTTTATAAATAAAAATAAGTCTCTAATCTCACAAAAATACCAACTTAAAATTTTACTAATAAAATTTAAAACAAATATTTAAAAACATTAAATAATTAAGAAATTTCATAAAAATTATAATAATAATAAATATAATGTTTAAAAATAAATAAAATTAATTTTTAAGAAATTAAGCAAGTATATTTACTAGAAAGGTACTAAATATATTATTATAAAAAAACATTTTAAAGTTCTTATATCATACAACTTGAATTATCTAAGTTATTGAAATAAAATAATTGCTTTGTTAATTGCTTAATATTATTTCCTAAGTAAGAAATGATCTTATTCAAAACAAATTCTTTTGAATCTACCTAGTCTAACAATAATTATAAATTCATATAAAATCTAGGTGTAAACAATTAACTTTATAATATCCTTTTAAAATCCTTAACTAACTATAAGTCAAGGATTTACAAAGTTATTCTTTGCAAATCATTAACAATTCATAGATAATCATATTTATCAAACTTGAAGTTCACTAAATAAATTATAATAAAATCCATCTATTTTTATTTATAAATAAAAATCTCAAAGTATGGTTTATAAGTATTACACATGCTAAATTTAAATCTTTAAAACAAATTTCCATAACCATAAGATTTCATCTTTAATTATGCTTATGAAAAACACTAATTAATAATGCTACAAATACTATATCTCAAGTCCAATTACATTTTTGTAGTTTACTTTGGTCTAAGATATCTTAAGCTAGATATATAATAACTCAAATCAATTAAACCTTATTACAACACCATAGCTTTAATCCTATTTATCTTCAAAGTTGAATAATTTAACATAAATAATATTTTCTTCAAATGTTATTCTTTTTGCCACTTCAAAAGAAACACTATACCATTTCTTTAAAGCCATCACAACTTAAAACATGAACTTAGTAATAATTACATAATATCATGGAACCTTAGAATTATATTATGATTGTACTTTATTCTTCATATTTATGTGTTTATCCTTCTTATGAAGTAAACTTAAACTAAAGAAAATCTTAAATAAATCATTTATATATATCGCTTTGGTAATAATTGAAGAATTACTTGGGATTTTTCAGTATGCATCTCATTACTTATGCATAACAACATATTGCTTATTTAAACATTGTCCTTACCGGGCAATGATGATATTTTTGTAGAACCCAAGGTCCAGGGTCAAGTCGAGACATTCGACTACAATACTCCGTTATATTAAGGCAAGTGTGAACTTGCTCATGTCCTTTGATTATTTTTGGTAAAGTATTTTGCAAATCCAATATTGTCATCACCTGCATTTCAGAAAGGTCGAAAACCCTATTTTCATAATTAAAGTGAACTATTGGTTACTGATCAAGGGTGATCAGCTAATCTATTAAATCTGGCAGTTGGAATACCACTGCACAGGAATGTATCATCTAGGACTTAACAACCAATATCGCCAGTGATTCTCGCGCCGTATATTATGTGTTAACCATGAGATTTGGAATGGGATGGAGAAGTCAGGTGGATCGGCTCCCTTTCGCATGCATTAGACATTGTTCTGGGCATTTGTGAGTTGCAGATCGTGGGTATAGCCGTTTTATACGGGGAAAGGTCTACCATGGATCTGGGCTTACAAAAGACAGATTACGAGTGTTAATGGTTGTTATGTGTATCCAACTAAGGTATAGCAGTTTTATACGGGGAAAGGTCTACCTTGAGTTTGGGCATACAACAATTGTGGTGTATGCGGGGTCGCGGAGAAGGACAGTGATTGGCTTGGATCATCTACTGGTCCCCACACCATAGGAAGTGTGGACGGGAAAGATTCGCCCGGTTGTGCACCAAGGATTTGATCTCTCATGGGTAAAGTGACGCACCTCTGCAGAGTGTAAGAACTGTAACTTGTTAATCCCTGTTCCGGGAAGGAGCTGCGAACGCTGCAGGAAAGGAACTCCATGAAAGTTCTGGTAAACCTGTGAAGGCTGACGAACATAGATTTTCAGAATAAAAGCAACCTTTGAAGAAATGTTTATTAAAACTTGCATTGCCTACGACCTATGGTCCGTGGTTGTAGATATAGTGTATCAAACACTCATTTTTAGTGAACTTGATGAGTACGCTCGTACTCAACGTATCTTCTTAACCCTTTCTAGATTCTAAAGACAATAACGGTCAGGAAGAGGAAATACTATACCCAATTGAAGACCAATAAGAATTCCGCTATGAAGAACCAGAATTATCCAGAAGCGTCGAAGGGAACAATTATGAAAACATCTATGGAATGGAGACCAACGTATCTGAAGTGTAGATGTATAATATATAGTGACCTAGCTCAGTAGCATAGATATATGTTCCCTATTTATATTAAATCTCTTATAAACCTTAAAGTTTAGTTTGCTTCTTTATCTTGCTCTCAGAATTATTGTAGCTTAGCCCTGAGTCATCGGGATACCTATATGGACCTAGGAGGATCTCAAAGTCGTCTTGTAATTCTGGTTGTAATAATGATAATGTATGATGTGGACCCGCTTTGTTTCTGTTTTACCACTCTGAGGATGTAATATTTGCGGAATGGTACTCCGTGAGTGTTATGTCCACGACTATAGTATACTACAACATGCAGTGGTATGCTGGGTCACCATAGTGCGCATCCCCCTCATCTCCCTCGTCGCCGAATCGAGGAGTGATGAGATCCTCATTGTATGAGGGCCTAGCATGGTAGGATGATCTTGAAGGCCTTGCCCTTCTAGGTGCATCACTCTGATATGTCGGAAACGTATCTACAATTTTTATGCTCCATGCTTGTTTAGTATGTACTTTGCTTTGCTTTGTCTACACTTTGAGGTGCTTTTATGTCTTTTCTGGAACTAACCTATTAACAAGTTGCCACAGTGCATGTTGCCTGTTTTTTTTTTCTGTTTTTTGGTTCCAGAAAGGCAGAAAATCAATATTCTCGGAATGGGACGGGACAAAAGCCAAAGTCAATAACTTTTCGTGGGGGACAAGAATCCAGAAGACGAGACTAAGACGTAAGCATGCGGCAGACCCCTAGGCGGGTGGGCCCTACCCCGCGCCTGGGTAGGGTATGGGGCCCCTGGCCGCCTCCCGACCTCGCCTCTTCGCCTATAAGAAGCCCCCGATGAAGAAACCCTAAGTACCCGATCAATATTCCACGAAACCTTCTGTAGCCGCCGCCACCGTCGTCCCTAGATCGGGGGGATCTGAAGTTCTTCCCGGCACCCTGCCGGAGGGGAGATCATCCCGGAGGCCTTCTCTCCGGTATGATGCGTGAGTAGTTCCACCTTGGACTATGGGTCCATGTAGTAGCTAGATGGTTGTATCTCCTCCTTTGTGCTTTCATGTATAGATCTTGTGAGCTCCATTCATGATCAAGATCTAATCTATTTGTAATCATGCATGTTGTGTTTGCAGGGATCCGATGGATATTGAGATTATTATGTTGGTTTGATTAATGGTTTTTTCTTTATGATTCTATCATGTCTGTGTTGTTTGTGATCTTGCATGCTCTCCATTGTTAGTAGCTATCTTGGTTGAGTAGTTTCTAGTGACTCCAAGAGGGGGTATTTATGCTCGATAGTGGGTTCATGCCTCTAGTTTCCAAGGGAAGTGACAGAAATCTCTTCGGTTGTAGATGTGTTGTTGCCACTAGGGAGAAAACAACGGTCTCTTGTGCATGGAACATGTGGACTGTTTACCTTACACACTTTAATTAAAGTAGTTGTCTGTTGCTTGCAAATTAATACTGGAGGGGGTTCGGATGATAACCTGAAGGCTAACTTCTAGTCATAGATGTAGTTGGATGGCGGTCTATGTATCTTGTTGTATTGCTCAATCGAATATCATAGGATATTTCTGACTAGTATTGCATTGTTATGCCTTGCTCAGTTCCTGTCAATTGCCCTATTTTAATGTAACACCCTCGCCTGATAAGGCTGAGTTCATATGTATAGTGCCAATCCCTGGATCGGTTCACTGGCACACACAGTACAAAATGATACCAAATATAACTGTGCATCATAAATACAACGAATATGATCCAGAATTTACATTATTTATTCAAGTACACAGCGGAAAACGAATACAAGGTAGATCTCCATCCTTCAAATGTGCCACAAAGTAACAATTGTTGAGTGGAGTCTCACGACCTATGAACGATCACTCGATACGATATAACCCGCAACATGAAACGTTGCACCACGAATGGTCAATACATTGAATGTATGGCAAGTAGGCTAAAGTGGTTAACAACAGGTCTATCAACTACATGCTTATTTGGCCAAGTGGAGTTCAGGCTCATTTGCATAAAGCAAATGCTTTATCCTAACATTTGTAACAAAGTAGTTTTCCATACGATAAATAGGACACTCTGTTCACTCCGGTGCTCCTACCCAATTATGTTCACCCAACAAATTTAAGTAATTAAGAAATAAGGATGAGTGAGAAATATCATAGCATCGACGTCGCTCAAATTGTCCATAACCGGGACACGGCTAATCGATTAGTTTATACACCCTGCAGGGTTAGTACGCTTACCCATGTGACTTGACCAGCCCAGCTGTACCACCACTCTCATATTGGGTGATGATAGGGAGAAGTCCAAGAAGGAACCGTCGAAGTAGCTCAATCCCGACGCGCACCGGTCCAACCTACACTATCTACATCTCTGGATACGCGGGTTTGAGTTACCACAACCTACTGAGTTCAACCAACCGCCCATTTCATTATTGGCACATGGTTGCACACGGAAGCTTCCAAACAAAGAAACCAATCCTTTCTCAGTGTCCTGGGCGGCATTCCCCACCAAAATCCACACTCGATGACCCAATCAATGCCATTCCGCCTAGGTGGTTCATTAAAACATGTTGGTTTGTCATTTAGAAAAACATAAGCCTTTCAAAACATATAACTTTTCATGATGTGATTCCCTTCCTTGTCTAAATAGCATAGCTAAGCAATCTACCAATACGATGGCCCATAAACAAGGAATACTAGGGAATAATATGGGACATAGCATATCATATACACATCAATTCCTACATATGCAATTCTACAAAAACATCTACAATGCATAGGAAAACAGTAGGACATTTATGACCAAGATAGCACCACTTGCCTTTGTTATAGATGTAGTCGATTAGATAATCCTCACAATTATAATGGCCTCTTTCGTAATAACCACAATACTTGCAATCATAGTACTTGCAATCACAGTAGTTGCACTCCTCGCAATCTAGCGTTTGAAGCAAACACAACAAACACCATTCAAAACATTGCAAAATACAACAGTGCAACATTACAAGAAAACAATGATGAACAGATGCATGCATGACGATTTAATGAGTCACAATAGTTGCATTTAGTGTTCTGAACATAGTTAGATTACATGATGCATGTGGAAAGTCATTTATTGCACTAAAGATTTTATTACTAAAGTTGTATCGATTTAATATGGTGTATACCACTTTAATTGAACTAAATATGTTTATGTCGTATTAAATTGTGAACTAGATGCTACTCGATAGATAATGCAATTTAGAGACAGTGGCAATTTGAATCACCTAAAAAGGAGTTATAGATATTTTCTTATGATTAAAACACTATTTCAATGGGTTTAAATATTTCTGTATGAATTTCTGTTTTAACAGTACCAAATAATTTGTCATGCAATTTCACTGTATAGATATTGTCAATACAAAACCTTAGCACTTGGATTCACCCTAATCGGAGTTATAGATCTTTTTGTATGATTTAAATAGTGTTTAATGGTTTTAAATGATTCAATAGTTTCTGTTGTCTAAAAATCAAACTAAAATTATATCTGTAATCTCCACAGAATTGTGATTTCAGGGACATATTATTTGTAATTTTCTGAATAGTATTTATTTTCTTATGAATTTATTACTCTAAATAGGCCATTAAACCATTTAAATCTTCACGGAAAAACCTTACAGTAAAAGGCTGAACTAATTGAATATTGATGATCTACATGGAACCATCTTTCCAACGGTATATCATTTATATTTTTGTGACAATCAATTAATTTTTAATGAATTTAATGATTTATAAAGCCATTAAAACTAATTAAAATGCTACGTGTTAAATAATCCGCAAAGGCTAGATCCAACCAGATATTATTAAAGTACATTACAGTAGCTTCAATTTGATATATTATTCATATTTTTCGGAGTTACAGATAATATCTTATGAATTTATTAACCTAAAAGACCATTAAAACTAATTAAATTACTTCAGTAACCACGTACAGTAAAAGTTGGATCTATTCTGATAAGATGATTCTACGTGAAATTATCTTCAATTTGATATATTATACGCAATTTTTTGATGTAGTATGAATTTCTAATGAATTTTACAAGTTAGATCTATAATATGCAATTTTAAATTCGAACGGAATATTACAGGGAATATTCCGCTGACTGGACAGGTTGACTTTGCATTTTAACTGGGACTAGATGTTGACCTTACGTTGATGTGGCGTTAATGAGGAAGATGACGGGATGACGACATGGCACGCACCGGTTTGATTGGATCTCGACCGTCTGGATAGGATCCGGTGGCTAAAAGAAGAGATTGACCCGATTTTGGCTCAGAATAGACAAGAAATAGATCTGTGTTAGAGAGACAAATCCGTAGGTCAAATCGAAAAACTCAGAACATGAAAGTTGTGGGGAATCATTATTCCTACCTTCTCACCAAAGGAATTTGGATTTGAAGAAACGAGCGCGAGTACATCTTGGATTTACACCGTAAGATCTGAAATTTTATGATACTGAAATTCTCCGCTGTGGTGGATGAAAAGAGGTGAGGTTTATCGGGATTGAAATATTTCGACGATCCCTACAACTTTCGCTTTTTGATCAAGACAAACGACGAAGTCTAGATGGGTTAAAAGCGAAATAAGATTCGGGCATGTAGATTCGATTTCGAGGAAAGAAACGCAGCTTGTGGCTCCACGAGTTTATATGGAGATTTAGGATGTTGTAGAGATAGGTATTGGAGTAGGGAACAAGTAGAAACAAACGGAAGTCGATTCGGAGTTGTAGATAAAAATTTATAACAGTTTGAGTAGAGATAGGTTAGAGAAAAACCGATTACACGCTTTTTAAAAGCTTAACTCGAATTAGCCGGCTGGCTCGGCCGGCCCATTAGTTTTTTTTCTTTTTTTCTTTTTCTATTTACTTGTTTCCCTTATATCTTTTGCATATGAACTTCAAATGATATGATTCTTGTTTCTAAATTTTTCTAAAATCAAATAGATCATTATAGGATCAAATTTGCAATCTTTTTACTAGTTTGGAAGTAGTGGGTTTATAAATTCTTGTATAATTCATTTTATTTATATCTTTATGTGTTCGTATTTATTCCATAACTTTTTCATACTATCTCCAAATGAGCTCAATTTTGTTTCTAAAATTTTGTACTATTAATTGGATCTTTTTAGGCTATAATTTAGCAATAATCGCTGTCTTAGCAATAGTGGGTTTTATAAAGTCAATTTAATTTCCTTTAGGAACATTTGGGCAAATCAACTATAGGATTTAGATACCAGAATTTGGATTCAGTTTGTGAGAACCTTGCATGGATGTAATGAAATGCTTATGAATGCTTCATGATTTTCATTTTGAAATCTTGCACACCAATTCTACAATCCAAAATCAATACATGCCCTTTTTCCTATATGGCTACTTAGGTCATAACAAAAGAATATAAGATTTTGAATTCAAGGTTGAGAGGATTTTCTATTCAAAAAGTTTCTTCTCTTTGAGAATTTTCAACATAGTCAAACAATCAATCAATCTTATTTATTTATTTCACATTCCAAAATTAGGAGAATTTTGGGATGTGACAGACTACCACCCTTAAAAGAAATCTCGTCCCGAGATTTGGGAAGGCTAGAAAGAAAGAAAGGTTCGGGATCCATTAGGATGCTACCACCCTTAAAAGAAAATTGACTAGGTCACTTCTTGAGTGTTCACTTAGCTCAGATTGGTTCTCCTTTAGACTTTTATTGGCATAATGTCTCTAGCACATTCTAAACGTCATGATTGATAGTTTCCGATAAAGCACTTCTTAAACTAGCAAAACTCTCATGGTGGTCAATTAGGGGATGTTTACTTCACGGTGCCCATTAATAATGATTGGAATTCATCCTTACCGTATATTCCTACGCTTAGCAATGAATGCTTTTATAGAGGTGGAACAATCTACCATTATAAGTTTTAGGCTCAACGTCGGCTCTCTGCTAGGGCTGAAAGGCACTCAAGATTCGCAAAGCCAGCAGTACAAGAGCGAATAATAAGAGTAGTAGGAATGGTGATCAATCCATCCTACACCCAAATCATTACCCTGTATGAGGATAGGTGAATCACGTTTTTCTATCACTCGGGCATCCTCACTTTCCTTGAAGAATGTTTCCATGGGCACGAGCTAATGCTCTATGTATACTCCCTTGTATTCAATCAACAAAGCTACTACTAAAACTAAGCTATCGATACTTCAACTTTCAGGTTGGGTAATCTACTACATGACATCATTTCAGCACTTCGTACTTCCACATCTTTTTTTCCATTAGATAAAGCATTCTCCTTCCTAAATGCATTGTGTTGTCAAACCTTCCAATTAACACATCATTATATCTCCAAGGGTTCAATATAGAGAAGAATAGATTGTAGGGAGAAGAAGCTACTAAGGAAGTAATCCTACATGAAGCAATCAATGTTACAAACAAGAAAACAATCATAAGAAATCAACACACAAGCAAGCACTTGCATAACAATAATACAGAGGTCTAAATTTAGTAGTATATAACCCAAAATAGTTTGAAAGCATTGGGAACAACACTAGAGTAAAACATAGCAACATATAAGCAATAAACAAAATCTGTCAAAGCGGTATAGCAGACTTCACAAATTTTTCTGACCTACGTAAATCTTCAGGAATTTTAACCAATTTTTTTGCATGTACTACAGGTAATTACGATCCAGATCCTATTTTTTTGGATTTTTCTGAGTTACCAATAAAATATGAAAAATCGCGCGGTACAACAGGTCATGCAGAAAACTGCAGCAGTAAACTCACGAATTTTAATCAATTCACACCATTAATCTAATTTAAAAACCTCATCACAATTTAAGAAACATTAGAGTTCAAAACTAACTGATCCTAAACAAAGAATCATACAAAATAGCTCAATACAACCAAGCAAACAACCTATATTGTCATACCACATAAGTTGATAAGAACAATATGCTAACACGATAGCGATGATCTCCTAAAGAGATAAAATATGGTGGTCCAGACCAACCCAAACTTGATGAGATGTTTATTTATGCCATCTTATTTATTGTTTTACTTATGCTAACTCTCATATAGGTATCATAAGAATGGACAACTACAAATTTTGAACAAGAAGAGGTTATAGAAAAGATAGACAAGGAATATAAGAACTCTAATACGTATAAAATATGATAGTTCTCCTAATAGAGGTCTTCTATTGCTAATCCATTTCTAAGGTCACGATCCTACAGTCAACACACAGCTCTGATACCATCTTGTAACACCCTCGCCTGATAAGGCTGAGTTCATATGTATAGTGCCAATCCCTGGATCGGTTCACACAGACAAAATGATACCAAATATAACGTGCATCATAAATACAACGAATATGATCCAGAATTTACATTATTTATTCAAGTACACAGCGGAAAACGAATACAAGGTAGATCTCCATCCTTCAAATGTGCCGCAAAGTAACAATTGTTGAGTGGAGTCTCGCGACCTATGAACGATCACTCAGATACGATATAACCTGCAACATGAAACGTTGCAGCCACGAATGGTCAATACATTGAATGTATGGCAAGTAGGCTAAAGTGGTTAACAACAGGTCTATCAACTACATGCTTATTTGGCCAAGTGGAGTTCAGGCTCATTTGCATAAAGCAACAGTTTTATCCTAACATTTGTAACAAAGTAGTTTTCCAATACGATAAATAGGACACTCTGGTTCACTCCCAGGTGCTCCTACCCAATTATGTTCACCCAACAAATTTAAGTAATTAAGAAATAAGGATGAGTGAGAAATATCATAGCATCAGTATCAGGTCGCTCAAATTGTCCATAACCGGGGACACGGCTAATCGATTAGTTTATACACCCTGCAGGGGTTAGTACACTTTACCCATGTGACTTGACCAGCCCAGCTCGTACCACCACTCTCATATTGGATGATGATAGGGAGAAGTCCAAGAAGGAACCGTTCGGGAAGTAGCTCCCCAATCCCGACGCCTTAGGTCCAACCTACACTATCTACATCTCGATACACGGGTTTGAGTTACCACAACCTACTGAGTTCAACCAACCGCCCATTTCATTATTGGCACATGGTTGCACACGAAAGCTTCCAAACAAAGAAACCAATCCTTTCTCAGTGTCCTGGGCGGCATTCCCCACCACCACCACTCTCATATTGGGTGATGATAGGGAGAAGTCCAAGAAGGAACCGTTCGGGAAGTAGCTCCCCAATCCCGACGCGCACCGGTCCAACCTACACTATCTACATCTCTGGATACGCGGGTTTGAGTTACCAACCATCTTTGAGTTCAACCAACCGCCCATTTCATTATTGGCACATGGTTGCACACGAAAGCTTCCAAACAAAGAAATCAATCCTTTCTCAGTGTCCTGGGCGGCATTCCCCACCAAAATCCACACTCGATGACCCAGTCAATGCCATTCCGCCTAGGTGGTTCATTAAAACATCTTGGTTTGTCATTTAGCAAAACATAAGACTTTCAAAACATATAACTTTTCATGATGTGATTCCCTTCCTCGTCTAAATAGCATAGCTAAGCAATCTACCAATACGATGGCCCATAAACAAGGAATACTAGGGAATAATATGGGACATAGCATAGCATATACACATCAATTCCTACATATGCAATTCTACAAAAACATCTACAATGCATAGGAAAACAGTAGGACATTTATGACCAAGATAGCACCACTTGCCTTTGTTGTAGATGTAGTCGATTAGATAATCCTCACAATTATAATGGACTCTTTCGTAATAACCACAATACTTGCAATCATAGTAGTTGCAATCACAGTAGTTGCACTCCTCGCAATCTAGCGTTTGAAGCAAACACAACAAACACCATTCAAAACATTGCAAAATACAACAAAGGCAACATTACAAGAAAACAATGATGAATGATGCATGCATGACGATTTAATGAGTCACAATAGTTGCATTTAGTGTTCTGAACATAGTTAGATTACATGATGCATGTGGAAAGTCATTTATTGCACTAAAGATTTTATTACTAAAGTTGTATCGATTTAATATGGTGTATACCACTTTAATTTAACTAAATATGTTTATGTCGTATTAAATTGTGAACTAGATGCTACTCGATAGATAATGCAATTTAGAGACAGTGGCAATTTGAATCACCTAAAAAGGAGTTATAGATATTTTCTTATGATTAAAACACTATTTCAATGGGTTTAAATATTTCTGTATGAATTTCTGTCTTAACAGTACCAAATAATTTGTCATGCAATTTCTCTGTATAGATATTGTCAATACAAAACCTTAGCACTTGGATTCACCCTAATCGGAGTTATAGATCTTTTTGTATGATTTAAATAGTGTTTAATGGTTTTAAATGATTCGTATAGTTTCTGTTGTCTAAAAATCAAACTAAAATTATATCTGTAATCTCCACAGAATTGTGATTTCAGGGACATATTATTTGTAATTTTCTGAATAGAATTTATTTTCTTATGAATTTATTACTCTAAATAGGCCATTAAACCATTTAAATCTTCACGGAAAAACCTTACAGTAAAAGGCTGAACTAATTGCATATTGATGATCTACATGGAACCATCTTTCCAACGGTATATCATTTATATTTTTGTGACAATGAATTAATTTTTAATGAATTTAATGATTTATAAAGCCATTAAAACTAATTAAAATGATACGTGTTAAATAATCATCAAAGGCTAGATCCAACCAGTTATTATTAAAGTACATTACAGTAGCTTCAATTTGATATATTATTCATATTTTTTGGAGTTACAGATAATATCTTATGAATTTATTAACCTAAAAGACCATTAAAACTAATTAAATTACTTCAGTAACCACGTACAGTAAAAGTTGGATCTATTCTGATAAGATGATTCTACGTGAAATTATCTTCAGTTTGATATATTATACGCAATTTTTTGATGTAGTATGAATTTCTAATGAATTTTACAAGTTAGATCTATAATATGCAATTTTAAATTCGAACGGAATATTACAGGGAATATTCCGCTGACTGGACAGGTTGACTTTGCATGCTGACTGGGACTAGATGTTGACCTTACATTGATGTGGCGTTAATGAGGAAGATGACGGGATGACGACATGGCACGCACCGGTTTGATTGGATCTCGACCGTCTGGATAGGATCCGGTGGCTAAAAGAAGAGATTGACCCGATTTTGGCTCAGAATAGACAAGAAATAGATCTGTGTTACAGAGACAAATCCGTAGGTCAAATCGAAAAACTCAGAACATGAAAGTTGTGGGGAATCATTATTCCTACCTTCTCACCAAAGGAATTTGGATTTGAAGAAACGAGCGCGAGTACATCTTGGATTTACACCGTAAGATCTGAAATATTGCGATACGAAATTCTCCGGCTGTGGTGGATGAAAAGAGGTGAGGTTTCCTACAACTTTCGTTTTTTGACCGAAGGCAAACGACGAAGTCTAGATGGGTTAAAAAGCGAAATAAGATTCGGGCATGTGTAGATTCGGGATTTCGAGGAAAGAAATGCGTACAGTTGTGGCTCCACGAGTTTATATGGAGATTTAGAATGTTGTAGAGATAGGTATTGGAGTAGGGAACAAGTAGAAACAAACGGAAGTCGATTCGGAGTTGTAGATAAAAATTTATAACAGTTTGAGTAGAGATAGGTTAGAGAAAAACCGATTACACGCTTTTTAAAGCGAACCTGGGCACGTCAGTGCGTCGGCCTGGCTCGCTCGTCGGGTTAGTCACGCCTGGCTCGGCCGGCCCATTAATTTTTTTTTCTTTTTTTCTTTTTGTATTTACTTGTTTCCCTTATATCTTTTGCATACGAACTTCAAATGATATGATTCTTGTTTCTAAATTTTTCTAAAATCAAATAGATCATTATAGGATCAAATTTGCAATCTTTTTACTAGTTTGGAAGTAGTGGGTTTATAAATTCTTGTATAATTCATTTTATTTATATCTTTATGTGTTCGTATTTATTCCATAACTTTTTCATACTATCTCCAAATGAGCTCAATTTTGTTTCTAAAATTTTGTAGTATTAATTGGATCTTTTTAGGCTATAATTTAGCAATAATCGCTGTCTTAGCAATAGTGGGTTTTATAAAGTCAATTTAATTTCCTTTAGGAACATTTGGGCAAATCAACTATAGGATTTAGATACCAGAATTTGGATTCAGTTTGTGAGAACCTTGCATGGATGTAATGAAATGCTTATGAATGCTTCATGATTTTCATTTTGAAATCTTGCACACCAATTATACAATCCAAAATCAATCCATGCCCTTTTTCCTATATGGCTACTTAGGTCATAACAAAAGAATATAAGATTTTGAATTCAAGGTTGAGAGGATTTTCTATTCAAAAAGTTTCTTCTCTTTGAGAATTTTCAACATAGTCAAACAATCAATCAATCTTATTTATTTATTTCACATTCCAAAATTAGGAGAATTTTGGGATGTGACATTTAATTTGTTTACCCTTCATTCCATGTTGTTTATCTAAGGAGAGCACCTCTAGTGAACTATGGACCCCGGTCCAATATTTACCATTGACACATCTTCCAATGTTATTTGTTTACTTGTTGCAATCCACCATTACCTTTCGCACCATACATTTAATCCTTTGTTACAGCAAACCGGTGAGCTTGACAACCTCACTGTCTAGTTGGGGATTTCAGTACCTTTTACCTTACCTCCCCGGCAACAGCGCCAGAAAATACTTTTGATGGCGCTTTGTTGACGAGGGAGCTTCTTCTTTATTCCCCGGCAACGGCGCCAGAAAATAGCTTGATGTCTACGCACTTCTATTCTTATAGACAGTTGTTGGGCCTCCAAGTGCAGAGGTTTGTAGAACAGAAGCAAGTTTCCCTTAAGTGGATTACCCAAGGTTTATCGAACTCAGGGAGGAAGTGGTCAAAGGTATTCCCTCTCAAGCAACTCTGCAATCAAGATACAAGAAGTATCTTGTGTCCCCAACACACCCATTACACTTGTCAGATGTATATGTGCACTAGTTCAGCGAAGAGATAGTGAAATACAAGTGGTAACGGTGCCAGAAAAGAGCTTCTAACTTGTTGTTGCGTGGGAGAAAATAATGGCAAACTGAAATAAAGATGGAAGCAAGCAAACATGCAACAGATCTAGTAGCAAACGGTGTTTCAATGTTTAGAAACAAGGCCTAGGGATCATACTTTCACTAGTTAACACTCTCTCATAATAAATATCATCTCTTAATGATACTACTCTTAACTACTCTCCGGTTGGACACTCTAATCCACGGTAGGGCCTTCCCCAATCTAGATAACCCCACACTGTCACCATGAGCGCTAGATGGTTCCAACAAACACCACAATTTCATAGAGACAACCAACTCAAAATATAACTCATGAATATATATAATCTAGCTTAAGTGGCACACACGGCGTGCATGCTGTCACTTTCACACACATGGGGAAAATCATAGATATATTAAAGCACAGCGAGCATTTATGTAGACTCTAGCCTAAGTGCCACCATGGAGTGCACGCTATCACTTTCACACACATGGGGAGAGAAGAGATCTACTGAAGCACTTGAGTAGCAAGGTAGATCTACTAGATTACAAAGCTCATGACCACAACAAGATCATGTAGAGAGAGAGAGATATGAACACATAGCTACTGGTAGAGCCCTTAGCCTCGAGGAAAATCTACTCCCTCCTCATCATGGGAATCAGCAATGCCGATTGATATGGTGGTGGAGATCGATGGATATGGCTCCGGGGGCACTTCCCCATCCCGGTAGGGTGCCGGAAAAGAGACTTTCTGTCTCTAATCTCCCTTCGGTATGCAAGCAATGAGGTTTTCG
The DNA here is from genome assembly GCA_030063025.1 of Avena longiglumis. Lineage (NCBI taxonomy): Eukaryota > Viridiplantae > Streptophyta > Magnoliopsida > Poales > Poaceae > Avena > Avena longiglumis. The sequence continues at coordinate 27,011,846 of CP125974.1, forward strand.
TGGCTTTCTGATGGATTATTTACGGTTTTCTCCCCAGGGGCTTCTTATAGGCACAGGAGGCAAGGTCGGTGGAGATCCAGGGGGGCACACCCCCTGTAGGGTATGAAAATTGATTTTCTCGCAGAAACATTTTTTTCAGAAGAAGCAAAAGCAAACCAAAAACCAAACTACAGAAGTTATAAGACACTCTAACAAGAAAACAACTAACAAAACTAAAGCTAGCAAAAGAAAGGCAAAGACTAGGAAGGAGAAAAGTAAAAGAAAGCAAGTATAACCAGAGTGAAAACATTATTTTGTTCATTAAAATACTTTTGTTAACAATGTTGATCAAGTCTTGTTACCAAAACCATCTTATATGAAACAAAACTTTGCATTCCACAAGGTGATTATGTTATCTCATACTTGATAGCAATGGTCCCAATCATAATAGTTTCAAAATTTTCTTGTGGAATGGGACAATAAATTTCTCCAACCTTGATGCTCTCAATATTTTCAATGGAATTCAGGCAATAGCTTTTAGCAACCTTTTTGGCGAAATAGACAGTATGCTCTTTGTCATTAATATTGAATGTTACTTTCCCTTGATTACAATTGATGACAGCACCTGCAGTATTAAGAAAAGGTCTCCCAAAAATAATCGACATATTATCATATTCAGGCATCTCAAGCACAACAAAATCAGTTAAAACCAAGAAATTATGAGCCACTTGAATAGGAACATCCTCACATATACCAACAGGAATAGTAGTTGACTTATCAGCCATTTGCAAACATATATCAGTTGGTATCAACTTTTCTAGCTGGAGTCTCTTATAGAGAGAAAAAGTCATAACACTAACTCCGGCTCCCAAATCACATAAAGCGGTTCTAACATAATTATTCTTAATAGAGCAAGGAATAGTTGGTATACCTAGATCACCAAGTTTCTTTGGAACCTTACCATTGAAGGAGTAATTAGCAAGCAAAGTAGAAATCTCCTCATTAGGAATCTTACTTTTATTAGAGACAATGTCCTTCATATACTTTGAATAAGGAGGCAACTTAATAGCATCAGTCAAAGGAATTTGCAAAAATAAAGGTTTCATCCACTCACAAAACTTATTGTAGTGTTCTTCCTCGTTTGACTTGTGTGTCTTACGGAAAAGGCATAGGTTTCGCACCAAGGTTCTCTCTCACTACCATGTTTCTTAGCAATAAAATCTTCCTTTGTGTACCTAGTGTTCTTAGTGTGCTTGTCAGGTTCTTCCTCACCTTCCTCCTTATCAGGAGCATCATTTTTATCACTACCACTCTCAGTTTTAGCATCAGAGACAGATATACTATTAGGATCTACAGCAGGTTCAAGTGGTTCCTCAACTATTTTGTGTTTCTTTTTCTTACTCTTACGAGGACTACCACTACTCTCACCTTGTTAAGAATCCTGCTCAATTCTTTTAGGGTGTCCATCAGGATATAAAGGATCTTGAGTAGCTATACCACTCCTAGTTCTAATTCCATAAGAATGTTTATCTCCTGAGGCATTAACTAGTATACCTTTTTGTACTTTAGCAAGTTGATCAAGTTGGGTTTGAACCATTTGAAAGTGTTTACAAAGCATTTTAATATCATTAGAAGTTCTTTCCACAATATCTTTCAACTCGTTGATAGCTCTAGAGTTTTCCAATAAATGATTCTGAACTTATTTATTAAAATTACCTTGTTTAACAATAAAAATTTCAAGTTCCTCTAAACATTGATCAGGAGGCTTACCATAAGGAATATCACCTTCATCAAAGTGTTGGAGAGAGTGTACCTCAATAGTAGATGAGTGGGGAATTGTCTTACATAATTCTTCTATAGGAGGTAGATTCTTCACATCTTCAGCTCTAATACCTTTATCCTTTAGACATTTCTTAGCTTCCTTCATCACTTCATCATTTAATGCAATAACTCCCCTCTTCTTTGGTGTTGGTATTGGAACTGGTTTAGGCACAACTGGTTCACGGATAATAGTCTCAGAAGTATTTAACTAAGTTGAAGTCCAATCATCATAATTCTTTCTTATCTTAGCCATTAATTCTTCAAGATCTCAGAGGAGTTGTTTTCCTAAAACACAATCAGCAAAGCTATCTAGGTATGTCCTAGAATCATCAGTTAGTCCATTATAATAAATATCAAGAAGCTCATTCTTAGGCAATGGACATCCAGGATGTGCATGAATCAAGGCACAGAACCTTGTCCATGACTAGCACTGGGAGGAAAATATTTTTGGAAGAAAGAAGCAATCAAGCAATTAGGACTATCAATGGAACCAGGAGGTAATCTATTAAACCAAGACCTAGCTTCTCCTTTTAGTGAAAAAGGGAAGATCTTAGTAACAAAGTACTTGCGCATCTTAAAATCATCAGGGAATAAAGCACTCATAGTGGAAAGCTCATTCATATAAGCCATAACACTCTCATTTTCAGTCCCATAGAAAGGTTCTTTCTCAACAATATCTAAATAGGATAAATCAAGAGAAAAATCATAATATTTATCTTTAATATCTATGGGAGAGGTGGAAAACTTAGGATCAGAGGACAACTTAGGAATAATGGTGCATCTAGCAAGGAGACTCTTAATAGCACTAGTACCATGTGTGTTTCGGCACTCTTCAACAAATTCATCAGTGAACTCAATGTAACCATCATTAATATCATAACTCTCACTAGAATCAGGTGAGCTAACAGGTGTAATAGTGTCTTCACTAGGAGTTTTAGTATTTCCTAGACTAACCATAGTAGCATCTAGGAAAGGACCTAATGAACCACTCACATCAAGCAAAGTAGAAGTAACATCATGAGCATCAAAAGCAGTTTCAGACACAGCAGTAGTAGCAGTGTGTGTAGCATGTATATGTGGTGGTGGTGTAACAAGCTTACTTATAACAGGCGGTGAATCAAGAGTAGCATAGGTGTTTAGGACTGTACCTCTTCTTGTAGTGGATGGTAAAATAGGAAACTTTCCATCACGAGACTTCCCCATGATGAAAGTAGTAGCAGTGAACAATAGTATATCCAAGTGAACTTACAAATAAAAATATGCTCCCCGGCAACGGCGCCAGAAAATAGTCTTGATGACCCACAAGTATAGGGGATCGCAACCGTCTTCGCGGGTATTATTACCCAATTTATTGATTCGACACAAGGGGAGCCAAAGAATACTTAGAATCCTTAACTACTGAGTTGTAAATTCAACTGCACCTGGAAATAGTTCTTGCTCACAGAAGTTTATCAGTAGCAACAGCAAAGCAACAGTAGCAGTAGAACAAGAGCAATAGTAACAGTAAATAGTGGGATTCGAGTGTGGTAGTCATAGGGATGGATGGACGAGTCTAAACATGTAACCAAGATCTAGGGCATTGCATTTAAATAAGAACAAGCATCCAAGTACTAAACAATCCTAGGCATGTGCTCCATATATAGTCAGACGTGCTCGCAATGAGAACTTGCACAACATCTTCATCCCAGCCCCGTGGCCGGGCCTCTAGGGAACTACTGGAAATTAAGGTGCTCCTTTTAATAGAGCACCGGAGCAAAGAATTAACACTCCGTGAACACATGTGATCCTCACATCATAGCCATCCCCTCCGGTTGTCCCAATTTTTGTCACTTCGGGGCCTTTGGATCCGGACAATGATATGTGTACACAACCTGCAGATAAGATCACAAACAATACTATCATAATGATTCAATAATAAGTTCAGATCTAAGATCATGGCACTCGGCCCTAGTGACAAGCATTAAGCACAACAAGTTGCAACAAAGTCAAGTAGCACTAATAGAGATACTAGGCACTATGCCTTAAAAATCTTATTCGATTACAAGATAGAACTTATCCAATCCCTACTATCCCTATATCCTACAGCGGGGTATTACTCAATCATGGATGAGGGAAACATTTATGGTTGATGGAGAGGCGTTGGCAATGATGATGGCGATGATCCTCTCCAAATTCCTCATCCCGGCAGGGTGCCAGAACGAAGTTTCTGGAACCGAATCTTGGTTTCTGATGGTGGCGATGGAGCGGAACTCTTTCTGGAAAAACGTCCACCCCCCCCATTTTTTAGGTCAAGGGGCAACTTATAAGCGCAGAGGGAGCCGAGGGGTGCTCAGGCCGCACCCCTAGGCTAGGGGGGCCCACCCACTGGCAGGTGTGGGACCCCAGGCCTCCACTCGGTTTAGATCTTACGCTCCGTAGATCTTCTGGTGAAATATAATTTTTGGCATATTTTCCGGGATTTTTCCTGATAGTCGATTTTCTGCACACAAACTAGACACCAAGATAATTCTGCTGAAAACAGCGTTAGTCCGTGTTAGTTGTATCCAAATCACACAAGTTTAGAAGAAAAACAATAGAAAAAGTGTTCGGGAAAGTAGATATGTTTTGGACGTATCAACTCCCCCCAAGCTTAGCTTATTGCTTGTACTCAAGCAATTCAGTTTAAAACTGAGTGCGATAAAAGAACTTTCACGAACACATTTGCTTCATATGATGTATATATTCTCAGCATAGGAGTAGATACTTAAACCATTCATAATAAGAAGTATGCAACTAAGTCTACTCAATAGTCATTGCAAGCTATGAAGAGAAACCAACTCAATAATAATAAGTACCATGAAACATAAACATAAGCAACATTGCAATGCTCATAATAAGGTATGATAGAGTGTTATCTCACTTGCCTTTGTTTGTAGAGCACAATATAAATGCCAAGGAACCTCAAGTTCAAGTGAAGCCTAGAAGTAAAGATATCAGAGATACAAGCATCAAAGTCATGACATAATTAACCAAGTTTTGGACCAAACACAAGAATGACAACTATGATCTCAAGAAGGTGCTCATAGAATAAGTGGTGACTCAACATGGAAGTGAAAAGGTTTTGAAAAGTTTGAAACGCTTCCAAATGCTGAAAGGAAGGTACTCACTAGATTTGAGCTCTCATTGCCCCTATCATAGGCATCTTCATGTGGTTAAGGTGAAAGTGAGGTCCAATCTGAGTTATATGCTTGACATACCATAAATTGGAAATCCCAAGTCCCTTGAGTACGAGGGTCGCTCCGCATGCTACTCAACTTGGGTTACCTGCAAGTTCTTGTCATTGTGCATACATGCATATCATAGAGAACCGCCAACGGGGTACCCCTTGCACATGATACAGGAGCTATCCATGTTCAAAATGACAAGGCAACCAGACAATGAGCATCTCAGCGATCTTTTTATTTACTATGTGCATAGCTTTTTATTGAGGATGCTTCATAGAATGCTCATTATGGTGATGCTGCAAGTTTCCACCATGATTAGGCATGGCTTAGGCTAGCGGCCCAGGCGTTTCTCTAACACAATGTATATTCTTTGACTTACAGAGATTTATTTATAAATTTATAGCTCAATCCGACTTACAGAGATTTTTCAAGAATTTTTACAGCGAAGCACAAAAAATCTGTTTTGGGACAGCAACTTCCCCAAATCTTACTTCCCTCTCATTAGAGGTTATTCTTGGCACAAAAACCACACAAAAAGGATAAGGAGAGGTTATTACAGAAGTAATAACTTCTAAGACTCAATAAAACTATTGGGTTATCTCCCAAGAAGTAATTTTCTTTAACACCTTTAAGTTAGGCTTGATAGTTTGAGAAGATGCTCACATAAAAAATATGAATTGATGTGAAAGAGAGCATCAAGAAGCAAATTCAAAACAAATTTAAGTCTAACCCACTTCCTATGAAAAATAATCTTGTAAATAAACAAGTCATGAAAGCACAAAGAAACAACCATAGGAAATCAAAACAAGTGCAACTTCAAGATTTTCAACATAAAGAGGGGAAACTTAATATTGTTGAGATACATAAGACCATGTTTCCCTCTCTCATAATAACTTTCAGTAGCAACATGAATAAAATTAAAAATATAACTATCACATAAAACATTCTTATCATGAGCCACATGCATAAAATAATTATTACTCTCCACGTAAGCATAGTCATTCTTATTAATCGTAGTGGGAGCAAATTCAACAAAATAGCTATCATTATTATTATCATCACCATAGTCATAAAATATAGGAGGCATATTGTAATCATAAATAATTGTCTCCTCAATAGTAGGTGGACTGAAAATATCATATTAATCATTGTAATCATCATATATTGGAGGTAAAGTATCGTCAAAGCAAATTTTCTCCTCTATAGCTGGGGAACTAAAAAGATCATTTTCATAAAAACTAGCTTCCCCAAGCTTAGACTTTTCCATAGCATTAGCAATAGTGGTGTTCAGATAATTCATACTAATAACATTGTTATTAGCATGCAAATAAAGTTTCATAGGTTTTTTAATTTTCTCTTCAAAGACTTCATGTCCTAACTCAAGATAAACACTATAATCTAATTTTGTTGTTTTCCATTAGGCCTAACTAGTGAAAACAAGAAACAAAAAGACAAAATTGCAAAATATAAAGGAAATAACTTCAAGCACTCACACACCAGTAGAAGTACTAGAAGATAGCTTAATAGCCAGAGGATGTGAGTACCTTTTACCTTACCTCCCGACAACGGCGCCAGAAAAGAGCTTGATGTCTATGCACTTCTATTCTTGTAGACAGTTGTTGGGCCTCCAAGTGTAGAGGTTTGTAGAACAGCAACAAGTTTCCCTTAAGTGGATTACCCAAGGTTTATCGAACTCAGGGAGGAAGTGGTCAAAGGTATCCCTCTCAAGAAACCCTGCATTATGATACAAGAAGTATCTTATGTCCCCAACACACCCAATACACTTGTTAGGTGTATAGGTGCACTAGTTTGGCGAAGAGATAGTGAAATACAAGTGATATGGATATAAGACAACGGTGCCAGAAAAGATATTTTGACGGGGAGGCAAAGGTTGAAACTGTCATGTATATCCCCTACAATGGCCCTATAAAAGATCTTGATGGGTAGGAAGAGACTAAAGGCGAACTGAAATAAAGATGGAAACAAGCAAACATGTAACCGATCTAGTTGTAAACGGTGTTTCAATGCTTAGAAACAAGGCCTAGGGATCATACTTTCACTAGTTGACACTCTCATATAAATATCTTCTCTTCATGATACTACTTTGAACTACTCTCCGGTTGGATAACTCTAATCCATGGTAGGGCTACAAAAGCACTCCTTAAAGTTTGCAATCCCCATCTAGATAACCCCACACTGTCACCTTGAGCGCTAGATGGTTCCGACAAACACCATAGTTTCATAGAGACAACCAACTCAAAATATAACTCATGACAAGTATTTATGTAATCTATAGCCTAAGTGCCACACGGTGTGCACGCTGTCACTTTCACACACGTGGGTAAAGCAGAGTAAAGCACTTGAGTAACAGAGTAGATCTACTTGATTACAAAGCTCATGACCACAATATGATCACGCATAGAGAGAGATGAACACATATCTACCAGTAGAGCCCTTAGCCTCGAGGAAGAATAATGTCTACGCACTTCTATTCTTGTAGACAGTTGTTGGGCCTCCAAGTGCAGAGGTTTGTAGAACAGCAGCAAGTTTCCCTTAAGTGGATTACCCAAGGTTTATCGAACTCAGGGAGGAAGTGGTCAAAGGTATTTCCTCTCAAGCAACCATGCAATCAAGATACAAGAAGTCTCTTGTGTGCCCAACACACCCAATATACTTGTGAGATATATAGGTGCACTAGTTAGGCGAAGATATAGTGAAATACAAGTGGTAACGGTGCCAGAAAAGAGCTTCTGACTTATTGTTGACGTGGGAGAAACTAAAGGCAAACTGAAATGAAGATGGAGGCAAGCAAACATGCAACAGATCTAGTAGCAAACGGTGTTTCAATGTTTAGAAACAAGGCCTAGGGATCATACTTTCACTAGTGAACACTCTCTCATAATAAATATCCTCTCTTAATGATACTACTCTTAACTACTCTCCGGTTGGACACTCTAATCCACGTTAGGGCCTTCCCCAATCTAGATAACCCCACACTGTCACCTTGAGAGCTAGATGGTTACAACAAACACCACAATTTTATTAAGACAGACAACTCAAAATATAACTCATGAATAAATATATAATCTAGCTTAAGTGCCACACACGGCGTGCACGCCGTCACTTTCACACACGTGGGGAAAAGCATAGATCTATTAAAGCACGATGAGTATTTATGTAGACTCTAGCCTAAGTTCCACCATGGAGTGCACGTTGTCACTTTCACACACATGGGGAGAGCAGAGATCTATTGAAGCACTTGAGTAAAAGGTAGATCTACTAGATTACAAAGCTCATGACCACAACAAGATCATGCATAGAGAGAGATGAACACGTAGCTACCGGTAGAGCCCTTATCCTCGAGGAAGAATTACTCACTCCTCATCATGGGAATCAGCAACGGCGATGGAGATGGTGGTGGAGATCGATGGAGATGGCTCTGGGGGCACTTCCCCGTCCCGGCAGGGTGCCGGAATAGAGACTTTATGTCCCCCAAATCTCCCCTTCGGTGGCAGCGGCGCAGCGAAGGTTTTCGTGGCTTTCTAATGGATTATTTAGGGTTTTCTCCCCGGGGGCTTCTTATAGGTGCAGTAGGCAAGGTCGGTGGAGGTCCAGGGGGCCCACACCCCCTGTAGGCGCCACCAGGGCTTGCCGGCGCACAGTGCGCCACCTGTGCCCTACTCCGTCTCCTTCATGGTTCCGTGTTGGTCCGGAAAATAATGACTTTGGCTTTTGTCTCGTCCAATTCGAGAATATTGATTTTACGCCTTTCGAACCTAAAATAGAAGAAAAGCGAAAGCGGCACTATGGCATCTTGTTAATAGGTTAGTCCAGAAAAACATATAAAAATATCTCAAAGTGCAGACAAAGCATAAGACAAATGATATAAAACAAGCATGGAGCATCGAAAATTATAGATACGTTTACGACGTATCAAGCATCCCCAAGCTTAACTCCTGCTCGTCCTCGAGTAGGTAAGTGATAAAAAGAATAATTTTTTAGGTGACATGCACCATCACAATCATGATCAAACCATTTGCAAGCATTGAAATCTGGGACAAAGAACTCTAAACATGAGCATGAAAGATGGAGTTCTAACAGTAAGACAAAGTAACTATGCATGCAACATGAAAGGCTACAAACAAAGATCATGAATAACATGCATTGAAAAACGTTTGTTTGTTTCACATACAGAAAACTTGGCATAGTGGCATTCAGCTTGTCCCTCATGGAGTAGCAAATAGATGCATAGGACACCTTCAAAATTCATAAGAGTGACTAGATACAAATAGCACAAGAACACGCAATATCAACAATATGCATCAATCAATAAGTTTTGGCACAATGTACGTAGAACTAAGAATGGCAACTATGCTCTCTTAATTAGTGCCTAAGGATAGAAGGTGGAGACTCAATATAAAAGTGGAAGAAAGGCCCTTCACAAAAGGGAAGCAGAGATTTCAAGTCTCAAAAAGAGATTCCAAAAATTATGGTACTTGTTAGCTTTTAGCTCTCATTGCCCCTATCATAAGCATCTTGAAGTTTTAAGGTTAAAGTGAACAAACTATGGAGTATATGCTTGACAAAGTATAAGTTGGCAATCTCAAGTCCCTTAAATACGAGGGCCACACCTCATGTTACTCAACTTCAGTCACTTGTAAGTTCTTATCATAGTAAGTACATGTATCATAGAGAACCGCCAATGGGTACCCTTGCACATGGTGCAGAGCTATCCCATAACCAAAATGAAAAGGCAAGCGACAATGAGCATCTCAACGATCTTTTTATTTACTATGTGCATAATTTTTATTGAGGATGCTTCAGATATCTCATTATGGTGATGATGCAAGTTTCCACCATGATTAGGCATGGCTTAGGCTAGTGGCCCAGGCATTTCTCTAACACAAAATAGATAACTCCATCGACTTACAAGCTCCCTCTTTATTTCACACCGGCGACATCCATAGACAAAAGAGCATGATATCAACTGTGTACAAAGTACAAGTGCAATGTTGAAAACGTTCCCCATGACAACATGGTTCTGCTAATTCCAACGTATAAGTGCAAGCATATACAACTTAGATGACACAATGGTTCAAGTTTATTAGGGGCAAGAAAAATAAAGTGTACCTTCAAGTTTGTGAGAGCTTTAATCACTAAGTTTTCACATAACAAAATACTTTTTAATTTGAAGATAGATGAAAGCAAGAATATACTTGGAATGGTGTAACACACCATGCATCGGAATTTATAGTGGACACTTTGTAATAACTTGGTTTCTTGGGAGTTGGATGCATGAGTAGAACTTACTCATACAAGTGGAGGCTAGCAAAAGACTGGGAGCGACCAACTAAGAGAGCAATAATGGCCATAATCATGCAGAGCGACAAAACATTACTAATCAAAGCATAAAGTGGTACTACAAGTCAAGGACTAAATGATCATAGAGGCTATGGTGACTTGTTCATAGTCATACCATGGTGTGAGCATGTGCCAAGTTAACTGTAGAGGTCCCAACCTGATAAGGTAGAGATCCCTGTGTTTACAATTCTAGTCCCTGGATCAATAGCTAGTATCCATAGTTTAATATGTAATGTCAAGAAACAAAGGTCATAATACAACTTTATAACCAGGAAAAAAATAATTCATTACATCTTACATGGCTCATTTGGCTATCTTATTACACTGCAGCAGAAATATCTATATAGCATGGGGTCCTTCATCTTCAAAGTGCCATAGGCAATCATGTTGGTTGTAGACTTTTAATCCTATTCAACACACTTCACTAACATCAAACAAACCTGCAACATAATAAGTTATAGCCACAAGGGTCAATACATTTGAATTGTATTGGCAAGTGATATTATGGTAGAATAGTGGTATCTATCATCTATATACATTTGAATAAGTGGAGCTTAGGCTTGCTTTGCTCAAAATATATTTTTCTTATCATTTCAAAACACTAAGTTTTTGTTTGTCAAAATCACCCAAGGAACAACCAATGAATATTGGTTAATCTTTACCCTTGTTAAACCACAAGTTTTAAACTTAGAAATTGGGATGAGGAGATCCTTGATAGCTTCCATGTCTTGATGCTCAAATTGTCCATTGTCGGGGACACGGCTAAGTACTTAGATTTTACTCTCTCGAGAGGTGGTGCACTTTCCCCACAAGACTCGACATGCATCAAGACAAGATCTTTCAGAAGCCTTCCCTTAGACCAAAATGGACGCGCTCCAAACCTATCACCTCCTACCACCAACTGTCCATCAGGCTAAGTTATTGCAACCTATATGATCCAGGAAGAGCCCATAATGCCATGTGGCTGCACTTGAAGCTTCTCAACATTTGACATCTCAAATATCTTTGTTCCTGGGTGGCTTTCCACAAGTGAGATACACTAGGGTAGGACATGAATATGGGGCCCTATGTAACCACTCAACATAAACCTTTCACACCATTCCACCCGTGTGATTCATTCACATAGTTGTTTTATTAATCAAAACACAAGTCATTGACTTAGAACTATTTCATAGCATGAATATAATCCACCCTTGTTTTCTATTAGCTAAGCATGATAACATGGCAAGTTTCCTAACTTAGGATAATTCTACTAAGACATCATATAGGATTTCCCATGGTATAGCTTATACTTAGAAAATTTCCATGCAATTCCTACTCAAAATATCACTAATGCATAGTGAAAATAATAGGACAAAATGTATGAAGCACCACTTGCCTTTTTAGTAGAGAATATATGTTCAAACCTTGATCTTGCAATTGACACACTCTTCAAAGTTCACTATAATTCAATCAAGGCACAAATTCAAACTAGCATTCAAACAATTCATCACATAAAATGATAAAAAAAAACAATGCATGCAAGCATGCAAAAGATTGTTTTATTTGGAAAGGTGGTTTTTAATATGCTATAAACATTTTAAAACACTTGTTAGTTATTTATAAAAGTGGAAAAAAGCATTTAAAATCAAGTTAGTGTAAATAGGCCATTTAAGTCATTTTTGTTTTGCTAGAAATGATTCAAACCAAAGTAATAATTTCTAGTGTTTTCCAAATATATTTTTGAACACAAATGTTAGTGTTTTAAGGTCAAAGTGTTTAAGACTAATCCATTTGCAAAAGGTTTCACCCAAAATTCATTTTTAAATCAAAGCAACATTTTTATTTTGCCAGAAATGCCTTTAAACAAAGTAATAATTTTTCTAGGGTTCATAAAATATATTTTTAAATCCAAAACTTAGTGTTTAGGGTCAGAGAGTTTAAATCAAACCATTTGCAAAAGGTTTTACTCAAAAAGCATTTTTAAACCATAGCAAATATTTTTGTTTTACTAGAAATGTCTTTATTCAAGGAATAATTCCTTGTGTTTAGCAAAATATAATTATAAACCTAAAAGTTGATTTTTATGGTAAATAGGTTCAAAAAAACATTTGTAAAAGATTTTACCCTAAAAACATTTTTAGAATAAATTTTATAACCAAAATAGGCCTAAACAAGTTTCTGCAAAAACATTAAATTTTCCAGAAGCAAAATGCTAAACTAAGGGCATGGTTGCAAAATTCACATTTTTGTGAATCCAATGATATAAATTTGCAAAATTTGGACATGTGGATCAAAAGTTATGAATTTTACAAATCTAAACATCTAATAGATCTATTTTCTGTTTTTAAAACAGAGGCTAGGCCACGTGGCTGAATCTAACTGGTCCATACTGGTTCGCACGGATCGACTAATATAGGCCGCAGGATTTTATTTAGATCGCACGGCACAGATCACTCTATACCCCTTCGTCTAATGATTCTATCGTGACCACTAGATCGACATCTAACGGCTCAGAGCGCTATGACCATGTACTGGCGACACTGGGGAAACGGCGAGCGGCTGCGTGCTCTGTCAGGGATGTTGTCGGAGAACTAGGAAGCGAGAAAGAGAAGGGAAGGCTCACCGGGTTCGTAGGGCTGCGCTGATTCTCGACGTGGTCGTAGGAGGGCAAGGGGCCTACTGTGTTGTCGACAATTGCTCGCCGGAGCTAGCGACGGCGTTGGGTGCGTCCTGTTGTCGACGGGGGCGAGACTACACGTCCCGGAAAATCCAAATAAAGGCAGTGTTAGACACGCAAGAAATAGGTGAAGGCGCGAGCATCAAAGAGAGGAGGAAGCGTGGTCAGAATTACCGGGGAAAGGTCGCCGGAGTGGAAGCCGAGGACGGTGGCAGTTGGCGTTGATGAAAATGACGTTTTAGGGCGCGCGAGAGCGAGCTAGAGATACTGGTAGGTGCGCCTGGCGATGGGGATCAAGCTAGTAGGTGCTAGGGAGCAAGGGGAGGTGCGGAATGGCCGAAATCGTCGCCCGGGTGTCGTCAGAGGCAGTGCGGTGTGAGGATGAATTGGAGCAGCCTGGCGGCAGAGTGGGAGTGGCGAGTAAGTGGAAAGAGAAGGGAAACGTGTGCGCTTAAGAGGGATCGGTCGCGGGGCTAATTACTGGCGGCGTTACTACGAATTTATGCCGGCAATTAACAGAAGGAAACGGTCGGGGAGGGGGTGTGGTCAGCGGGCGGGTGAGGACAATGCCTACGTGGCAGTGGGGCCCGGGCGTCAGCGAGGTAAGGGGGTGCGCGTGGGGTCAGGCGGTCAGTGAGTGAGAGGGTGCGGGTTCTGGTGAGAAAACGTTTCACGTGGGAGAGGGAGATGGACTTCTGCTGGGCTAGTTGGGCCTGCTTAGTTGGGCTTGTCCTTTTCTTATTTTTTTTCTCTCTGAATCTTTTTCTTTTTCTGATTTCATTTTCTGTTTTGATTTGAATCAAATGATTGAAACTCTTATTTATTTTCAAACCTTTCCAAACTTTTCAGTATGTTTCTATACTACTTAACCATGTATTATAAATTCCATTTTAGAATAATTTCTTTTATTCTTTTATGGTTTATTATTTATTTAAATTAGACACTTATCTTTATTTAATTAAGATTTTTAATATGTTTTCAAACTTCTATTTAAATTCCAATTTTTGCCAAATCTTTTTCAGTACTACCTCCGGCCCATATTAATTTACTTGGATTTATCAAAATTTAAATGAACCTATATACTAAATGGTGTCTAGAATCATCCAAATCTAGATAAATTTGAGTCAATTAATATGGGTCGGAGGGAGTATGTTTTATTTATTCCTTAGTGCAAATAAATCACTTTGATTTATTAAAATATTTTAATATGATTTAATATTCATTTAAATTGGGCATTTGTCTTTATTCAAATAAAATCAAATATGGTTTTAAACCCATATAAATTTTATTCAAATAATTATTTATTCTTTTTAAGTTAATTATATAACTTTTAATCCACTTTGGCAATTTCCAAATTATTATTTTCTCATGATATAATAATCATTTATAATAGAAATTTTTGTCTTCATTCAATTAGAATTGAATTTGGTTAAAGTCCATATAATTTTATTTGACTATTCTTTATCCCTTTATTTTATTTGGATTATCATTATTCCATTTGCTTATGGATTTAATTCAAGTTTTAAATTGTCTTCTAAATAATTTTATTGGGATTCATTATTTAGTTTAGGCAATTTGTCTTTATTTTAAATAAAATTGGATATTATTCAATTCTTATGATTTTATTTAAATAACTTTTTACTCGTTTTTATTATTCAATAACTTCCATTTGTTTATAGATTTGGCCAAGATTTAATTTGGCTTTTAAATATTCCTTATTTATTTCTTTATCTTATAAAATCCATATCTTTTTATTTATAGATCCAACATTGGTGATTCCAATTTGTATAATTTTATTTAATAATTGTTTATCCTTTTAGATACCTTTAGGATTAATTTGCTCACAATTTGGTATGGATTTAAAGCTAGGGGCTTTATTAGCTTTGGAAATTAATTCCATTTATCTTATTAAATTCATAAGTTTTTATCCATGGCTCCAAATTAAATGAAACCAACTTCTATGGTTTTATTATATTTTTGTTTATCATTTAGGTCATTTATAAATGTTTGTTGATAGATTTTTATATGGATCAAATCCATAGTCTTAGAGATATCTTGGAAATGATTTTCTTCCATTGGGATTTTGGGGTTTTGGTTTATTTTCCCAAGTGTTTAAATTTCAATATACATTCATTGATGAATGCATTTCACTTGATTGAAATTTTGTTGGATTCTCTTTTCATTCAAATTTTGTTCAAGAAGGGTTTTGATGTTTCCAATTAGAAGCAAAAAGTTTCTTTTCACCCTAAATTTCAACAATTAATTATTTTGTTTATTTGTTTTTCACATTTCAAAATTTGGAAAATTTTGGGATGTGACATCAACCCAAACAAAGCATCAAAGGAGAACACCACAATATTATGATTTTGTATGCTAAAACAACGCATGATTCCTTCAAGGCACATTAAGCAATCCTAATTGTTTGGAACAAGTCATGCTACAACAATCATCACTAAGCATAAGGTCAACAACATATAGCATGACATGATAAAGCCTAAGCCATAGTCAAAGCAAGCTCCCTTTTGTACCACTATAAGCATGAAACTTTCTACTCTTTTCCAACACCAATCAACTTATATGGAACTACTCACAAAGATAATAATAAATAAAGACCAGTGAGCTTGTCTCACAAATCCACAAAGAAGAACTAAAAAGTTCTAAGCTGAATGCACAAGAAAACTAAGGCTAAACACAGTGCTAGCAAAAGAGAACACTCATAGAATAATAAGAGTGAAAACTAGAGTGTTCTAGGCAATGAAAACATAGTGTGTCTCTCTCTAAAATAAGTGTGATGTAATCCAACCAACTTACTCAAGAAAACTAAGAAAACAAAAACTAAGACGCTCCAAGAACAACACAACTGTGCATGAAACAATAAAAACAAAGTGTCTAGAAAGACCTGAGATTTTTATTGATGAAGAAGGGGATGCCTTGGGCATCCCCAAGCTTTGACGCTGGTACCTCTTGGATGTTTCTTGGGGTGACACGGGTGACATCCCCGAGCTTGAGCTTTTGTCCATTCTTCATCTCATTACATCATTCTCTCTCTACACCTAAAAATTTTCCTTCATACAAAACTTCACACAATCTTCATTAGCAAATTGGTATATTCAAAAGATAATAGACCTTTAGGATTAACTTTGGAACATAAAAACTTTCACTAAAAACATAATCTACTGTATCAACTCCTTCAAAAAGCTCAATTTCCCAAAAATAACCCAAAAAGGAATCAATAAGAAGCAAATGCAAATAATGGCAGAAATCTGTCAAAACAGACCAGCAGGTAGAAACCGATTTTTTCGAAGACCTTATGTTGCTCAAATCAAAAAGTTTTGAACTAACGAAAGTTATCTAACATACGGGGGGGTTTATTATTAAATTTTCAGCTCAATCCAACTTACAAAGACTCCTCACTAATTTTTATGATGGAGGACAGAAATCTGTTTCGGGATAGCAACTCCCCAAATCTTACTTTCCTCTCATTAGAGGTTATTCTTGGCACAAAAATAAAATAAAAAGGATAAGAAGAGGTCATTACAGAGGTAATAACTTTCAAGACTCAAGAAAGCTCTCGGGTTATCTCCCAACAAGTACTTTTCTTTACCGCCTTTAAGTTAGGCTTGATAGTTTAAGAAGATGCTCACATAAGACATATGAATTGAAGTAAAAGAGAGCATCAAGAAGCAAATTCAAAACGCATTTAAGTCTAAACCA
Source organism: Avena longiglumis (assembly GCA_030063025.1). Lineage (NCBI taxonomy): Eukaryota > Viridiplantae > Streptophyta > Magnoliopsida > Poales > Poaceae > Avena > Avena longiglumis. The sequence goes on from CP125974.1 coordinate 27,028,583, forward strand.
CTTCATATGCATAGGAATCTTGTAAATAAACAAGTCATGAAAGCACAAAGCAACAAGCATAGGAAAGCAAAACAAGTGCAACTTCAAAAATTTCAACATAAAGAGGGGAAACTTATTATTGTTGAGATACATAAAACCATGTTTCCCTCTCTCATAATAACTTTCAGTAGTATCATGAATAAAATTAACAATATAACTATCACATAAAACATTCTTATCATGAGCTACATGCATAAAATGATTATTACTCTCCACATAAGCAAAGGCATTCTTATTAAGTGTAGTGGGAGCAAATTCAACAACATAGCTATCACTATTATTCTCATCACCATAATCATCAAATATAGGAGGCATATTGTAATCATAATTAATTTCCTCCTCAATAGTATGTGGACTGAAAATATCATATTCAACATTGTAATCATCATATATTGGAGGTTTGGTATCATCATAAGCAATAGAATAGCTATCTTCCAAAGTTGGGGAACTAAAAACATCATTTTCATAAAAACTAGCTTCCCCAAGAAATATTGGTGTCCAAAGAATTCATACTAATAATATTGCTATTAGCATGCAAATAAAGTTCCATAGGTTTTTTAATTTTGTCTTCAAACACTTCATGTCATAACTCAAGATAGATACTATAGCTCTCTCTAATTTTTTTATTTTTTTCCATTAAGCCTAACTAGTGAAAACAAGAAACAAAAATACCAAATTGCAGAATCTAAAGGAAATAACTTTGAGCACTCACACCTGAGGATGTCAGTACCTTTTACCTTACCTCCCCGGCAACAGCGCCAGAAAATACTTTTGATGGCGCTTTGTTGACGAGGGAGCTTCTTCTTATTTATTCCCGACACGGCGCCTTTAAAATAGCTTGATGTCTACGCACTTCTATTCTTATAGACAGTTGTTGGGCCTCCAAGTGCAGAGGTTTGTAGAACAGCAGCAAGTTTCCCTTAAGTGGATTACCCAAGGTTTATCGAACTCAGGGAGGAAGTGGTCAAAGGTACTCCCTCTCAAGCAACCCTGCAATCAAGATACAAGAAGTCTCTTGTGTCCCCAACACACCCAATACACTTGTCAGATGTATATGTGCACTAGTTCGGCGAAGAGATAGTGAAATACAAGTGGTAACGGTGCCAGAAAAGAGCTTCTGACTTGTTGCGTGGGAGAAAATAAAGGCAAACTGAAATAAAGATGGAAGCAAGCAAACATGCAACAGATCTAGTAGCAAACGGTGTTTCAATGTTTAGACACAAGGCCTAGGGATCATACTTTCACTAGTGAACACTCTCTCATAATAAATATCATCTCTTAATGATACTACTCTTAACTACTCTCCGGTTGGACACTCTAATCCACGGTAGGGCCTTCCCCAATCTAGATAACCCCACACTGTCACCATGAGCGCTAGATGGTTCCAACAAACACCACAATTTCATAGAGACAACCAACTCAAAATATAACTCATGAATATATATAATCTAGCTTAAGTGGCACACACGGCGTGCATGCTGTCACTTTCACACACATGGGGAAAAGCATAGATATATTAAAGCACAATGAGTATTTATGTAGACTCTAGCCTAAGTGCCACCATGGAGTGCACGCTATCACTTTCACACACCTGGGGAGAGCAGAGATCTATTGAAGCACTTGAGTAGCAAGGTAGATCTACTAGATTACAAAGCTCATGACCACAACAAGATCATGCAGAGAGAGAGAGAGAGAGAGATGAACACATAGCTACTGATAGAGCCCCTAGCCTCGAGGAAAAACTACTCCCTCCTCATCATGGGAATCAGCAATGCCGATTGATATGGTGGTGGAGATCGATGGAGATGGCTCCGGGGGCACTTCCCCATCCCAGCAGGGTGCCGGAACAGAGACTTTCTATCCCCCGAATCTCCCCTTCGGTGGCGGCGGCGCAGCGAAGGTTTTCGTGGCTTTCTAATGGATTATTTAGGGTTTTCTCCCGGGGGGCTTCTTATAGGCACAGGAGGCAAGGTCGGTGGAGAGCCAGGGGGGCACACCCCCTGTAGGCGCCACCAGGGCTTGTCCGCGCCTGGGGGTGCAACCACCCTGGTGCCCTACCCCGTCTCTTCTTCGAGGTTCCGTGTTGGTCCAGGAAAATAATGACTTTGGCTTTTGTCTCGTCCAATTCCGAGAATATTGATTTTCTGCCTTTCTGGAACTAAAAACAGAAGAAATCAGGCAACTGGCACTATGGCATCTTGTTAATAGGTTAGTCCAGGAAAACATATAAAAATACCTCAAAGTGTATACAAAGCATAATACAAATGATATAAAACAAGCATGGAGCATCAAAAATTATAGAGACGTTTACGACGTATCAAAGAACTACTCCCTCCTCATAATGCGAATCAGCAACAGCGATGGAGATGGTGGTGGAGATCGATGAAGATGGCTCCGGGGGCAATTCCCCATCCCGGTAGGGTGCCGGAACTGAGAATTCTGTCCCCCGAATCTCCTCTTCGGTGGCAGCGGCGCAGCGGAACTTTTTGTGGATGGAGGTCGATTCATCTAGGGTTTCTGCATCGGAGGCTTTTTATAGGCGAAAGGGGGATGTCGATGGACGCCAGGGTGGCCCACACCTGGGGGTGGCACGGCCAGGGTGGGCCCGAGCCACCCTAGGGTGTTCCCACCCTGGTGCCCTACTCCGTCTCTGCTTCGCGTTTCCGTATTGCTCCGGGAAAAATAGGCAGATTGGCTTTTGTCCTATCCAATTCCGAGAATATTCATTTTTTAGCTTTTCTGAAACCAAAAACAGCAGAAAACAGGCAACTGGCACTACGGCATCTTGTCAATAGGTTAGTTCCAGAAAGTGTATAAAAATACCTCAAATTGTAGACAAAACATAAGACAAATGATATAAAACAAGCATGGAGCATTAAAAATTATAGATACGTTTACGACGTATCATCTACCAGGTTTGGTCTTTCCTAGACCGGTCTAAGAATAGATTTACCGTAGTTTTTTTGGTGTAGGAGTGCGCGCCAGGCCACATAGGGTGCGCTCCGTTGCCAGGTCTGATACAAAGCCATACCCTACCTACAATAAACAGTCACCGTAATCCTTCTTGCTTCTTTCTCCAGCCGCCGGCAGCAAAAATCTCGTGGAGGCGGATTTAGTTACAGCAGAAATCACATGCAATTACTCAAGGGAAAATTGTGGAGTAGTGCCAGATCCCGTCCAACATGAGTGAAAAGTTAGCATCAAGACTAACAAAAGGTAAATTTTGTTAATGCAAAACGTACTTCCTAATCTAGAATATCCTAGGAAAGCAAAAACACATGGTTCTTCATTGGGTTGGATGTAAGAAAAAATCAATGGATTCTAGGATATGAAATAAAATTTCCAATTTCAAAAGGGGAAACACAGAAGCATGCATGTAATTTTATGAGTAGAGTTTGTTGTCAACACCATGTAGCAGAGAAAGATAGATATCTTGCAAGAAAGTATATGCAGAGTGTTGCATCTACCACTACAACCACACTCGGACCAAACTGAATATGCACACTGTGTACCAACAAAAACTGTACAAACTCAAAAGAAAATTTTCGAGTTTTGTGCATGATAAGGACAACTTTCTCATGTACTTCCTAAGTTTTCTTATTACTCGGATTGTAGAACGCCATGGTTTGTTAAGACAAATAAACATGTTAGTAAACATAGTTTGTGTTGTATCTAATTGTATAAACAGAAATCTAGAGAAAATTCTTTTGAAGACCGCTAGCATGTGTGATGTGAAAATGCACAAGTAATTCTATAGCATGCAATTATGTTTTGTTTGATTTGAAGAAACATGCTACATATCTGAGATTGCAGGTATGGACTCCAACTACCCTATTGGTAGTCTAAACCTGAACAATCTAGTCCGAGGAGAAGCAACTGAGCATGGTCTAGACCTCGGTCTAGAGCATGCAGTCAAGCTAATCAAAGTATGTTGATCCATGGAAATTGCCTTACGAACCCTATAACTTTCATGTGTGATGCACGGCTGAATAGGTTGACCCGCATACAGCGAAAAAAGATAGGTGGTGTCATGCTCTTCATGTTTAATAAGAGAAAAAACAGAAAATAACTATATGAAAATACTATGATAGGAAAACAAAGTGGGGTGGTTGTGAGTACCTTGTCTTTCTTTTCACCATGAGTTGTACCTAATGTATCATGTTCTTGTCCATGAGGTGATCTTATCTACTGGACTTTTCTCTCTTAATGGGGACTCAAATGCAAGTGGCTACACATCCTCTCATTGCATATCTTGTAATGCTGACTCTTGATGTCCTTCTTCAGAAGCAACTTTGTATTTGTAGTCTCTGCTTCATCCTCTTGAATTTTGATTGAACACTCTTTTGTTGTCTCTTTGGAGGTTTTAAATGTTTCTGCAACACAGTTGCGAAGCAAAAAAGAAAAAAAGTTAGACGAGAAAGAAACCATAAGCATTCATATGTGAATGAAAGGAAACCATGCAGAAATTAAATATTCTTACAAGGGACATGTGGAATCATTGTGGACACAGATGTAACAACTTGAACAAAAATTCTTAGGAAAATCAAAATAAAACAACATGTGTACAACTACATCCATATGTATGTAGCCATGTATTAAAATTTATGCCCCTATAGCTAAAGTTACATAGTAAACTCATATAAAAATGGATGCATGTAACAAAGCTGCATCAATAAGTTTACATGCATCATACCTAGCAGAATTTAGCTTTTGGATGTAAAAATGTATCTAAATATTCATCAAATGAAACCCATAGACTAGATGATACTCTCAAAAAAATAACAGCATAAGCTGTTACAGAAAAGCAAGATGTATGTAACAAAAATGCACTAAATTTAGAACTAACAATATGTACATGTACAATACTTGCTAGCTGAAAAGTAGACTTTACATCCTATGTTTTCCTCAAAGGCACCATGGATGTAACCACCATAAGCATAGTAGATGCTAGCTCAATAAAATTTACATCATATTAGATGTAACAATTACATAGATGTAAAAAATCATAGGTGTCCCAACTACGTATTAGATGTAACAATCGGTGGTGGAGCTATGCACACTTCGGGAGGGGCCAGCCACACCCCCTCCCACCGCTTTTGAAGAATTCCTGATAGAACATTTTTCACAAGGTTGAAATAGAATGTTTTGAAACTTTTGCCCCCACCCTCCCCAAACATTGAATTTTTCTATTTTTCCCCAGGAAACTTGCCAAGCTCTTCCAATGTAACAATATAGTATTCATATGTACCAAAATACAAAGATGTAGCGGAATACAAAACAACCCATGTTGGACCCTAAACTATACATGAAGCTATGCAAAAACTACATGTTGGACCCTAAAAAATACATACAACATGATCAGAGAGATAATGTCCTATGTCATCTAGAGCTATTCCTTATAAGTTATAACCAGATCAACCACGTTTGAGTAGGGAACAGGGAAATCAGTGGGGAAAAGTTTGTGTGGGATCATAGAGTCTGCCTGAGGTCTATCGATCTCGAACAGAGCACAAATAGAACAAACACCAGACAAAAATAACCAAGAACATCACCAAAATCTTATACTCCCTGCAACAGATCCGATGGGGAAATAGATGCGTGAGCACACCACACTTAACTAGACAAAGATGAAGACATAGAGACTATGGCTGAGGTACCCACCCACTCGATGCCTTTGTCGATGTTCCACTGATGTGATGTCCATATGCCATTGAAAACACACCACCATTGGAGCCCACCGTCAATTCACCACCACTGCGCCACCAGCTCGAAACCCCGGCCACCCCCTCTGTCATCTCCATGCTCGCAGCTACCGGTATTCGCCTCCGACAAAGAGGAATCGTCAGGTAAGGAGGAAATATTTTTGAGGGAGGAGGTGAATGGGGCATTTTGGCCTGTGGCATCTCACTCTGCTGCTAACCCATGTCTATCCAAGTGTCGGAAGCGATTGGTGGTGGGCAACACGCGAGATTCGTTCGATCATGAACGGACGTCACATCTGACAAGCACCGCGTAAGGCAAGACGATGCCCATGCATGAAATAGATTTGGGGCCGATGTTATGCTTGCGCGTGTGCTCTGTTATCTGTTGTTATGCATTTTCTGCGAAGCCCCTGCGTGCTTCATGATACTACATACGCCACCACGCACGTCCTTAATATTTTCCTTGTGCCCATTATGACAAACACATTTATTCACTTTGGTCATCCTCTTATTCTCCTGGGGAAGAACAGATCTCGGGCTTATCACTTTATCCTTACAAATTTCAGATCCAAACTTTCCACTTATAAATCCAACACCTTATCCCATGCTGCCCATGTTGAACTCATTAAATCAGTTTTCTCCTCCATTCCAGTCTACTACATGTCCAATATTATTTTATCTAAGAAATTTCTGTCCAAAATCACAGCTACCATTCGATCCATCTGGTGGTCTGGAACTGATCATGAACCTACTTCAAAGCCCCTTTGTCTAAAGGCTTGGAAAAACATTTGCGCGCCAAAATAAGAAGGGGGTCTGGAAATCCGGAACCTTCAAGCCGTTAGTCATGGGCTCATCCTCTCGGCATCCTGGCGCATTGCAGAAAAGCCCAACAGTACTCTTTACAGGTCCCTAAAATCTAAACGAGGCCCACTAACAACACTCCGAAATCTGCTTTCTGGACCTCTGTTCTGAAATTTTTACCCATTCTGAAAACTAATGTTTTTTACCAAATTACAAAAGGAAACATTTCAATCTTGAGTACTCCTAGGTTCTCGGAATGGGCTGCTATTTACGATGACCTCATAATCCAACCACATGGTTTTACCTACCCAGCTAAGGTCTATGGTTGCCAAATCAAAAATATTGGAACATGCCTCTCATTGACAGGATCTTCATCCAGAGAACGGCGCAAGCTATTAAAGATACAGATTCTTCATACTAATGACCAAGAAGATATTTTATGCTGGAAGCCGACACCAAATGGTAAATGCACTTCAAAATCCACATACAAAACTTGTTTGCAAGCTTCATACTCTGCAGGTCTTCCATCTCCAGAAGCTATTGACAATTCCAAAAAAAAAGGTCCTAATGGAACTTTGGAAATCAAAAACCATGATCCCAAGAATAAATACATTTATATGGAGGCTTCTCAGAAGAGCAATCCTAACGGAGGTAAGAAGTGCAGCTTTTTCCACTCATATATCTGGTAGTTATTGCAGATGTGGGTTACCAGAGGATGAATATCATCTGTTTTTCAATTGTACTTTTGCCAGAGCATCTTGGTTTAATGCACCCTGGTACATTTGCTCTGATGTGTTCACTCTAAATGACAACTGCCTGGCAGATACAATCCTCACAAAAATAAACAATCCTTTTGCAAACATTGTCAATATTTCCACTTGCCTATGGTGTATTTGGAAGTGCAGGAATGAAAAGTTCTTTAACAATAAAGAAACTTGGCCTCGTCAAGTTGCCATCACGATGCATGGCCTACTAAAGGACCTGGAGTTAGCAGAAGATACTCCAATTCATAAAAACGCGTCGGCTCTCAAGTCAAGCCGGATAAACACTCCTCAAGGAGAATCTGTTTCCTCTGATGTTTTATTCGCAGGTCCAAAACTATATACTGATGTGGCTTGGAAGCAAGGAACTTCAGGAAACAGCAAAATGGCAGGGCTAGGAGTTTACCTGCACTTCCAAGAGCAGAATCAAGGCTCTGCAACTGATGTGTTCCTAATGGAAAAAATGATGAATGCTAATTCAGCCCTCCAAGCTGAATCTACTACTACCTTATTGCTTGCAGCAACTCTTGCAAAAGAGTTAAATCTTCAGGAGCCAATCTTCTTTACAGACTCTCTCAACCTGGCCAAATCAGTTGATGCTGCAGGAGGAACGGACCCGGCGGCTGTACTCTGGGAAATAAGACGACAAGCTATTCACTGCCATAACCTCATGAATCCTCTTAGAGATAGGATCTATCATGTCAACAGGTCAATCAACGGAGTTGCTCACTGTTGTGCTCACCAGGCTAAAAGATCTTCTAGATCTGAGCGTACTAGTTCGTGCAGGAACACGATCCATTCTGGCTTAGAATGCCCAGTACTTGCAGTACATAACAGGCTGCAAATGCCTCGGATTGTAATCACTGACATACAATGCTTCTGAATCTAAGCTGAAATGGAATTTGGGTGCTTGGCACCCTCTCTTTGTTCAAAAAAAAAACACGCACGTCCGCGTTCCGTCGACGCTACTCCTACATGTGTCGCCGCACACCTCCGCACTCCAGTGGCCGGTTCTGCTCCTCCATTTGCAGCCGGCAGTTGTCCTGTTTCTCTTCGTATACACTTCCGTGTGCCTCGCTCTGTGCTCTGGCGGCTGCGGTTTCTACATGCGCCTCCTCCTCCGCCTCCTACATCCTCCACGTATGTAAAGCACGAGCACGACAATGCAGAGATTTGAACTTAGGGCACACAATTTGGAGCTCCCACCACTGACTTGGGAAAGATGATATGCAAGTGGGATTGGTTAGGTTTCACTCGATCTAGTTTCAACAGACCTACGGCGTGGTGGATTCATGCCTGGTGAGCTCCAATCGGCTCTCGAGAAGGTCATATCTCGAAGGAAAGAAAGAGGGGGGGGGCGGGGACCGAAGCAAAAGTGAAGATAGAAGTGGATTTGCCCACATGTGGCTAAAGTCTTATATGAGCAAAGCTAAAGCTGTTATATATATGTTCATACGTTGAATTTCTAGTTATTACATGTGCCGCAAATTAACTCATATATAGTCTCTAGATATCATATTATTATGTTGTAAGTTTCCAAATCTAAATTGCTTGAAAAAACATTTGATTGTTGAACAGGTCATGTTGAATCAACCAAGCAATGATCCTGAGTTGGGCATGCCAGCAAGCTCCGACCACCCTCTAGACTTGAGCGCCGTCGACGTGCGCCTTCCGACGCTGGTCTGGTGTACCTTGCCCGGGAGAAGCGGCCGCAGTACAGCCACCGAAAGAAGGAAGGTGCCCTGAACGTGCAACTGCGCGTGTGTCCGCGCTGCTGTCCAACGCCCCCTTCATCATCAACTTCGACTGCGACCACTATGTCAACAACTCGCAGGCCTTTCGGGCCGCCATGTGCTTCATGCTGGACCCGCGCGACGGCGACGACACACCGCCTTCGTCCAGTTCCCGCAGCGCTTCGACGATGTCGACCCGACGGACCGCTACTGCAACCACAACCGCATGTTCTTCGATGCCACCCTCCTGGGACTCAACGGCATCCAGGGACCCTCCTTCATTGGCACCGGCTGTATGTTCCGCCGCGCCGCGCTCTACGGCGCCGACCCTCCTCGGTGGCGGCACGATGACGCCAAGGCCAAGGTCTTGCACATGCCGACCATTTTTGGCAAATCGACGGCGTTCATCAACTCGGTGCCGGCCGCGGCGAACCACCAGGAAAGATCCCTCGCGTCTCCGACGACAATAGTCGACGAGATAGAGCTTGCCAGCGTGATGACGGGCAAGTACGAGGACGGAACGGAGTGGGGCAACGATGTTGGGTGGGTGTACAACATCGCCACGGAGGACGTGGTGACCGGCTTCCGGCTACACCGGGCAGGGTGGCGCTCAACGTACTGCGCCATGGAGCCAAACGCGTTCCGCGGCACGGGGCCGATCAACCTCACGGCGCGTCTATACCAGATCCTGCGCTGGTCCGGTGGTTCCCTGGAGATGTTTTTCTCCCGTTTCTGCCCGCTCCTCGCCGGCCGCCGGATCCACCCCGTGCAGCGCATCGCCTACTTCAACATGACCATGACCATCTACCCGGTCTCCAGCTTCTTCCTCGTCATGTACGACCTCTAACCGGTCATGTGGCTCCTGCATGGCCAGTTCTACATCCAGAGGCTGTTCCAGACGTTTGCGGTGTTCGTCGCCGTCGTCATTGCCACGGTGGAGATGATCGGCATGGTGGAGATCAAGTGGGCGGGCCTCACGCTGCTGGATTGGTTCCGAAGCGAGCAGCTCTACATCATTGGCACCACGGGTGTGTACCCGACGGCGATGCTGCATGTCTTGTTGAGGTTCCTCGGCCTCAAGGGGGTGTCCTTCAAGGTGACGGCCAAGAAGCTAACCGGCGGCGCGAGGGAGAGGCTCGCGAAGCTGTACGACGTGCAGTGGGTGCCGCTTTTGGTGCCCACGGTGGTGGTGATGGCGGTCAACGTGGTATCCATCGGCGTTGCCGCAGGGAAAGCGATCGCCGGCCGGTGATCGTCTGCGCAGGTGGCCTGGGCGGCCACCGGGCTGTTGTTCAACATGTGGATGTTGCTGCTGCTCTACCCGTTTGCGCTCGGGATCATGGGACGCTGGAGCAAGAGGCCCTACATCCTCTTCGTTCTGCTAGCAGCTGTGAGGGCTGCCACAGCATCGGTGTATGTCGCAATCGCTCGCTCCATGTAAGTATATCACTATAGGAAAACCAGAGCGGATTTTTAGCACAAGGAAGTTGGGTCCCCCAACACCATCACAGTCATCGGTTGATTCAAGATTCGTGCAAAAGTCTATAAGTCAAAAGATCTGTTGTGGTTGCGCAAGTACGGAACAAAAACCACAATGATCGAATGTCTTTCTAACCATGCATGGACAATGTTGTTTCGGTGATTCCATACACGCCAAAGTAGGAAGATGGCCAGGTCATGTAGCTTGTGAGCATTGTTTCCGTATTAACCCACTCTCGTCGATGTCAGCATTGGCTCTATCATAATTGATTGTTTGTACTAGCGTAAACAGATCTTGTCTAAATGCAGATCAACAAATTGCTGACGTGATTTAGAAATTATAATTGATGTGGCTCCAATATACAAAGAAAGGAGAAGTACACACGTGTTGTGTTGCATGGAGCGTTCCTTATCCTCGTTGTGGCGCATCCTATTTGCGGGAAAACAAGCACACTCCACACATCCCTTCCCTTCTTGTAAGGCAGCTTATTTGAAATTTCGATCGTATTTTTTATTTTATCGTCTGTTCTTTAATTTATAAAAAATGTCAATTTATGTATTATTTTTCTTAAAGCATCTCTAGCAGACCTCTTAAAAACGAAGGTTTTAAAATGCATATAAGGACCGCAAAAAACCTGTTTTACAATGTCATTTGGGCTCGGACGGAACAGAAACATCAAATACTTCCTTCGGCCCATATTAATTGACTCACATTTGTCTATATTTAGATGAATCTAGACATTATTTAGTATATAGGTTCATTCAAATTTGATAAATCCAAATTAATTAATATAGGTCGGAGTGAGTACAAATTATTTCAGAGCATATTACCGAAATCGTTTTTTTTCCTTCGCTTCGTCTTCCTCCCTCGCTACCTCGCCGGCATTCCCTGGCCGCTCGCCCGCCCGCCCGCGTGCTGCCGACGCTTGCTTGCGCACTTTTGCTTGCGCCTGCACACTCGCAGGTCAAGATCGAGCTGCTTGCGTCTGCTCGTCCGCGCGCACTGCTGCTGCCGCCGCTTGCATGCCCGCGCGCTGCTTGCCTCGCGCACTGCTGCTGCCGCCGCTTGCATGTCCGCGCGCTGCTTGTTGCTGCTGCCGCTCGGCCGCCCGCCGTTAGCCACTTCGCCAGCCGCATCGGCGTAGTGTACGGGCTACGTCTCGATGCGGCGCGCTCGAATCTTCGAACGGCGGTGAACAATTTTGCCGGAGCCACAAGAAATCGGCGGCTGGAGGCGGTTGCATGAACGGCGGCGTTGGTGTAAATTCCGGCCAGTTCGTGAACTGTATACTGCCCTCGAAGCTGTAGAAATAAGGGTCGGAGGGTCGCGATTATAGTGACATTTAAAACTTTTACAGTTCCACGAACTTTTAAAGGGTCTGTTCTTAACAAAAAAACTAGCCTAAAACCATAAACTCACCGGAATTTTAAGAGTTTGGCGATTTTAAGGGGTCTGCAGGATGTTTCATTTTATTTTAAGGATTGTGTTTTTCTATTCTTTACTTTATTTCTATTTTATCTTTAAAGATCAGGGGCACGCACACAGAGCCTAGGTGCAAGCTCTTCTAGAATGAAAAGATGGTAGTACATGACAATATTTTCTGGTGGGTGGAACATATATCTGAAACTGTTACCATGTGGTTTAACTTTCTATATCATAGCTACTGACATTTTGTTTGTCAGACAAGATGATCTTCTCCAATGGATAGTTTTGAGAGTTTGGATGCACAAACTTGCACACTGCAAAAAGTTGACTGGGAGCGAGTGTTAATTTTGTCAAAGGCACAATACTTGCGGGCCTCTTCCCCTATTTTTGAATTTCTCTCATGCATGGAATGCACTCATTAGACAATTTATTGAACATAGAAGTTGCATGACAATGCAAGCTATATGACCATCATTGTGCATGACAGGTTGTTAGGTTCACTAAAGTCATATGACTATCCCAAATAACTATAGTAGTATAAGTACCAAGAGATTGAAATTTGTCACGTTAGCACGGGTGCTGGGAATTAACACATGGATACATATACTCTTCCATATATTAGTGGAGTATGAGATATTGGAGTATACCAAAAAGATAGAAATTTTGAGGTTTGGCTGTCTCCTACAGCATAAATGTCTCCTTCTCCTACTGTTCTTTTGTTTCTGAATCTGATTGTATACAAATCATCCCTAGCCATTGTTAGTGTGGTTCATCTACAAGGTGATTCGCCAGGGGATGACTCCATTGTGAAGTTAAGTTTTAGCGAACATCTTGTAACCTCGACAAAATTTGTAGGAGGTCCATGCTTCTCGTTTATCTGATGGAGAGTGAAGCCCACCAGTTTGAGGCGATCAACTCATTTTTCTGATGCTAAGCGCAACACATCATTTTAAGGCGATCGAGAATAAGTGCAAACCAACAGCTTGACATCAAGCTTTCTCTTAGAGGAACAAACGAACCATGGACGGACCTTTGTATTCTTTGGTTCAATCGAAACGAGCGACCAGGACATCACAAATGTCACCGGTGCATGGGTATTGTAAAGAATGAGAATTTTTGTAAGTAAAGGAGAAAGGAAAAACCCCAAGCTAATCTTGTGAAGCTGCGATGCAGTGTTCTGAATTCGAAAAACAACACTTATTTTGAACGTCGGTCACATGATGTCTGCATGATGCTGTAGCGCGCGGTACAAGAAACTAAACATAGTTGCATAACTGAGTTCATACTATCATTTCTAAAGGTGCAAGCCTTTTTTCTGTATTGTTGTATCCCCAACTCTGTTCAGGTCAATTATTTCAATGCAGGTGATGCCTTTCACTTTCCCTGCAGACAATTACGATTATTAGACCACTTCCCTAAGCATTAAACATAACTAATATAGAGAGAAAAATAATATTTCAGATAAATTAACACTCCACTGGTAGCGTAAACTAGATCATCAGATTTTTACATCAGCTCTACCTTTATAAGTGAGAAGTTTGCATAGTTCAAGAGTAAAACTAAACTAGGTTTACAAAACTACAATGCATATATTTAATATATTAACAACTATTTCGAGTGATAGTTACAAATGGTTAAAACAGGCAAAGTAGACTAGAGTATCACATTTCAAGACTCAATGTGTCCTAAAACATTCCAAATAAAAATTGTATCTTGTAACATTCATGTTGTGCTCAATGAACTAAGGTGGCCGTAGGCTGTGAGAGGATGTGCGTGACCGTATAAATGAGTTAATAATACTTTCATATTTATTTCAGGTCATTTTAGCTGACACATCTTCAGTGTACATAACATTATATCCCGGTGAGTGTTGATGTCCATAATTGACGATACTACCTCTGTTCCACAATATAAACCTTTTTAGTAAACTGTTTTAGCTATCTAAAAATGCTTACATTATAAAATGAAGATAGTACTTCCTATGTCCTATAATATAAGCAGGATTCACCAAACAATTGGTACGAGCACCTAACAAGTGTTCAGCTTTGTTAATGGAAGTCCCCTTTTTTCATGGAGGCCAACTTGTTATTCATCAATATAAGTTATATGCCAAATTATAAGACTTTTGTAGCTTATCAGTTCAGAAATAGGAGTAAGAGCTACGGCACAAATTCAAAGTTCAAACGTCAGTCACATGGTGTCTTCATGACGATGTATCAGCACAAAAACTAAACATACTTGCATAACTAAGTTCATATCATTTCTGAAGGCCCAAGCATATGCTTTGTTTATTTGGAGTTCTAACACTTCATGATGCAGTAGTCGTGATCTCCTCGATTCTGTCCAGGTCAAATATTTCAATTCAGTAGCCGTCAGGATTCTTGATAAATGTGATGCCCTTCATTTTCCCCTGCAGGCAAATACCAATTATTATATAACTGTCAAAGTATTAAATACAAAGAGTATGCAGAAAAGAACTCTTGAGATAAAGCAACACTCTGGTTATTAGCCGTAAATTAGATCAGTATCTCTGACCACATCAATCTTCAAGATTGGGCGGAAAAATTCATCAGACATCAACAAAGAATTTTTGTGCGTCCGCAATACCTCTACGCGCATAAATTGGGTGCAAGGCGGATCTCTTATTTTTTTTAGGAATCTCTCTCATGCATGGAATGCACTCATCACACAGTTAGTTGAACATAAGTTCCGTGACAGTTCTAGCTACGAGCATGATAAAGGTTATTAGGTTCACCTAAGTCATATGACTATCCCAAATGGTTATCCTAGTAGTATAAATACTAAGCAGACATACATTTTTCACGTTAACAATAGCTCGAGTGTTCGGAATTAATATGTGGATACATATATTCTTCCATATATTTAGTAGAGTATGAGATATTGGAGTATACCAAAAATATACAAAGTTTGAGGTTTGGTTGTCTCCTGCAGCGTAGATGTCTCCTTTTCCTATTGTGCTTTGGTTTGAGAATATGAATGTATACAAATCATCGTCACGCATTGCTAGAGTAGGTCATCGACCATGTGTTTCGCCAGGGGTTGTCTCCACTTTGTATTTAAGTTTCACCGAACGTCTTGTAACCTCGCCAAATTTTGAAGGGATCCACCCTAATCATTTGCCTAATAATAGCTGAGGCCCAACGATTTTGAGCCGATCATTAACAAGTGCAAACCGACTGCCTGAAATTAAGCTTCCTCTCAATGGAAAAGACCCCCTATTTTTACGTTGAAGGAGCTCTCACATGCAGGACATCATGGAGAAAAGTGAGGCTCTCAAGGCTCTTCATATTTTAAATTAAGTTGATGTCGTCAGTGCAAACATATTTTAAAGAATGAGAATGTTTATATGAAAAGGAAAAAGCCAGAGCAGTTCTCGTGAAACGGTGATGAAGTGTTCTGATTTTGTGAAACAACACTTTTATTTCAAACGTCGTTCACATGAAGTCTTCATGATGCTATAGCGGTACAAGAAACTAAACATAGTTCCATGACTGAGTTCATACTAGCATTTATGAAGGTTCAAGTTTTTTCTGTTTAGGTGCTCTAACACTTCAGGACGCTGTGTAGTCGTGACCTCCCAATTTTGTTCAGATCAAATATTTCAATCCAGTAGCCATCAGGATCCTTGATGAATGCGATGCCTTTCATTTTCCCTATAGGCAAATACCATTATTAAATCACTTTCTTAAGCATTAAACAGAGAGAGATAGAGAAGAATTAACATTTCAGATAAAGAAACACTTCACTAGTAAGTGTAAATTAGATCAGCATCTCTGGCCATATTTTTCTTTAAGATTATATGAGAAAAAGGAATTATGGCAGTCATCAGCAAACAATATTTACATCATCTCTACCTTTATGTGTGAGAAGTTTGAATATTTCAAGAGTAAAACTAAACTAGGTTTAAAAAACTTCAATGCATATATTTAGATATATCAACTTGTGAAGTGCATCGAGTAGCAGCACATATTCCTCCATTCCTAACAGTAGTTTCACAAGAGATGATAAAATGGTTAAAACAGGCGAAGTAGATGTTAGACTTAAATATCTGCTCAGTCTCTTTGCACCATAGCACATGTCATATTGCAAGACTCAACCAACTGTATGACAAATAAATTGTATAAGTCATCTGCCTGATGTCCCGCTAGCGCTATGTGTTAACAATGGAAACATTGGTCATTTGAAGAGAATTGGAAAGAACACCTGCACTAACTCAGGCCATAAACTAACAACTTAACAAAATTTACAAATGGCAATTTCAGATAATACAAGAGACATAGTGGAAACGTGTAAGATTGAATTCGCTGTCTATTGAATAGGAAGGTGAATAATAGCTCAACAGATCCACAGAAAGCTGAAACCAATCAATAAGAGTTTGGCGACAACCATAGATGGCAGCAATCCATAAGCATGGGAAAAAACTAACATCGCCATCCAAGAAGTGATGTTAACATAGACAGGAAATAAAGAGGGATAGAGAAGAATTAACATTTCAGATAAAGCAACACTCCACTAGTAAGTGTAGAGCAGCATCTCTGTCCATATTTTTCTTTAAGATTGTATGAGCAAAAGGGATTATGGCAGTCATCAGCACACAATCTTTACATCAGCTCTACCTTTATGTGTGAGAAGTTTGAATATTTCAAGAGTAAAAATAAACTAAGTTTACAAAACTTCAATGCATATATTTAGGTATATCAACTTGTGAAGTGCATCAAGTAGGAGCACCTGTTCCTCCATTCCTAACAGTAGTTTTACAAGAGATGATAAAATGGTTAAAACAGGTGAAGTACATGTTAGACTTAAAGATCTTCCTAGTCGCTTTACACTATAGCACATAGCTATACTCCATTCCTAACAGTAGTTTCGAAGAGATGATAAAATGGTTAAAACAGGCAAAATAGATGTTAGACTTAAAGATATGTCCACTCACTTTGCACTATAGCACCTGGTTAAAACATTGCAAGACTCAACCTACTGTGCGACAAACAAATTATATAAGTCATCTGCCTGATGTCCCGCAACACAATATGTTAACAATGAAAACATTAGTCATCTGAAGAAAAGTGGAAATAACACCTGCACTAAATCAGACCACAAGGTAATTGCTTAACAAAAAATACAAATGGCAATTTCAGATAATACAAGAGATATAGTGGAAACATGTAATATTGAATTGGATGTCTACGAAAATAGGAAGGTGAAAAATAGCTCAACAGCTCCACAAAAAGCCAAAACCAATCAATAATAGTTTGGGGACAAGACATATAGTGGAAACATGTAATATTGAATTGGGTGTCTACGAAAATAGGAAGGTGAAAAATAGCTCAATAGCTCCACAAAAAAGCCAAAACCAATCAATAATAATTTGGGGACAACTATAGATGGCAACAATTGAGGACCAGGCGCTGGCCAGGTGGCTGATACTTCAGGTGTGGAGGCCAGCCCGTGGGGGTTCGAGTCCCAGCTATGGCAGACTTTCGAGTCACCGCTGAGGCATGCTCGAATAAACCGGATGACTCGCCTACCTAACAACGTATAACCAAGGGAAGGGTCATTCCCCCATTGGAAACTTTTTTTTATAGATGGCAGCAATTCATAAGCGTGGGGAAAAGTAACATCACCATCCAAGAAGATGAAGTATGGGTATTTCCCGATCAAATAACTGACGCAACGAATCAATAGTTCAGGATAACTCTAGATAACATCAATGCATATGCACCACTAAAAAAGAAATGAAGTTCAAACGTTGCTGGAGTAACTCAAATAATACCATAGTTGACATGCCAGTCACAAGCCTTTTAACTAAGTATCTTTCTTTACCCTTAGCATTTACCATCATTTGTATTGAATTAACACTTTTAGTATCAAGACCGTATGCGGGGAGGTCCGGCCGGCGGTGGCCTAGCGGCTAGGGTTGGGGTTGGGAGCGGGAGCTTTTCTCTTGGTAGCTCACGCGTCTTGCAACTAGCCTGGGCTACGATTATTTAATACAATCTCGTTTCCCCGCTAAAAAAACTTGCATCCCACATGCTGACCGGGGTCCGGGAGCAATAGTCAAGCGCATGGTCGTTGTTATATTATCACGAGTCTCTTAATTTTGTCTACAACACAATATTTTGGGGCCTCTTATTTTATTTTGAAATTTCTCTCATGCATGGAATGCACTCATCGGCCAGTTAGTTGAACATAGAAGTTCTGTGACAGTTCTAGCTACGTGACAGTCCTTATGCATGACAAAGGTTGTTAGGTTCACCTAAGTCATATGACTGTCCCAAATAGCCAATGTAGTTATCCTAGTAGTATAAATACTAAGCGGATGACATTTGTCAATTAATATGTGGATACATATATTCTTCCATATATTTAGTAGAGTATGAGATATTGGAGTGTACCAAAAATATACAAATTCTGAGGTTTTGTTTTCTCCTGTAGCGTAGATGTCTCCTTTTCCTACCGTGCTTTGGTTTGAGAATCTGAATGTATACAAATCATTGAGTCACGCATTGCTAGAGTAGATCATCGACCGGGTGTTTCGCCAGTGGCTGCCTCCACTTTGTATTCAAGTTTCACCGAACCTCTTGTAGCCTCGCCAAAATTTTGAAGGGATCTAGCCTTATCATTTACCTAATGCTAGGTGAGGCCCAAATGTTTTGATCCGATCAAGAGTAAGTGCAAACCGATTGCTTGACATTAAGCCTCCTCTCAACGGAAAAAAACCCCATTTTTAAGTCGAATGACCTCTCACACGCAGTACATCATGGATAAAAGTGCGGCTCTCAAGGCTCTTCAAATATAAAATTAAGTAAATGTTGCCAGTGCAAACATATTGTAAAGAATTAGAATGTTTATATGAAAAGGAAAAAAGGCAAAGCAGATCTCGTGAAACGATGATGTAGTGTTCTGAGTTTGTGAAACAACACTTTTATTTCAAACAGCGTTCACGTGAAGTCTTCATGATGTTGTAGCGGTACAAGAAACTAACATAGTTCCATAACTGAGTTCATACTAACATTTCTGAAGGTGCAAGCCTTTTTTTCTGTTTTGCTGCTCAAACACTTCAGGACGCTGTAGCCGTGACCTCCCCAATTCTGTTCAGGTCAAATATTTCAATCCAGTAGCCATCAGGATACTTGATGAATGCGATGCCTTTCATTTTCCCTGCGGGCAAATACCATTATTAAATCACTTTCCTAAGCATTGAATAGAGAGGGATAGAGAAGAATTAACATTTCAGATAAAGCAACACTCCACTAGTAAGTGTAAATTAGATCAGCATCTCTGACCATATTTTTCTTTAAGATTGTATGAGCAAAAGGAATTATGGCGGTCATCAGCAAACAATCTTTACATCAGCTCTACCTTTATGTGTGAGAAGTCTGAATATTTCAAGAGGAAAACTATTTACAAAACTTCAATGCATATATTTAGATATATCAAACTTGTGAAGTGCTTCGAGTAGCAGCACCTATTCATCCATTCCTAACAGTACTTTCAAAAGAGATGATAAAATGGTTAAAACAGGCGAAGTAGATGTTAGACTTAACGATCTGCTTAGTCGCTTTGCACCATAGCACATGTCATATTGCAAGACTCAACCAACCGTACGACAAACAAATTATATAAGTCATCTACCTGATGTCCCGCTAGCGCTATGTGTTAACAATGCAAACAATAGTCATTTGAAGAAAAGTGGAAAGAACACCTGCACTAACTCAGGCCACAAACTAACAACTTAACAAAATTTACAAATGGCAATTTCAGATAATACAAGAGATATAGTGGAAACATGTAACATTGAATTGGCAGTTTACGAAAATAGGAAGGTGAAGAATAGCTCAACACCTCCACACAAAGTAGAAACCAATCAATAATAATTTGGGGACAACTATAGATGGCATCAATTCATAAGCGTGGGAAAAAAGTATTATCACCATCCAAGAAGATGAAGTATGGGTATTTCCAGATCAGATAAACTGACGAAGTCAATCAACAGTTCAGGATAACTCTAAATAACATCAATGCATATGGTGGGTACCAACATAAAAATGGCAGCATATCACCACTCAAAAAGATCATGAAGTTGAGAACTGGGCGCTGGCTCAGTGGTAAGAGTTCAGAGTGATGAACCTACCCACCCGGGTTCTGAGTTCGTGTAAACGCACGGACCGCTCGGGGTGCTATTCGTGCTGTAAAAGCACGGAGAGGTCTCGCCTCAAAATCTAAAAACGTATAGCCAACGAGGGATCATTCCCCGGTGGTCAACGTTTTAAAAGAACATGAAGTTCAAACACTGCTTGAGTAACTCAAATAATACCATAGTTAACATGCCAGTTCAAACAATTTTATTTTGAACGTCGTTCACACATGAAGTCTTCATGATGCTGTAGCGGTACAAGAAACTAACATAGTTCCATAACTGAGTTCATACTAACATTTCTGAAAGTGCAAGCCTTTTTTTCTGTTTTGCTGCTCTAACATTTCAGGACGCTGTAGCCGTGACCTCCCTAATTCTGTTGAGGTAAAATATTTCAATCCAGTAGCCATCAGGATCCTTGATGAATGTGATGCCTTTCATTTTCCCTGCAGGCAAATACCATTATTAAATCACTTTCCTAAGCATTAAATAGGGAGGGAGAAGAATTAACATTTCAGATAAAGCAACACTCTATTAGTAAGTGTAAATTAGATAAGTTAACAAGGTAGTACATGACAATATTTTCTTGTGGGTGGAATATATATCTAAAACTGTTTTCCTGTGGTTCAACTTCCTATATCGTAGCTACTGTTAGATTCTGCATGAACATTTTGTTTGTTAGACAAGATGATCTTGTCCAATGGATAGTTTTGAGAGTTTGGATGCACAAACTTGCACACTGTGAAACGTTAGCTAGGAGCAACAGTATTTGCATGCCTCTTCTTGTATATTACGAGCATGTTAATTTTGTCTACAACACAATACTTGCGGGCCTCTTCTCCTATTTTTGAATTTCTCTCATGCATGGAATGCACTCATTAGAAAATTTGGTGAACATAGAAGTGTGACAATTCAAGCTATATGACCATCATTGTGCATGTCAGGTTGTTTGTTCACCAAAGTCATATGACTATCCCAAATAGATATAGTATAAGTACCAAGAGCTTGACATTTGTCACGTTAGCACGGGTGCTGGGAATTAACACATGGATACGTGTACTCTTCCATATATTAGTGGAGTATGAGAAATTGGAGTATACCAAAAAGATAGAAATTTTGAGGTTTGGCTGTCTCCTACAAAGTAAATGTCTCCTTCTCCTACTGTGCTTTTGTTTATGAATCTGATTGTATACAAATCATCTCTAGCCATTGTTAGCGTGGTTCATCGACAAGGTGATTCGCCAAGCGCTGACTCCACTGTGAAGTTAAGCTTTAGCGAACATCTTGTAGTCTCGCAAAAATTTGTAGGAGGTCCATGCTTCTCATTTATCTGATGTAGAGTGAAGCCCACCAGTTTGAGGCGATCAACTCATTTTTCTAATGCTAAGCGAAACACTGCGTTTTAAGGCGATCGAGAATAAGTGCAAACCAACGGCTTGACATCAAGCTTTCTCTTAGAGGAACAAACGGACCGTGGAAGGACCTTTGTATTCTTTGGTTCAATCGGAACGAGCGACCAGGACATCACAAATGTCACCGGTGCATGGGTATTGTAAAGAATGAGAATTTTTGTAAGTAAAGGAGAAAGGAAAAAACCCCAAGCTAATCTTGTGAAGCTGCGATGCAGTGTTCTGAATTCGAAAAACAACACTTATTTTGAACGTCGGTCACATGATGTATGCATGATGCTGTAGCGCGCCGTACAAGAAACTAAACATAGTTGCATAACTGAGTTCATACTATCATTTCTGAAGGTGTGCAAGCCTTTTTTTTCTGTATTGGTGTATCTCCAATTCTGTTTAGGTCAATTATTTCAATGCAGGTGATGCCTTTCACTTTCCCTGCAGGCAATTACGATTATTAGACCACTTCCCTAAGCATTAAACATAACTAATATAGGGAAAAATTAATATTTCAGATAAATTAACACTCCACTGGTAGCGTAAACTAGATCATCGGATTTTTACATCAGTACCTTTATAAGTGAGGAGTTTGCATAGTTCAAGAGTAAAACTAAACTAGGTTTACAAAACTTAAATGCATATATTTAATATATTAAAAGCTATTTCGAGTGATAGTTACAAATGGTTAAAATAGGCAAAGCAGACGTTACGTCTAGAAAAGATGAGCCCACTTATTTTGCACTACAGTAGAGTATCACATTTCAAGACTCAATGTGTCCTAAAACATTCCAAATAAAACTTGTATCTTGTAACATGCATGTTATACTCAATGAACTAAGGTGGCCGTAGGTAGGTACTCCTCTCAGGCTGTGAGAGGATGTGCGTGACCGTATAAACGAGTTAATAATACTTTCATATTTATTTCAGGTCATTTTAGCTGACACGTCTTCAGTGTACATAACATTATATCCTGATGAGTGTTGATGTCCATAATTAACGATACTACCTCTGTTCCACAATATAAACCTTTTTAGTAAGCTGTTTTAGCTATCTAAAAAGGCTTACATTATAAAACGGAGGTAGTACTTCCTATGTCCCATAATATAAGCAGGATTCACCAAACAATTGGTACAAGCACCTAACAAGTGTTTAGCTTTGTTAATGGAAGTCCCCTTTTTCGTGGAGGCCAACTTGTTATTCATCAATATAAGTTATATGCCAAATTATAAGACTTTTGTAGCTTATTAGTTCGGAATTAGGGGTAAGAGCTACTGCACAAATTCAATGTTCAAACGCTAGCCACATGGTGCCTTCATGACGATGTATCAGCACAAAAACTAAACATACTTGCATAACTAAGTTCATATCATTTCTAAGGCCCAAGCATGTGCTTTGTTTATTTGGAGTTCTAACACTTCATGATGCAGTAGTCGTGATCTCCACGATTCTGTTCAGGTCAAATATTTCAATCCAGTAGCCATGAGGGTCCTTGATAAATGCAATCCCCTTCATTTTCCCTGCAGGCAAATACCAATTATTAAATCACTGTCAAAGTATTAAATACAAAGAGTATAGAGAAATGAACATTTGAGATAAAGCAACACTCTGGTTATTAACCGTAAATTAGATCAGCATCTCTGACCACATCATTCTTCAAGATTGAGTGGAAAAACTCATCAGACATCAACAAAGGATTTTTGTGCATCGGCAATACTTCTACGAGCATAAATTGGGTGCAAGGCGGGCCTCTTATTTTATTTTGGAATTTCTCTAATGCATGGAATGCACTCATCGGACAGTTAATTGACATAGAAGTTTCATGACAGTTCTAGCTACGTGACCGTCCTTATGCATGACAAAGGTTGTTAGGTTCACCCAAGTCGTATGACTATCCCAAATGGTTATCCTAGTAGTATATAGACTATCCTAAATGGGTATCCTAGTAGTATAAATACTAAGCGAACGACATTTGTCACATTAACAATAGGATGAGTGTTCGGAATTAATATGTGGATACATATATTCTTCCATATATTTAGTAGAGTATGAGATATTGGAGTATACCAAAAATATATAAATTTTGAGGTTTGGTTGTCTCCTGCAGCGTAAATGTCTCATTTTCCTACCGTGCTTTGGTTTGAGAATCTTGATGTATACAAATCATCATCAACCAAGTTTTTGTTTTTCGCCAGGGGTTGTCGCCACTTTGTATTTAAGTTTCACGGAACGTCTTGTAACCTCACCAAATTTTGAAGGGATCCACCCTTATCATTTGCTTAATAATATCTAAGGCCCAACGATTTTGAGCCGATCATTAACAAGTGCAAACCGACTGCCTGACATTAAGCTTCCTCTCAACGGAAAAGACCCCCTATTTTTAGGTTAAAGGAGCTCTCACATGCAGGACATCAGGGAGAAAAGTGCGGCTCTCAAGGCTCTTCATATATTAAATTAAATTGATGTTGCCAGCAAAGCGGATCTCGTGAAACGGTGATGTAGTGCTCTGAATTGGTGAAACGACACTTTTATTTCAAAAGTCGTTCACATGAGGTCTTCATGATGCTGTAGTAGCGGTACAAGAAACTAAACATAGTTCCATAACTGAGTTCATACTAACATTTCTGAAAGTGCAAGCCTTTTTTTCTGTTTTGCTGCTCTAACACTTCAGGACGCTGTAGCCGTGACCTCCCCAATTCTGTTCAGGTCAAATATTTCTATCCAGTAGCCATCAGGATCCTTGATGAATGCGATGCCTTTCATTTTCCCTGCAGGCAAATACCATTATTAAATCACTTTCCTATGCATTGAAAAGATAGAGATAAAGAAGAATTAACATTTCAGATAAAGCAACATTCCACTAGTAAGTGTAAATTAGATCAGCATCTCTGGCCATATTTTTCTTTAAGATTGTATGAGCAAAAGGAATTATGGCAGTCATCAGCAAACAATCTTTACATCAGCTCTACCTTTATGTGTGAGAAGTCTGAATATTTCAAGAGTAAAACTAATAAAACTAAATTAGGTTTACAAAACTTCAATGCATATATTTAGATATATCAACTTGTGAAGTGCATCGAGTAGAGACGCCTATTCCTCCATTCCTAACAGTAGTTTCACAAGAGATGATAAAATGGTTTAAACAGGCGAAGTAGATGTTAGACTTAAAGATCTGCTTAGTCGCTTTGCACCATAGCACATGTCATATTGCAAGACTCAACCAACTGAACGACAAACAAATTATATAAGTCATCTGCCTGATGTCCCGCTAGCGCTGTGTGTTAACAATGCAAACATTAGTCATTTGAAGAAAAGTGGAAAGAACACCTGCACTAACTCAGGCCACAAGCTAAGAACTTAACAAAATTTACAAATGGCAATTTCAGATAATACAAGAGATATAGTGGAAACATGTAACATTGAACTGGCTGTCTAAGAAAATAGGAAGGTGAAGAATAGCTCAAATAGCTCCACAAAAAGTCGAATCCAATCAATAATAGTTTGGGGACAATTATAGATGGAAGCAAATCATAAGCGTCGGAAAAAAGTAACATCACCATCCAAGAAGATGAGGTATTTCCAGATCAAATAAACTGCCGAAACCAATCAATAGTTCAGGATAACTCTAGATAACATCAATGCATATGGGTGGTACCAACATAAAAATGACATATCACCACCCAAAAAGAACATGAAGTTCAAACATTGCTGGAGTAACTCAAATAATACCATAGTTGGCATGCCAGTCCTAAGGATACAAGCCTCTTAACTAAGTTTCTTGCTTTTCCCTTGGCATTTACTATCATTTAAAATTGAATTAACACTTCAGTATCAAGACCGTATGCAACACCACTACACCATATAATATTAATGATGTAAAATAGGCAAATAAGTTTACCATCATCTGGTTTTTTCACAAACTCTACCCCAAGACGTTCGAAGCGCTCACATGCCTTATAGACATCATCCACGGTTACCCCTATATGGCCTGAATAAACAAAAAAAAAAGATGCAACTGTTACAGCAGCTAAGAGATTCATGGTTAGTTTAAGCAAAAGCAGAAGTAATAAAGTTACATATGAACTCTCCTCGCACATACCGAAGCCACGGGGGTCTGAGTTCCCATTATGGTACCCTTTGAATTCAGGATCAGTTTCGGTGCCCCAGTTGCTACAGTAATGACAGGAGTTCATTAATGTATTAGAGGGCATCGGTACTATTGAAAAATAATCAAGGATATCTTTACTCAGATATGGAGAGTATTCAAGAATAACAAAACATACTGAGTGAGCTCGATGGTAGCCTTTTGCCCAAAAGTCCATCCTGTCCGCTGGACAGGATCAGCAGGGGCTGCAGACAAATCCTATTGGTAGTGCCAAGGTAAAGAACTAGAAGATTAGCTGATTCATCATTCATGTAAACTTTCAAGTTCAAGTGATACATCGTTCTCCTAACCAAGAAACTCTTACCTCATAGCCAAGAAAATACAAGCTGAATTTCATCTCGGCAAAATCCAACCTTTTCAACAACCTGGTAGTTTTTGTTTACAAAAGGTGGAAGAAATAGTGAACATGATAATAATATCAGAATTAATATTACATGAGAGAGTGATGTAGTTTTGATGCACTCATAGTGTAACTATATTTGATACACACTGCTATTCCTATTCATTAACATATCTATGAACTTCTTACTCACTCATCGTAATCTGTAGTTTGAGTACTCAAGAATTCATATCTTCAATGCCTTTTGTACAAACACCCAGAATTTGAAAGAACATTTACAGATATACACTAAGGAAATGGATGACCCGCTGATGTTCTTCTCCACATGCATAAATACATTATGTGCAGGGAGATAAAGAAAGAGAACTCACGACATGCCCATCACACGCGAGTAGAAGTCGAGGCTCACTTTTGGGTCCTTCACGCGGAACATCTGTAAGCAGACAACAGAAAAAAATCATGCTATTTTTCCCCCTAAATGGGCAGGAGGAGCACACTGCAATTCCATCAAACAAGAAAGCAAGACATGTACATACGAATCTCCGAGTCATGATATGTACAGCAAGCAACCGGGACAACCAGAGGTGTTCCCTAGTAAAAGCACAAATTGTACAACCAATTGGCAAATAGGTGAAGCTTCATGGCATAGCACAGGAGCACCAAAAAAATCCTCAATCCTATTGCAGACCATCTCCTAATACAGTTGCAGGACAGTCTTGCATGAATTGCCTATGCTACACTCAAACACATAATTTCCATCATTCCACAGAACAAACTCTGTACCGCTGAGTGTTGAACTGAACATATGCACAGCAACCTATTGGGGCAAGCAGAGAAAGGTGCTAACTTTGCAGTTGCAAATCCAACAATGCAGCACGAATTATCACAAGAAGCTAACAAGGCTCGTCACTTGATCTGAATTAAATGTCATTCTCTCGATTTTGTAACCAGCCACGCCAAGCACTGGTGATCGCCAGCTGCTGGACAGATTGCTTTGCCCAGATCGAACAGCGTACTGCAGATATTTTCATATTGCTTTGCCAAACTGAAATGGGTGCTAATATCGCAGTTGCAAAACCAACAATGCTGCACGAATCAGCACAAGAAACTAATAAGAGTCATTATTTTATCGTCACTAAGTGTCGTTGTCCCAATTGTATAACCTGACAGGTCAAGCACTGGTGGATCGCCAACTTTTTGGACAGATTGCTCTGTCCAAATCCAGCCACATAGTCTATTCCAGTCCCCCACAGAAGCGAATACTCAACCCGCAAAACAGGCACAGTAGTTCAATCTACATCTAAACGAAGCACCAAACATACGGGAGTGGGCTTACTGTCTGCTGCATGAAGTAGCCCTTGGTGGCGGGGTCAATCTCGGCCTGGAGGCCCGGGTTGTTGGCCGGGGCCTCCTTCGTCCCCGACGACGTCGACATGGGAGCGGCGGCGGCCGGGAAGAACCGGCGAACCCGGTCGAATCTCTGCAAACCCCCCCAAAAAGAAACCGTGAGCGGGAGTGCGGAACCAGTGCGCGAGAACGCGATGAACCGTTTGAATCGAACTTTGAGAGGGGAGGGGGGAAGGGGGTTTCAATTTGTGCTGTGGGAGACCTTGGGCTGGGCGAAGCGGGGTGCGCGCGGGGCGGAGGAGATGCGGCGGAGGGCGCAGGCCGGGGAGGGCGAGGAAGAGTGGAGGGCGGCGCGGAGTGAAGCGGCGGCCATGGCGAGCGGTACGGGGAGGATTATTTATAAAGAAGGATGGATGATAAGCTTCGCCAGAGAACAAAAAAAAAAAGGGCTGGTGAGATGGTGTGTACTGGTTCTGGATTGATCGGTCGGCTTTGTTGCAGCGTGCGCTGCGACGCGACGTGTCCGGCCACGTCTTTGCAAACACAAGCTTTTCACCAAACTTGCTCAAACTTTTAAATGATATACAAAGTATAAAACATATACAAAGTATAAAACATAAAATTCGAACATTACTACTAGTACACAAAATACAGTAGCAAGTTTGAGAAATCAATACATCAACTACGAACTCATTTAACCACCATGGATGCATTTCACATCTCATCCATCCTAAATTTAATGGATCTGATTTCTCTTGATTCATATGGATCTAAACACTAAAACACATCTAGGTATATACGAAGCTATACAAATCGGAATCACTTGTTTCCAGGGACGGAGCCAGAAATGATCATTGAAGGGTGCTGAGACTGCCTAGGTGGTGCTGGGCTAGTATGGTGTTCATGCTTGTGGGCTAAAGCTCTCATAGTTTCTCTTGTGTATAACGTTGATGGACCGGTGCTACAACACTGCCAGCACCAGGCATGGCTCCGCCCCTGCTTGTTTCAAGACAAAGTGAGTACATTCAAATGTGAAACTTCAAATCACCATATGCATAGCCTAGTAGGGAGAGAGAGCAGAAATTCAATTCGGCTCGTATAGGTGCATATGAACCCATTGTTTGAAAAGATATTCTAAAATAGAAAAAACTAATAACGGTATTTACATCCGAAATTCTGTTTCCATACACTAGTTTTCTGAAAAGGAAAGAAAAATTGTCTCCCGTGTAAAAAAGGATAAAAACTCAATGCTTCAACGTGACTATTCGTGGACATTTTTACATAGGTCACATAGAATGTTCATTTTTTTTCGAAAACTTATGTGCAAACAAAATTTTTTTTGGATTTTTTTAATTTTCTTTTTGCATTATTCATAATAGTTTCATATGCACCTAGGAGCCAAAACACCACCTCCCGAGAAAGGGTTAATGTTATAGTTAATTGGATATTGCCATTGCAACTTTCACTCTTCGGTACAAAAACGAAAGTTGGAAATATATCATTATAACTATTGTGTACATCTACCTATGCCATTCTCTCTAATACCAGACCATATACAAACTTTATATATTTCCTCTGTCTTAAAATTGATTGCCATAGATTTATTTAAATTTTAATAAACTTGCGACATCTCTTTTGAGACGGAGTGAGTATTATTTTTTAATACAAACTTTATACTTCAAGTATATACGTGTATACAAATCTACGGACATTAAAAAAACACTTCGAACCGAACACCGCTGCACCCCCACCGTCCTGCCCGGCCCCACACGCCCGTGAAGAGAAAAGGAAAAGGAAAGAAAATGGAAAATCCACGCCGGTCCACGGTTCCGCCGAACAGACTTGACGCCATTTTCTCTCTCGGCAGCCGCCCGTGTGACGGTGTGACCCCCCAACTCCTAGACGCAACCAAGCTCCCAAGCCGAGCCGTGATCCCACGCGTCCGGACGCCGCCGCCATGGCCGCGTGGCGCCTCCGCGGCGCCGGCACAGCCCTCGCCGCCTCCTCCGCGCTCGCCGCGGCGGCCGCGGCCGCTGCGGCCTGGCCGACGCCGGCCTCCGCCTCCGACTCCTCCCCGGTGGCCCTCGACGCCGCGCGCCAGCTCGTGGCCCGCCCGGACGCGAGGCCTCCCCCTCGCTCCGCGCAGCGGGCGGTGCTGGCCGGGTCCACGGCCGCGGAGCCCCTCGACATGCTGGTGGTCGGCGGCGGCGCCACCGGCTGCGGCGTCGCGCTCGACGCCACCACCCGCGGCCTCCGCGTCGGCCTTGTCGAGCGGGAGGACTTCTCCTCCGGCACCTCCTCCCGATCCACGAAGCTCATCCACGGCGGTAAGTGCGCGACCACTCTTACCAACCCTAGGTCCTTCGGAGAATCTCTTTTTGCGGGTGGATCCTTCCCTCGAGATATTGTTTGCGATTTTAGCCTCTTGCATTCCCGTTCGTATGCTTGCGTCTCACTAAATTACTGCCGAATCTTCCGGAGAAGCGCTTGACCGATTAGATTCAGTAGTCCTAGTGGTCACTCCCCATCTCTTAATCTAATCGGTGGTCCTAGTAGTCACCCCCATCTTAAGCTAGTGAGACGAGTTATTGAAATGAGTGTGTGGGGTCAGGTTTGGTGCCTGGTGGCTTTACATTGCAAGTTCACATACCGGCAACAACTACTTGCTTGTCCCCTTTTGTGTTCCGGCATTATGAAATATACATTTCTTGTTAAAACTGCAAATTTGGTGGTCTTTCCGGACCAAATTACGGGTTTATTAACTATTTACACACACAGTTAAATCTTCAGCTGTCGATATTGTTTGGCTCCTATTACGTACACATCTATCTGATACCAATATCAACCAGAATTTAATAGAGTAGCTTGTTTCATGGAATAAATGCCAAAGTGACAAGTCTTCCGATACCAAACCACCTTACTGTAATGACATCTAAATTCTAATTGATACTGGTATTCAGAAGTCACAGCATGTGAGAGACCCTGATGAACGATACACTGCAGTGATCAAGTTAACGACCGATTTCTAAAAGGTTATCGAAGTTACGTCATCAATGAGTAGTTAATAACCTAGGTATTTTTGTCATTGTGGTTGGGAGCACCAAACATACTTTTTAACCCGGCAAGTTTTAAAGTACACATATTTTTTAATATCCATGAGTAGGCAACAATGATCATTATTATTATTTATCTTGAATACGTCCGTATTAAGCTTGTGAGCTGGAGTGTATGTTGATTGGGCCCAAAGACCATGGCATGTTTTAGTGATTGGTAATGCAAATTTCCGTTCATCACTTTTTTGCATTGAATTCATTTGTACAGGCGTGCGTTACTTGGAGAAGGCAGTGTTCAATCTTGATTATGGGCAGCTGAAGCTTGTTTTTCATGCTCTTAAGGAACGCAAGCAAGTTATTGAGAATGCTCCCCATTTATGTCATGCTTTGCCATGCATGACTCCTTGCTTTAACTGGTTTGAGGTTGTATACTACTGGTTTGGTCTGAAGTTCTACGACATTGTTGCTGGTAAAAGGCTACTACATTTATCACGGTATTATTCTGTAGAAGAATCAGTTGAACTTTTCCCGACCCTTGCAAGGAATGATGGTGACCGTAGCCTACGAGGAACAGTAGTTTATTATGATGGTCAAATGAATGACTCTCGTTTGAATGTGGGGTTGGCATGCACATCTGCAGTTGTTGGTGCAGCTGTTCTCAATTATGCTGAAGTGGTATCCCTCATTAAGGATGAATCTGGGGAGAGGGTCATTGGTGCACGCATCCGTGACACACTATCAGGTAGAATAAAGTATGTCTTTTCTCTTTCCACTATATGCAAGATAAAACCACTTTGAAGTGTGACATGAGTTATCTTAAATTATAATGTGTACATCCTTTCATTAAACACAATTTACTAATAGACCTTTTCTAGTTTTAAATGCATGTAGATATCTCCAACATGCAAACCATGTGAATGTGAGTAAAATTTAACTATGCAAGGGTTGTAGCAGTTTGTAGTCTAAACTCTCAAATGGTCGAAGCTGCACCACTAGAACTATCTTGTGCTATACCAGAAAACATGGTAGTTAGTTGACTTATGGTATACAATACAGCTAGTAAACTGTTAGCATGTTTAAGGGCAAACACATACTGTGCAAAGTAGGTTGTATCTTTGTATTTTTACTTGGCAGTACTTTTCGTGATGTGACAATATCATCTGTAATTGTTTTGCTTATTTAGATAGGTATGCACTATGCAGTCATCTTACATAGTTACTTAACTTCTGGTTTTGGATATCAGGTAAGGAATTCGACACATTTGCAAAGGTGGTGGTTAATGCATCAGGAGCATTCTGTGACTCTGTAAGGAAGATGGCGAACAATAATGTAGTACCCATGATCTGTCCCAGCAGTGGGGTGCACATTGTTCTTCCTGATTATTATTCTCCTGAAGGGATGGGGTTAATTGTCCCCAAAACAAAAGATGGCAGAGTTGTATTTATGCTTCCATGGTTGGGAAGGACGGTTGCTGGGACAACTGATTCTAGTACAGCGATAACAATGCTTCCTGAACCACATGAAGATGAAATACAGTTCATATTGGATGCAATATGTGATTACCTTAATGTTCAGGTTCGTGTGCTTTCTATATGTCCTTCCTAATTTTCCATCACCTTAAACATCTATGTACATCTGCTGGGTTATATGCTTGAGTATGTGGATGACATGCTCATGCCACACCTTTTACATGGGAGTCAATCTAGAGTATGCTCCCCTTAGAAACTTAGAATACACCGGTGAACTTTGGTATATTATGATACTTCTTGAGGAAAAGTTAACCTGTCACAAGCTATTGAAAAACTGCTTATTTCTAAGGTTCTGCTGCACATTCGAAGTTCAACATCAATCTTCTCAGCAACATGTAGCATCCATTTAATTTAAGCATTGGGTTATGGTGAGAAAGCCAAGCCCTCTAATACATACTAGCAATGGTAAAACACGATCAAATGGGTGGCTGCTAATAAGGCAATGCCTACCCAATTGAGTACTTGTTGGATTCTAGGTTAGCATAGTAGTATTGTCCTAGGAGAGTCTAGAGTATTCCAGCAAGTGTTGAAGTCTGATTTAGTGTAGTAGTACTACTCTTGTAGAGTCTAGAGTATTCTAGGGAGTGTTAGTATAGTAGTAATGTCCTACTAGAGTCTAGACCATTCCAGTGTACAAGTGAAGATGTAAGGTTAGATTGTGCTATATATAAGAGGGTGTGGAGGTCCAAGGGACGAAGGCCATCCAGAAAATTCCCCCCAAAACCAACAGTACTAAAAATCATTCATTGCTAAACTCAGTAGAATCCAAAGAGTTTGTAATTGGGTTATTTTTTCTGCAGCTTTTTGCTCATTGATTCGTCATTATGCATTCAAGATGTTCCTTTGTATTGCAATATTCAAAGTCATGGGCCTACCTTAATTCTTTTTTGTATATTTTTGTTGTTCTCAGTGTAGAATTTTCAAGTAAAGGAAAATGGGAAAAAAATCTAACCGTACTGATATATTCTCGTTGTGCATATTAGGTGAGGCGTTCTGATGTTCTTTCTGCCTGGAGTGGTATCCGCCCATTGGCCATGGATCCTTCAGCAAAGAATACGGAAAGTATTTCCAGAGATCATGTTGTATTTGAAGACTACCCAGGGCTTATAACTATCACAGGTGGAAAATGGACAACCTATAGAAGGTAAAGGGTTGCGCAGTTGCTAATTTTGTTCTGTGTACACATGATAGAATTAAGCAGGTTGGACTCAATCAAGTTCGGTGCAAAGAAAATGCATAATTGATATCATGATGATCATGTATGGAGTACGTTGGTTTAACCATTAATGTGATACATTGTAATTGGATGTCATTTATTGCATTATAGTTCATGTATTTTTAGTGAGACTGTCACGGTGCATAGGTTGTCTGTGATTTCTAGGATGGAATGGTAGGCTTCATGGGAGCATTAGATGCATGTGCAGCTTCTATTTAAGTTCAACTGCTGTATCCTAATGCACTGCCTTTTCCTGATGTGCTTGTTTATTCAGCATGGCTGAAGATGCTGTTAATGCAGCAATAAGGTCAGGGAATTTGCAGCCAGCAAATGGCTGTGTGACCGATCATTTGCATATAGTTGGTGGATATGGATGGGATCCTGCTTTTTACTGTGCTTGCTCAAAATTACAAGCGAATGAAAAAGACATATGGTGGCAAAGTTATTCCAGGTGCAATGGATAGTGCTGTATCGAAACATCTTTCACATGCATATGGAACTTTAGCTGAACGAGTTGCTACAATTGCCCAGGTTTGTGATTTCTTGACTACGGCAACTTCTGTATGTAAGCTATGTTTTATTAGCAAAAAGGAAAAAATGTGTTTTGCCGTTTCTAATTCAAGTCTCAAAGATGTTCATCGAGGTAGTTTCTAGTGAATAATGAAATGTATCTTTCCTTAGTTCTTCACTTCTCTTCTTCCATGGACAGCACAAGGATGACAACGTGATGTTAAAATAGTTGACTTGTATGTGTGTTCTTTGGAAAATAACCTAAAATTTCCTGAACTAAATAATGAATACATCATATTTGATGATACTTGAATTTGCATATTCAGGATTCCTTGAATCTAAATGATGCCAAATAAATTTCTGTTTTTGACACTAAATTTCTCGATGAACTGAAATTGTATCAGCAACCTATAATTGTTGACCCTATTTGACTTGTGTGTGTATCAGTGCATCTCTTATATTACTAAACCCACTTCCCCTTGATTTTCATGGAATTTATTTATTTGATTTAAAATTACAATACTGTGCTATATTACTGCATTTCATTCGAGCTGCCAGTGTATGCATTTACTGACTTTTGACTATCTGGATTGCCTAGCCTTAGTAGTTGTCAACTATTGAGTATTAATGTATATAATTCTAGTGTTTACACGATTACCTATGCTGAATCAGCTTGATTTTATTCTGCTCTAAAATATGTGGTTTCCATACCGTATCTACATTATCAGTTAATCGCTTCATTTTCTAGGATGAAGGCTTGGGAAAGCGACTTGCTCATGGATACCCATTCTTAGAAGCTGAAGTAGCATATTGTGCTCGCCACGAGTACTGTGAATCTGCTGTTGACTTTGTTGCAAGGAGATGCCGGCTTGCCTTTCTTGACACAGATGCTGCAGGGAGAGCAT
Organism: Avena longiglumis; assembly: GCA_030063025.1. NCBI lineage: Eukaryota > Viridiplantae > Streptophyta > Magnoliopsida > Poales > Poaceae > Avena > Avena longiglumis. The sequence goes on from CP125974.1 coordinate 27,063,147, forward strand.
TACCCCGGATCATTGAGATTTTAGCTTCGGAACACAAGTGGGATAAGGCAAGGCGGAAGCTAGAACTGCAGAAGGGTATAGAGTTCTTGGAAACCTTCAAATCATCCAAGAATGCACAGTTCAGAGATGGAAAACATAATGGTGAATTTTTTTTAACCTTTTCCACCTTTATACATCCAATTTGGCTTGTAATCTCATGTTTGTTCCTTTGTAGGGCAATGACTGAAAACATAATTACTGTGAATAAGCATGGGGTTTTACAATTGCCCGACTCAGTCATGCAGTTGAACTTCAAGAAAGCAGGCTCCAGTACGGAAGTTATTCGGTGCATGTGTGCTGGGTCTGGAAAGTTTTTTGTTATCCCCTGTCTACACGTGGTTGCATATCAGATATGTGGCCAAATAAAATCACCACCATGTCTTAGATGGATATATATGGAAAATTAGTTGGTCTAAAAATATGCTGTGTCGAGGTATATGGGAAACTGACAAGGAAACCATATTAATCATCTTGTTTCTGCAGATGTGTCTAGATTTGTTAAATTAAACTGATTTTTGTACATGCATAATGCTATTTTGGATAACCCACTTCAAAATGGACGTTGCGACCCTATATGAACGAATTTTCGAATGGTTATTATCATAGATATGTATTCTTATTTTGGGGCTCTTAAGAATGAAAGAAATCTGTAAAATATTTTTTTACACTCATGTATGGGGTATTTTACACCATCCTATGTTCTCATGTATTCTCTCTCTAAACAAGAAATGCCTAATCTTGAAACTCCTTACCAACCTTCCATGTGGTGGTAATCTCCAAATCCTTTTTATATGCTGATCACCGACATATCCTTTTAACATGAAATTTCTCATCTGAACTAGGGACATCGATCAGTTGAGCCAAACACACGGTGGGTGCACCAATATATGAGGGGATGCCATCATGCCAGGCTATAAATCTTAAGAGAGAGAAAAATCCCCATCAGTCGAGGAAAAGGTTAGCTAGGACCAGATGTGACCGAAACTACTTGAGCTAACGTCCGTGCACACACAATACACACAATTTTGTGGTCGGGTCAAGTCGGTCTCCGTAGTTTCATTTCCCACCGGTGACGTATAATAATAAAGAAACCAAATGACCAGACGAGTTGTAGTTCTAGTTTTCTGGAGTCTGGTCGCCCTTCTTCACCCGAATTTCACACTGTTTTCTTAGCAACACCGATCGTTCTGGTTAGATGGACTACTAGTTACGTCTAGTTTTTGGAGGAAATCACGGCCGGTGTTGTTTCTTTTGACGTACGACTGAATCATCTAGCTCGTGAAATCCCTGGTGTAAGTGACACTCAAACTAAATTACTTGGAACAATCACATGGCACGCCCTTTCTCCCCACCAAATATCGAGTCGTCAGTTGTCATCTTGTCAGATTTCATTGAAACTACCGCTTCTTTTTCTATCCCTTGAGTGCGTTGTTGCTAAGCTTGTTAGTAGGCTTTTTCTAGGAATATCTTAAAATGGCTTACCTAACCGAAGTAGTATACTGGTTAGTAAATGGAATTGTCAGGCTTGACAGTGAACACTTCCAACTTGACCAAGCGTGTACTTGACGCACACATGTGAATGTACAACCACCCCCGTAAACTACTTAACCGTAACGTCCAACACGACCAGACCACTGACCAACCGCGTCAAGCCCTCTATATATACCTCTCGCTAGAACATGCTATAATCACAACTCACAACCAGCACCAAATATAGCAAGAATCTCATACAAAGACACACTCTCCAAACTCCCTAGTAATTAAGATCCTTGGTGATGGAGGTGACACCGAACCACACGCAGGCTGTGAGCGGGTGGGCGGCCATGGACGCGTCCTCCGGCAAGGTGGTGCCCTTCGCCTTCAAGCGCAGGGAGACCGGCGTCGACGACGTGGCGATCAAGGTGCAGTACTGCGGGATGTGCCACACCGACCTCCACTTCATCAACAACGACTGGGGCATCACCATGTACCCGGTCGTGCCCGGCCACGAGATCACCGGCGTCGTCACCAAGGTCGGCACCAACGTGTCCGGGTTCAGGCCCGGCGACCGCGTCGGCGTGGGCTGCATCGCCGCCTCGTGCCTCGACTGCGACCACTGCCGCCGCTCCGAGGAGAACTACTGCGACAAGGTCACGCTCACCTACAACGGCATCTTCTGGGACGGCAGCGTCACCTATGGCGGGTACTCCAACATGATCGTCGCGCACAAGAGGTTCCTGGTCAAGATCCCGGACTCCCTGCCGCTGGACGCCGCGGCGCCGCTGCTGTGTGCGGGGATCACGGTGTATAGCCCCATGAAGCAGCACGGGATGCTGCTGGGAGAGGCCGGACGGAGACTTGGGGTGGTCGGGCTTGGTGGGCTCGGCCACGTCGCGGTCAAGTTCGGCAAGGCTTTTGGGCTTCACGTCACTGTCATCAGCACGTCGCCGGGGAAAGAGCGCGAGGCCAGGGAGAACCTCAAGGCCGATGACTTCGTTCTGAGCACTGACGACAAGCAGATGCAGGTACACAAATACATATAGATTGAAACTGAACTCCGAGACACAGTTTCAAGTCAACAATGGAATCAACTCAATAGTAACGCAACTGCAACTCAAGCATCACTGAACTAATTTCTTCTTGTTGTCAATTCAGGCTATGGCGAGGAGCCTCGACTACGTGATCGACACGGTCTCAGCGCAACACTCGCTGGGACCCATCCTAGAGCTGCTCAAGGTGAACGGGAAGCTGGTGCTGGTGGCTGCCCCCGACAAGCCCGTGGAGCTGCCATCGTTCCCGCTTATCTTCGGGAAGAGGACGGTGAGCGGGAGCATGACGGGCGGCATGAAGGAGACGCAGGAGATGATGGACCTCTGCGGGGAACACAACATCACCTGCGATATCGAGCTTGTCTCCACGGACGGGATCAATGGCGCCCTGGCACGACTCGCGCGCAACGACGTCCGCTACCGATTCGTGGTCGATATTGGGGGGAACGGCTCCAGGCTCTAGACCTTTAGTTATTTGCTACTGCATTCTTGCTCTCTCGGTTCATTATGAGAAGAGTGGCTGTACAATGAAAGATCGGAGGATTTTGTCATCCTCCAACTGGATACTATGATATTTCTACTGTAATTAATTTGTCCAGGATTGAATTACAGGTCGGTGTCTTGTGGAAGTGACTCCAGAGTAAACATTTTACTTGTTCCGTGACCGGTGAGGGATGCAACTGAGAAACAAAATGTAATTTCTAAGTTGCACTTACCTCAACTGTACCTATGCAGTTCAAACATGCATCAATTGCACAAAAAGCCTAACATATGAAAAAAATATTATGGTCGAGGTCGGCATACAAGATGCTCGCAACCTAACATATCACTAAGTTTAAATAAAAGAATATCAAGAAAAATATAGAAATCAAGCATCAACCATCAACAAACTTACATGCCCACAGCTCAAACAGAGATATAAATTTCCTAGTAAGCAACTCTAGTCGACACACGCATCCTTTGTCTCCCTATTTTTTTGGTAGCGATCAAAGAGAGGTCTTGTGCTCGAGTTCTATGGGCAGACCATACAGCAGCGAAGACACGGGGACCCTCGCAAAAGTGTTCACCTTGCAGCAGAGCTTCCATCTGAAATGTCTCAACAGGTGGAGCATTATCACCAACAGGGGCGGAGCTCCCCGTAGGGCATTACTATTTTTGATTAAAGCTGTATTTTTTTTAAATGGGGTTGACTCTCGGCCTCTGCATCCAAGGATGCACACAGCCCGATTAAAGCCGCATATATAGGCATTTTCTTATATGTATACAATTTTGGCTATTTTCTGCTAAGTATACTTGACTTTCTGGTTGCATAAGCACCCGGATTTAGAAGTTTAAATAGGCCAACAAAAACTTTGAAAAAGACCTACAACTTTCATTTTTTGATTTATTTCATTTGACATCATTTTTTGAAAGCCTTTTAGCGATCTCTAAGAATAGTTCCTGGAGGGACTTTTTTTAGTAACTTTGAATTTCACAGCAATGAGAGGCTATTTTGTGTTTCATCTAATATACATGCAATTCCTACATATCAAAGTATAAATGAAATACAACTTCACTATCGGTATGTTTGTAGGTTTTACTACTATTTAAATATGATTCTATTACGTTGTGTTTGTAAATAACAAAACAATTTAATAACTAGGTTTTACCTTGTGTTATGCGATCAGATCTTGATTGAAATCGGTTAAAACTGAGAAAACTAATTTTTTATGCAATAAAAATATAGGGGAGCGGGGCATCTTCACCCACCCCATGGTTGTAGTTAAACAATAATATATGCTTATGAGTTCGCCCTATCTAATTTTTAGACCATCCTTTTGCAAGGTTGATGAATCTCGTGAGTAGTGAAGTTGGTTTAGATTTTTTGTTGAAAAACTCCTTGTTTATGCTCCTCCAATGATCTTCGACCATGAACCAAAGAGCTTCTTTGGCACCTTCATCTATTGTTCCATGATCTCTTGAGTCGCATAGCATTGCGGTAGCAACATTGTTTCCATCCTTCTCTCTGTGCAAATGAATAACTCATCTTAATTGTTGTGGATATGATAGATAGTACAATAAACATGGTGAAAAACAAGAGCGAAGCTGCCCACATATGTAAAGTTCAATATAGTTAAATGTCCCATTTAAAATTAACATATGGTTTACATGGTTGCTTGACACTTAAGATATTTTTATATGCATATGGCGCCCCTTGTTGCCCGCTTGCATCTCTTAAAATGTGCACGTCAGTTATGCTTGCCTCATGGCCGGAGATATCATCCATAAGCCGGCATGCGCGCAGCGCATGCGTTAGACCATGGATGCTACCGTGCCAGGAGCAACGAAAGTACACCAAAAAACGTGTAGACTACAATACAACTGAATTTATAGCTTCCATTCAAATAAAGGCTCGCTGTTCGTGGCTGGTCAGTGGTGAGAACGAACCAAACCATGCATATAGTACTCAGCAACCAAGGTAAATCACAACACACAAGATGCCGCAATACTTGGAAGACACAAGGAACGACGGAGGTAGCTTGACAGAGGTTAGCGACTTAGACGGCGGGAGGGCAGGGCTTCGGTGTTGTTACAATTGCGACAAAAAGATAAAGAAGAACGAAAACGAAAAACACAGTAAGGGGACACAAATTTAACATGAAAAAACCTCTCCAACAAAGAGAGAAAAAAAAACCACAGGCGTAAGCAAGCGAAACTTCACTATATCGAGAAGTGTTTACAAACGCCGGGGATTTCACAGATGCAACTCCTCCCAACCGGCGACTTACAAGAGGTTTATATATCTGTGGAAACCTAGGTCTTCGGCGATTTTTATATACACTCGGCCCAAGCCTCTGGCGACGGGCCTCGCTCCACTCGTCAGAAGTTGTCTTATACTTTGTAGAATTTATATCAACATATAACATGTGTGACCTATCAGCGTCAAATTGCCGGTGTCGACGGGGGCGATTTGACAAGGGTTAGAGCAGTGAAATAAATAGACAAGGCAGCCGGCGGAAGGAAGAGGCTGGGTTGATGGCAAGTGGAACCCGCCTATCTAAAGGAAAAGGATACGTAGGGGATCGAAGGAAACGATCCCCTGACTTGCTGCTAGCACGCACGCCACTGTGACAGGAAACTGTCCCCATCTTTCTATTTTCCTTTCCTCTACCTACAACTCGTGGAACCACCGCTGATTTGAACTGGCGCCGCCATGCACGCAGCACCTCGCGCCCCACGCTGCAGTGCGCCACCGCACCCGCCTCCACCTCCCCACGCCACCGTGCGCCGCCACGTACCCCGCGCCCCGGGACCCTTGCAGATCACGCCTCCGCGCTCCACGCTGCAGCCTCGCCGCCTCGCCTCATCGTCTTGCCTCGCTGCAGCCACGCCGTCGCAGCCGTGGTGCTCCAGTCGATATTTCAATATGTAATCAAAAAAACATGGCGTGTCCAAGTGGTATTGGGCTTTATGTGTTGATATTTATGCCTAGTATAAGGTTCACGCGTTCGATTCCTCTTGTAAACATCTTTTTTCCGGTTTTTTACTGTTTGGACCGGTGCCTCTTAAAAAACCGGCGAGTCCATCGGTTCAGATTTTTTCTGGTTAAACCATCGAACCGGTCCGGTTTTTAAAACTATGTGCTCGACCACGAGTTGGAGGCGCTAGCTCTCGACGACTCTAGCTTCCCCCATCTCCGCAGGTACTCCGTCATGGGCACGAGCTTTGGCTGCCGACGAGCTGTGCTGCCCGCGCTGGTGGTGACGCTGCCCGTGCCGGTGATGGCTTTGCGCTGGTTTTCGGTGGCAGATGCTACTGGCGGTGGTGGTGCTGCCCCATGTCTATGGCGGTGCTACTCTTTCCTGTTCGGCATGGTGCTACACAGGCAAGATGACTATGCTACTGGAGGTGGCCGTTGTTGCTATAAATGAATGATCACGCGTCTGCACGACCTCTCCAATTGCACACACCTGTCCAGATCGCCGCTGGCCAACGCACGACACACGAACCAGCAAAGCGGGGAAGTGGCCTCACGAATAGTCAAACACTGAGTACAAGGTGAGAAGAAGAAGATGAGATGAGTATCCCGGCGTTAGTTTTTTATTGCCATTATTATTGTTTTGTGATGATAGAGTGGAGCTAGCTAGCCAAAGCACTCCAGCAATAAAGATCAAGGCAGACACCCCATTTTTCACTGGCCCTGCTTCCACCTTCTCCGATCCGTGACATCGATGGCTCTTTCACCATGCTGAACCTCAAAGCAGTCGACGGTTGTTCCGTCCTTGGGCCGGCACCTTGCTGGCCGCCGGCGGGTCGTCGTCGCAGCCTCCTCTCGTCGGCTCCCTCGTTCTCACCGGAGTCTCCCTCGCACCATCACTGAGAAACTGTCCTCGCCTCACCGTGGGCCACGCGTCTAGGCTTGCTTCTACCGAGGCACCTCAGCTTGAGATCTTCTCTCGTGGTCGTCGTCCTTCTCGTTCCCTCTACCAGACTTGGGCGGGGATGCGGCCGGCGGTTTCTCCTTGTTCTGGTACGGATCCTGCCTTTGTCTTTAGTCAGATCAAGATCACCATCTCTCTCCATGCTACTCCCTCTGTTTTAAAATATAAGATGTTTTAACATTGTGAAAAAAGTGAATTCAAACCTCTTTTAGTGTGTAAATACACTCTATTCACAAAGCTAAAACATCTTATATTTTAAAATAGAGGGAGTACTTATCGTATCACTGCATCATGTTTCGGTTCGGGTTGCGCAAGATCTTGTTAACTGGTCTAGCTTCAGTTCAGTCTGAATTAGTGAGTTAATCCTTGATTAGTTCTAAGTAGATATATAGGACATTGCCCATTCTAGCGGCCGGCGTGCGTGGTTATGGGGCCGTGGGATGGCACGATCTTGGCCACGCTAACTGCACAGTAGGGGCATGTTCGCTCACCTATCTACTTCTGTACAATAGAGTGGATAGGACATGCTAAGTTCAAAAAAGAAGAAGAGTAGATAGGACATGCTCATTCCATCTATACTGAAACTCTGTTTTAAGTTTCCTATCTTCTTGTACCAGCTTATGGTTTCTATAACTATCTACCGTTCGTAGTGTGTGTGTGTTTTCTCCACGAGTTCCCATGCGTTTGTTGTCTCGGCAGTGATAGATTTTGTTGATCATGCAGTCTACGCAGGCAGAACAAGTGTTTCTTGGCTCTCATACATGCAAGTTTTAGCTTGGTATTTTCCTAATTATGTATTAGTTTTTATATGATTCAAGTTCTAACTGACCTTTTTTTGAAATTAGGGAAGATCATCCCGGCCTCTGCATCTAAAGGATGCACTAGCCTTTTTATTAAATTATTCACAACACCTTATAAGAGAAATTACAAAGATCAAACCGAAGCAACCAAAACTAACAACAACTCGCTACTCCCATAACCATGGTGAAGGAGGTGTCCACTATGCCGCTGAGTCCTGCCATCCGATGCAGCTTGAAACCACCGGGAGATCCGTCACTACGTAGCACCTACCAAACCAGGCACGGCGTCCTCCACCGCATGGTCGTCTTCGTCCGATCGCTGCCCGATCGCTGCTTCCTCAACTCGGAGGGCAAAGGACACGATTGAACCAAGCTAGATAATTTCATCGCTATTTCAAATGGATAACTGATTCGATTAGATGGTAATAATTCAATTTGTCTATTAATTTGATAGTTACTTGTATCGATTTTGGTGTTGCATAGACATGAACACAAGATGAGGATATATTTTATATCCCGTACGGCTATTCATAGTTTTTAATTGTGAGTTCTTAACTGTTAACATGGATTTGAAAATACATGTTTATCTTTGCAATGTACCAAATTTTCTTTGCCATTCTAGGAGTTCTTTTAGTGTGGATTTTTTTTAGACTAGATTTTGGCCCGGGCTTGCTCCAATTCTAGATCCGCCACTTGTCCTAGCCGACCACCTCCGACGAAGGAGGAGGCTGCCACCACCATATCTAGGGGTGCTGCCGTAGGCATCCTCGTGCTGCGGTAGTAGCCCAGAAACGCCTTCATGCCGTCGTCGGAGGTGAGATGCAACAAGCAGCGGATTGGATCGTGGCTCGTCCGAACCCATCTGGGTCAGATCAGACCTGTCCACCGCACCGCCACCCGTTGATCTCCAGCCACCGCACAGCACAACGCCCCTGGCCGCCGCTACTCCGCGACACAGCCACCGATCAGCCGGATCAGAACCGCCGCCGCCGCCTTGATCTGAAGGTTGGCCGAGGAGAGGCGGCGGCAGCGGGAGAGGAGAAACTCCCCGCGGGTGGCACCCCGGTGCGGCCACACGGGAGCAGGGTCGGGAGTACCTTTCCGTGCGTATCTTTCATGTTCTGACTAACTTTTGACATGCATCTTTTTTCTTCAAACAGCAAATGTTGAGGGAAGGTTGGTAGCTGAAAATGCGAGCCTTGGAAACGTGGTATGAATGAACCTCACTGCTGGTTCATTTAAATATTTGAGGTTACTTACACTACCAACATTCTAGTTGTTCTAAATAAAATGCAGGACAGGAAGGAACGGGAGGCTCGAATAAGGAAGCAGCTGCAGTAAGTCACAATCTCACCATCTGCGTACGACACGGCGTGGGTGTCTATGGTTCCCTTGCCGGGCTCACCTCACGCTCCACAATTTCCTCAATGTATTGAATGGATATTGCAAAACCAAAAGGATAATGGGTGTTGGGGTATCAAAAAAATAGGTTCATCAGTAAACAAAGCTATTTTGTTATCCACATTGGCATGTGTTATTGCACTCAAGAAATGGAACTTGGGCGAGGAGCAAATGAGAAGAGGTATAAATAAAATTTGTTACCTGTCAATTTTGTGTTAATATCTTCCGCAATCAATACCTAAAATATCTTAGTGTTGTGGAAATTATACTGCCAGGACTACATTTTATTGGAATGAATTTCTCCATTGTTATGGACAAGCAGATTGCTGCTCCTGTAGGCTTCAATCTCATTTTTCCTGGTATGATTAGCCTTGCCACTGGAATGGGTTGGGAATTTCCTGCTTGTCGACAAACTGACATTGATGAGATTCTTCACCTCTGGGAGAAGGAGTTGGGAAGGTTTGTAGGTTGCAACACATTAGCATATAAACTACTGATGTACTCGCTTGCCTTCTTCATTTCAGACATAAGATGGTATACAAAGTAATTATATGTATTGCTAGATCATCAACGGAAGTTACTATTTGATTAATATTTTTCTCTTGTTTCCGAAAGTGGGTGAAAGTTCTTTTAGATTTTTCTTCGTAAAATGTTCAAATCACATTAATTCGATTACAAAAGGTGTACTTTTCCAATCTATTGCTTCTTAGGTCGTTGAACTTTGCCACTTCTCAGCATGTGCTTTTTTTATGTATCTATATTAATATAGGGACACATCGTTTATCCTTCATGGTCTTGAAAAAAAATGTATCCGTTCGCAAACAATTTATTTAGCAACCTAATTGGAGTAATTCTAATATCTTTTCTGATAATGAGTATTCCTTATCTTGGGGAATCTTCTCTCTAATGAAAAAAACATAGAAGGGGAAAAATCGACGAACATTTCATCGAAGTGATATATATATTGTTAAAAAATGCAAATACCTAGTCATATGCAATATTGATGGTTTGCAGTACTATCCTTGATTATTGTCAAAATAATACTGGAGCACTCTACCGTGCTCAGAATCTTATTTCTTACCCAGGTCTTCCCTTGATATGTAACTACTACTACATGTATTGCTTGTGAATAACAGATTGAAGTTTTTATACTTGTTTTAATTAGACTTTGTATGGAGAAATCTGATGGGGCAAAAGAATACAAAGCTTATATTTCTGAAGGGCTAGGAAACTTGGTAGACTGGAGTGAAGTTATGAAGTTTCAAAGGAAGAATGGATCTCTGTTCAATTCCCCCTCAGCAACTGCAGCTCTTTTAGTCCACAAATATGACGATAAAGCCCTACAATTCCTTAGTTCCGTTGTTAGTCAATTTTCTAGTGTAGGTAAGTATATAAACTGTTAGTAAATTTCCATGCTAAGAATTTGTAATCGTGTAGATTATTGGTAAAACAGACTCCATTTGACTTTTGCAGTGCCAACAGTACACCCGCTAAATATACATTGTCAACTTTCATTGGTCGATTCACTTGAAAAGATTGGAATATCTCAACACTTTTCTAGTGAGATAAAAAGCATCCTGGACATGACATATAGGTAGGGTTATAAGTAATGATTTGATTCCGTTTGTTAGTAGCTTTTAGACTTAATTGTGTGCACTTTGCAGTCTGTGGTTACAAAGAGATGAAGAAATCATGCTGGATTTTAGAACATGTCCAATTGCGTTTCGTCTTCTACGGATGAATGGATATGGTGTTTCCGCAGGTACTTCCTCGGCGTATCATGAAGTCTCTGTATTATTAAGTTTAGCTTTTGGTCTTGTATCTCAACAATTTCAAATCGCAGATGAGCTGTCTCATGTGGTGGAAGTCTCCAGCTTCCATAATTCATTTCTAGGTTACTTATGTTAGATGTATGTATATATTTATTGTATTTCCCCCGTATGTTAGGAGGCTGCCTGCATATTTGCCCTGTACATGTACTATATATTGTGGCCTTTGGCCCCCAGAGGAATATAACTTTGTCTATTCCTAACATGGTATCAGAGCCTTAGGGTTCTCTCCTCTCGTTGCGTCGCCGTCGTCCGCCCCGGTTCTCCGCCGCCGCGTTCGGCCGCTGTTCGCCTCGCTCTCCGATCGGATCGGATCGGATCTTCTGCTTTTTTGGTCGTCCTCCACGCGCAGGCGCGGTTCTCCCTGGCGTCTCCCCACGCGCGGTACTTCCCTGACCACGCGCGGTACTTCCCTGACGCGCTCCCTGGCGGCTGGTCCACGCGCTGTGCTCCCCTGGCCCACGTACTGTGCTCCCTGACGGGTCCCTGGCGGCTGGCGTGCTCCCACGCACAGGCACGCGCGGGTCCCTTGCTCCCACGCACAGGCACGCGCGGCTGCCAAAGTCTCCCTAACGCGCTCCCTGCCACGCGTGGCCACCGCCCTCCTCACCTGCCTGCCTGACGCGGGCTGACGCCTGCCACCTGACGCCACGCGCGCGGGCCTCCACCTGCCTGGCGCGCCGGCTGCCGCCGACTGATTCTCGTCCGATTCGTCTGGATCTAGATCTGATCTAAAAAAAAAACAATGTCTTCTTCGTCGGGTTATGTTGCGATTCCTCGCTGCCCGGTGGTATTTGATGGCGCAAATTACCCTGATTTTGCTGCCTTTATGCGCGTTCATATGCGCGGTCTCCGTCTTTGGGGTGTGCTCTCCGGCGAGGTCTCCTGTCCGTCGTGCCCCCTGCTCCTGTGGCACCTCTGCCTCCGACACTGATTGTGCTTGCTGCTGATGCTTCTCAGGAGGCCAAGGATGCTGCTCAGAGTGCTGATGATATTGCTGTTGCTGCCTATGACCTGAAGTTCAAGCAATATTCTGCTGATCTCGAGTCCTATCGCCACGCCCGACCGCCTACACTCGTGGGTCGATGAGGATGCTCGTCTTCGCTGTTCTCACCTCCATGTTACGCCCGATATCTTGCTGAGTTCATGAGTCTCCCTCTGTTGCCTCGGTGGGCCCATCTTCGTCGGCCTATCACCGTCTGGGATGCTCTTTACTTGTCGTGGTTCGTCGAGCATGCTCTTCAGCAGGGGATTCCACTATTGATGAGTTTTATACCAGTGCTGCTATCTGGCGTCTGATTCTCTCCGTCTTGCTGTTTGTGGCACATGCTCGTCTTTGCCAGTTGTGCGCCGGACTTGGAGTTTCACCGCATCTATGAGTTTACATCTCGGCGTCGCCAGAGTTTGAGCCCGTGCTCAGCTGAATGCTCGTGGTCGTGTTCCGCTCTCTGAGGTGTTGTCTGAGCTTCGGGCTGAGGAGACCCGTCTTCGTGGTGCTGGTCTTCTTGCGGTTCCATCTGCGCTTGCTACTCGTGGTGCTCCTTTGCCGTCTGCTCTCTCGCCTCAGCCACGGTCTCCTGTACCGCCGCCGCCGATCCTACCCACTCCTCCCGGTCGTGGTCGATTTCAGCACCGGCCTCGTGGTCCGAGTCGGCACCAGCCGCTCGTGGTCGGTCGCCGTGGTTCTCTTCGTCCGCTCTTCTTGCAGGATGGTCACACTTGGGCCACCTGTTATACGGGACCCAGTTTCGTCGGCAGCACCAGGCTCGTGGGCGGTCGGCTCCTTCGGGTCTTCAGCGGGCCCTCTCGATCGGGACATTATCGAGTCTTCGCGGTCCGCTTTGCTCTGAGGCTCTTCTTCGACGAACCTTCTGGTTACGTCGACTCTTCGTAATCGTGTCGACCACCACCTTCTACACAGTCAGGTACGTCTCCGTGGTATCTGGATTCTGGAGCTTCTTTTCATATGACATTTGAGTCTTCTCCTCTGTCCGCTCTTCGTTCTCTCCCTTCTCCAGTCCGTGTTTTTACGACTGATGGTACCTCTCTCCCTGTTTCTAGTCGGGCACCCTTTCTACTTCTTCTTTTTTTGTTCCTGATATTTCTCATGTCCCTCTTCTTAAGATGAATCTGTTCTCTGCTAGCCAGCTTACTGACTCTGGTTGTCGCGTCATTCTTGATGCTGATTCTTGTGTTGTCCAGGACCGTCACACCTAGGCCCTGGTTGGAGCTGGCCCTCGCAGCCGTGACTCTTCAGGACTTTGGGAGTTAGACTGGCTTCGCGTTCCTTCCGCTGCCACTTCATCTACCAGTGCTTCTCCGGTTATCGCCTCTACTACCAGCTCCTTTCAGTAGTGGCATCATCGTCTTGGTCACCTCTGTGACTCTCGCCTGTCGTCATTAGTTCATCGTGGTCTTCTGGGGCCTGTCTCAGGAGATGGGTCTTTGCATTGTCAGGGTTGTAGGTTGGGTAAACAGATTCAACTTCCCTATCCTACTAGCGCGTCTGTGTCTCAGCGACCTTTTGATTTAGTTCATTCCCATGTTTGGGGTCCGGCTCCTTTTGCTTCGAAAGGGGGCCATCGCTACTATATTTTATTCATCGATGATTTTTCTCGGTACACTTGGTTGTATTTTATGCGCTCTCGTAGTGAGGTGCTCTCCATATATCTGCGTTTTGCGGCCATGGTTCGTACTCAATATTCTAACCCCATCCGTGTGTTCCGTGCTGATTCTGCTGGTGAGTATATCTCCCAGATGTTGCGAGGTGTTCTTGCCGGTGGCACTCTTGCTCGATTCTCTTGTCTGGCGCACATGACCAGAATGGCGTTGCTGAGCGTAAGCATCGCCATCTTCTTGAGACCACTCGCGCTATGATGATTGCTTCTTCTCTCCCGCCGCACTTCTGGGCTGAAGCTGTCACTACATCGGCTTACCTCATCAATATTCAGCCCTCTGCTGCCTTGCAGGGTGGTATCCCTCTTGAGCGCCTCTCTGGACAGTCTCCAGATTACTCCATGCTTCGTTTGTTTGGTTGTGTTTGCTATGTTTTACTTGCTCCTCGCGAACGCACCAAACTGACCGCTCAGTCTGTTGAGTGTGTTTTCCTCGGATACAGTGATGAGCATAAGGGCTATCGCTGTTGGGACCCTGTTGGTCGTCAGATGCGTATCTCTCGTGATGTTACTTTTGATGAGACGCGTCCTTTCTATCCTCGTCCCGCCGCTGGTACTTACCCGGTGGAAGATATCTCGTTTCTTCTCTTTCCTGACACACCCCCTTCTACCCCTATTGTGTCTTCTTCCGCATCTCCTCCCCTTGATGTCTCTTCTTCGACACCGTCCTCTTCTTCTCCGTCTAGTTCTCCTAGTTCTCCTCGTTCTCCGGAGTCTTTCTTCTATTCCTCCTCTTCATTGTCGTCTCTGCGTCGTCTTCCTCGATGATCTTCCCTCTACTCGTCTGTTAAATCGTCGTGCCCCCAACCGTTACTCTCCCAACGATGGTCTTTCGTTGCCTCCGAGCCAACTTCTTATCGGGATCTTGAGCATCATCCCGAATGGCGGTAGCCATGGTCGAGGAGCTTGCCGCGCTTGAGCGCGCGCACCGGGATCTTGTTTCTCCTCCTCCTGGTGTTCGTCCTATCACGTGTAAGTGGGTCTATAAGATTAAGACCCGCTCTGATGGATCTCTTGAGCGCTATAAAGCGCGTCTTGTGGCTCGTGGTTTTCAGCAGGAGCATGGTCGTGACTATGATGAGACCTTTGCTCCTGTGGCTCATATGACCACTGTGCGTACTCTTCTTCTTTGTTTACATTGCGTCACAACGTCGTGTCCCAGCTTGATGTTCAGAACGCCTTTCTCAATGGTGAGTTGCGTGAGGAGGTTTATATGCAGCCTCCTCCTGGGTATTCCGTTCCCGAGGGGATGGTTTGTCGTCTTCGACGTTCTCTTTATGGTCTTAAACAGGCCCCTCGTGCCTGGTTTGAGCGTTTTGCTTCTGTAGTGACTGCTGCTGGTTTCTCCCCTAGTGCTCATGATCCAGCGTTGTTTGTTCACACTTCTCCTCGTGGACGCACTCTTCTTCTTCTTTATGTTGATGATATGATCATTACTGGTGATGATTCTGAGTATATCGCCTTTGTTAAGGCTCGTCTTCGTGATCAGTTTCTTATGACTGATCTTGGTCCTCTTCGATACTTTCTTGGGATTGAGGTTTCCTCCACTTCT
Source organism: Avena longiglumis (assembly GCA_030063025.1). Taxonomy (NCBI): domain Eukaryota; kingdom Viridiplantae; phylum Streptophyta; class Magnoliopsida; order Poales; family Poaceae; genus Avena; species Avena longiglumis. The sequence continues at coordinate 27,078,392 of CP125974.1, forward strand.
GATGGCTTTTACATCTCCCAGGAAAAGTATATTCAGGATCTTCTTGCTCGTGCTGCTCTTGGGGATGAGCGCCTTTGTTGAGACCCCTATGGAGCTTAATGTTAGCTTCAACCTCGATGGTGATCCTCTTCCGATCCGACGCGTTATCGCCATCTTGTTGGGAGCCTTGTTTATCTTGTCACTCGTCCCGACATCTCTTATCCTGTTCATATTCTCGAGTCGGTTTGTTTCGCTCCTACCACTTCACTATAGCCATCTTCTCCGTGTTCTTCGTTATCTTCGTGGTACGATCACTCGTCGCCTTTTCTTTCCTCGTTCAGCTCCCTCCAGCTCGTGCTATTCGGACGCTTCGTGGTAGTGATCCTTCGGATCGCCGTTCACTTCTGCTTCATGTGTGTTTCTTGGTGGTTCGCTCATTGCTTGGAAGACAAAGAAATGCACAACGGTTTCCGCTCGAGTGTTGAGGCTGAGTTGCGTCGATGGCCTTGTTGATCGCTGAGGTGACCTGGTTACGGTGGTTACTTGCGGATTTTGGGGTCTCTATTACCACACCAGTCTGGTTTTGTCGACAGGTGCTATTAGTGTTGCACGTGATCCGGTCAAGCATGAGCTTACCAAGCATATTGGTGTTGATGCTTTCTATACACGTGCTCAGTGCAGGCTCGGGTTGTTGCGCTCAAGATGTGCCTTCCGATTTACGATTGGCGGATTTCTTCACGAAGGCACGCACCCGAGCGCAGCATGATTCTTACTCTCCAAACTCGTGTTGTGGATCCACCATGAGTTTGAGGGGGTGTTAGATGTATGTATATATTTATTGTATTTCCCCCGTATGTTAGGGGGCTGCCTGCATATTTGCCCTGTACATGTACTATATATTGTGGCCTTTGGCCCCCAGAGGAATATAACTTTGTCTATTCCTAACAACTTAAATGATGCAAAATCTCTATTGGAGATATACAAGGCTTCACAAGTTAGTATAGATGAAAATGAATTATTCTTGGATAATATGGGCCATTGGTCTCGCAGTTTATTGATGGAGGTACACTTTGATGGGGTGCAAAGATTACCATTCTCCAGAGAGGTACTTGGCTGAAATAAAAAACAGCAATTTAAATTATGGATTACTTTATATATCATTATACATTTCTTAATTTCAGATAGATTATGCTCTTAAGTTTCCGTTCTATACAACACTGGAACGTTTACACCACATGAGGAACATTGAAAATTTTGATGCTAGGGACTCTCCAATGTTAAAGGCCGAATACCTGTAAGATTCTCATTTCTTAAAATGAATGGTATCTAAAATCATACAATATAGACATCATACACCAATTTCTATCATTTTCCTGAATCAGGCCATGTGGTGTTAATGAAGATCTTCTATCTTTGGCTGTTGAAGATTTCACTCTTTCTCAATCTATTTACCAGGATGAACTTCTACATCTTGATAGGTAGTTTGGCAGTTATTACGTCTTGATTGGTTTGCTTAACTACGTAGGGAGTTCACAAAAAATTTCTTGCAACAGATGGGTGAAAGAGAACAGACTGGACCAGCTACAATTTGCACGTCAAAGGGTGACATATTCTTATTTATGTGCTGCTGGTAGCATAACCCCGCATCAACAATGCGATGCTCGCATTTCCTTCGCCAAAAACATTGTACTCCTGACCGTTGTTGATGACTTCTTTGATGGTGAAGGATCAAAAGAAGAATTGAATGACCTAATAGAATTAGTTCATAAGTACATGCCTTTAACTTAATGTTTGTTTTCTATTTCTCAGGGTTGAGAAGTAATAGTATTAGTCTAAAAATATTTTCTTATTACTGAATCATTTCCCCAATCTTGTCTTAGGTGGAGTGAGCACTACAATGGTAAATTATACTCTGAGGAAGTAAAGATAATGTTTTCTGCTCTTTACACTACCGTCAAGGAGTTTGGGTCAATTGTTTCTGCAGTTCAAAACTATGATGTGACAGAACATTTGATAGAATCCGTGAGTTTTATCTGTACCAAAACGCCTTTTTGAGAATTGCATTGTGTTCAATATTCTCAATTTATTCATCTGCAGTGGCAACACCTCTTGCGGTCTATGATGATAGAGGCGGAATGGCGGATGAACCAGTATGTGCCGACGATGAAAGAATACATGAAAAATGCAGTTGTCTCAATCTCATCAGGGCTGGTTCTACTCCCAACATTATATCTCGTCGGGCAAAAGCTCTCGAAATGGATTGCTAAAGACCAAGAGTACAATGAGCTACTACGGCTAATGTGCACTTGTACACGTCTCATGAATGATATCCAAGGCTTGGAGGTATTTCGGTCCCTCTATGAAAATTTTCATTTTTTCCCGTGTGTGTAAAAATACGATTGCATATTCTAACGACCCGTAAATAATCACCACGATAGAATTTCTATTATACTTATAAATTTTTCACGATGTTGGCATATAAATTTGTAAGTTGTAAGTGGATGTGTCTCAAAAAGTTTTGATATGCTACTGCAGAGGGAGGGCAGCGAGGGAAAACTCAATAGTGTCTCACTTCTCACTACAGGACGCGCGCGCTACGCCGAGGGCAAAAAGCCGTCGGCGTAGCCTAAAATGCCCTCGGCGTATGCTACGCCGACGGCTGCCCTCGGCGTAGCCTCCTCGGCAAAAGGCTCCCTCGGCGGAGCACATAGAGGCCGTCGGCGTATCAAAATGCCGTCGGCGTATGCTACGCCGAGGGCAATGCCGTCGGCATAGCTTGTCGGCCGGTTGCAAAAATATTTTAAAAAAAAAATAAATTTTTTATTTTATTTTTTTTTCTTAATTTTTGAATCTTTGAACTGTTTGACTCGTTAATCTCTCACTTTAAACATTTTTAACACTAATTACACTTAATACTTAATTAAATTGCAGTCTTGGTCGAACTTCCCGGAAGGTCACCCATCCTAATACTACTCCAGCTCCAGCACGCTTAACTTCCTCGTTCCTTCAGAATCTATTTCCGCAAAGTAATTCACACATTGTTGTCAATACTATGATACCAATCCTATTAACCCTTATATCAACATGTCACATGTTTGTATTTTTTGAAATTACAAACAATTATTTAAATATAAAATAATGAATAAGTAAAAATATTATTGAATTCAAATAAAAATATAATAATTTTACTTTTTTGTATTTTTCTATTTAATATGGAATAATTAATATCTTTAAATCTATAAATCGGAATTTAACAAATAATATGTCTAAATTGATCAGAAAAATGAGAGGAATCCAAATATGATATCCATATCAACTAATCACAAACCCTCCGTTTTTGAATTATCTATTTGGTGGTTGCTTTAGAAAATTCCCTCTTTGCGCTCGGATAATGAAAAATGGCTTTTTGGTGCGATGAAAAGGAAAACTTGCATTCCTCCTGTAACATTGTTCGCCATCCCATGATGCATGTATATGCACAATATGGGACCATTATCACAAACTATGCCTTGATTCTAGCCATAACATTGGTCATTTGACCCGAAAGCCAAGAAACCTCGAATGAGATAGGTCATTTTGTGAAGGTTTTTTAAGACATAATCAATATATCAAGTTTAATATTTTTCCTTATAACTATGTCACATAATATGACACCACGCCAAGGTTTCGCATTGTTTCAACGTTTTGAATTTTTATGCCCCTTTTAAATTATCGTCAAACTTTGTCGAATCCGGGCATGAAGATTCTTAGCTTGGGGACGAGCCTCGCTAAACTTGCATTGGATCTTTGATAAAATAGCATATTGTGAACCTAAAAATGATTTTTGTAAAAAACATGAGCATCGGATCATGTACCTGTAGTTCATATCTGACCCACTTCCTGCCGATTCGGCAGGAATTTGTCTTTTTTATCAGAGGTGGAAGGAAAGGTTTCGGAACCCCCTGTTGGGACATTGTCCATATAAGGTGGTATATTATTTTAGTAAAATATGGTGGTAGCATTTTGAATTAGCCATTTGGTGGTTGCTTCACAAAATCGTCCGTTTTTTATGATCGGAAAATGGGAAATGGCTTTTTGGTACGACGAAAAGGAAAACTTTCTCCTGCAACATTGTTCGCCATCCCATGATGCATGTGTATGCACAATATGAGAACATTATCACAAACTATGCCTTGATTCTATCCATAACATTGGTCATTTGACCCGAAAGCCAAGAAACCTCGAATGAGAGAGGTCATTTTGTGAAGGTTTTTTTGAGACATAATCAATATATCAAGTTTAATATTTTTCCTTATAACTATGTCACATAATATGACACCACGCGAAGGTTTCGCATTATTTCGATCGTTTTTGAATTTTTTATGCCCCTTTTAAATTATCGTCAAACTTTGTCGAACGGCGGACATGAAGATTCTTAGCTCGGGGCCGAGCCTCGCTAAACTTGCATTGGATCTTTGATAAAATAGCATATTGTGAACCTAAAAATGATTTTGTAAAAAAACATGAGCATCGTATCATGTACCTGTAGTTCATATCTGACCCACTTTCTACCGATTCGGCAGGAATTTGTCTTTTTCACCAGAGGTGGACGGAAAGGTTTCGGATTCCCCTATTGGGACATTGTCTATAGAAGGTGGTATAGTATTTTTGTAAAATATGGTGGTACCATTTTGAATTAGCCATTTGGTGGTTGCTTTACAAAATCGTCCGTTTTTTATGATCGGAAAATGGGAAATGGCTTTTGGTGCATTTAAAAGGAAAACTTTCCCCTGCAACATTGTTCGCCATCCCATGGTGCATGTGTATGCACAATATGGGAACATTATCACAAACTATGCCTTGATTCTAGCCATAACATTGGTCATTTGACCCGAAAGCCAAGAAACCTCGAATGAGATAGGTCATTTTGTGAAGGTTTTTTGAGACATAATCAATATATAAAGTTTAATATTTTTCCTTATAACTATGTCACATAATATGACACCACGCGAAGGTTTCGCATTGTTTCGATCGTTTTTGAATTTTTATGCCCTTTTAAATTATTGTCAAACTTTGTAATCTACGGGCATGAAGATTCTTAGCTCGGGGCCGAGCCTCGCTAAACTTGCATTGGATCTTTGATAAAATAGCATATTGTGAACCTAAAAATGATTTTTGTAAAAAAACATGAGCATCGGATCATGTACCTGTAGTTCATATCTGACCCACTTCCTGTCGATTCGGCAGGAATTTGTCTTTTTTATCAGAGGTGGAAGGAAAGGTTTCGGAACCCCATGTTGGTACATTGTCCATATAAGGTGGTATATTATTTTAGTAAAATATGGTGGTAGCATTTTGAATTAGCCATTTGGTGGTTGCTTCACAAAATCGTCCGTTTTTTATGATCGGAAAATGGAAAATGGCTTTTTGGTACGACGAAAAGGAAAACTTTCTCCTGCAACATTGTTCGCCATCCCATGATGCATGTGTATGCACAATATGGGCACATTATCACAAACTATGTCTTGATTCTAGCCATAACATTGGTCATTTAACCCGAAAGCCAAGAAACCTCGAATGAGATAGGTCATTTTGTGAAGGTTTTTTTGAGACATAATCAATATACCAAGTTTGATATTTTTCCTTATAACTATGTCACATAATATAACACCACGCGAAGGTTTCGCATTGTTTCGATCATTTTTGATTTTTTTATGCCCATTTTAAACTATATACAATTTCTTATGTTTTACTTAATTTTTATTTATAAATGTGTAATATTTGAGTGTAGATAGATAGGTCTTATTTTTCTGCAAATTTTGATATATTATTTGTATTTTTCCGAATTAGAATGATTTAGTTATGATTTTTCAAAGTTTAATGAGATAAAATAAAAAATAGCTACGCCGAGGACAGCCGTCGGTATGTTACGCCGAGGCAGCCCGGGCGTAGCATAGGATATGCCGAGGGCAATTCTACGCCGACGGCTGCTTGGCGGAGCTGGCCTAGACGATGGCTACGCCGACGGTCCCGATGTTTGGCCGTCGGCGTAGCTACTGGCCGTCGGCGTAGCTTCCCATTCTTGTAGTGTCTTGTTCATCACAGTGGTGGCTCTATGTCCATAGAAATGGCCAAACTAGAAATAAGGAAGTCTATCATCACCATTACCAGAGATTTGCTAAGGTTAGTTCTCAGGGAAGAAACAGTTATTCCAAGGCCATGTAAGGAGGTGTTCTGGAAAATATGCAAGATGGCGCACTTTTTATACTTTGAGACTGATGGATATAGCTCGCCGAAAAAAATGGTCGGCGCAGTGAACGCACTTATCTATGTGCCTCTCAAAGTCCCGAGCTACCAATCCACCGCTTAGCTGTTTTGTTAGAAAAAAAGTATTTCCACTAGATTATTTTGTTCATATGGACAAGACACAGACTGCATACAGACTGTATATGTACCATGCCAGTGTAGTGCAGTAGACAAAAATATATGTACCCAGCCTGATGCATGCAATTTCATCCATCCCCGTTATGTTGCAATTTGTTGTCTATTATTTTGTGTTTGTCTTTTTTGATAATGGAAATATATTTAATATAAAAAGATACCAATTACACTAAGTCTCTCCATCAATAATATATCAACAGTTAATTAAGACATCGATGATGCACGTAACAACACTAGTACAAACACGTTGTTTAGAAACGGTTATTGCCCACATGACTCACTACGGGAATAACTAAATAGGCCGACGGCCTTTTTATACGCCGACGGCAAAATGTCGGGGCCATCGGCGTAGCTTGACGGGCCGTCGGCCCAGTTTTACCATCGGCGTAGCATGAATAGGCCGACGGCCGTTGTCGGCGTAAACATGACCGTCGGCGTAGCCCATTGGGCTAACGGCAGAGCAACGCCGTCAAGTCTACGCCGTCGACGTAGGTTTCAGACCTATGCCGACGGCTTTGCCGTCGGCGTAGCTATTTTTCTTTTTTTGTCACATTAATCTTAGAAAATCATAACTAAATCATTTAAATTCAGAAAAATACATATAATATATCAAAATTTGCAGAAAAATAAGATATATCTATATAAACTCAAATATTATATATTTTTATTCAAAAAATACATAAAAAATACAAATATTTTCGTATAACATATTTTTCATTTTCCAAGTGTAAAAAACGGGGTGTTTTGTGAAGCAACCATCAAAAGAAAGTTTCAAAATGATAATACCGTATTTTTCAAAAATACTACACCATATTGAATGGACAATTTCCCAACCTAGGAATCTCAAACCTTTCCGTTTACCTCTCGTGAGAAAGACAAATTCCTGCTGAATCGGCGGGAAATGAGTTAGATTTGAACTACAGGTACATGATATATTGCTCATGATTTTTTGTAAAAATCATTTTTAGGTTCACAATATGCTATTTCATCAGAGATCTAGTGCAAGTTTAGTGAGACTCGTCCCCGAGCTAAGAATCATCATGCCCCTCGATTTAGGAAGTTTGATGATAGTTTGAAATGTGCATATAAAATTAAAAACGACAAAACAATGCAAACCTTCGTGGTGTCATATTATATGACATAGTTCCATGGAAAAATACCAGACTTGGTATATTCATTGAGTATTAAAAACCTTCACAAAATGGCCTATCTCAATCTAGGTTTCGGATTTCGTGTCAAATGACCAATGTTATTGCTATAATCATGTATAGTTTAGATAATATGTCCATATTGTGCACACACGTGTGTCATGGGATGGTGAACAATGTTGCAGGAGGAAGTTTTCCTTTTCGTCGCACCGAAAAGCCATTTTTCATTTTCCGAGTGCAAAAAACAGGGTGCTTTTGTGAAGCAACCACCAAAAGAAAGTTTCAAAATGATAATACCACATTTTTTAAAAATACTAGACCATATTGAATGGACAATTTCCCAACCTAGGAATCTCAAACCTTTCCTTTCACCTCTCGTGAAAAAGACAAATTCCTGCTGAATCGGTAGGAAATGAGTTAGATTTGAACTACAGGTACATGACATATTGCTCATGATTTTTTGTAAAAATAATTTTTAGGTTCACAATATGCTATTTCATTAGAGATCTAATGCAAGTTTAGTGAGACTCGTCCCCGAGCTAAGAATCATCATGCCCCTCGATTTAGGAAGTTTGACAATAGTTTGAAATGGGCATAAAAAAATTAAAAAACGATCGAAACAATGCAAAACCTTCGTGTGGTGTCATATTATATGACATAATTCCATGGAAAAATACCAGACTTGGTATATTCATTGAGTCTTAAAAAAACCTTCACAAAATGGCCTATCTCAATCGAGGTTTTCTGGATTTCAGGTCAAATGACCAATGTTATTGCTATAATCGCGGTATAGTTTGCGATAATGTGTCCATATTGTGCACACATGTGTGTCATGGGATGGTGAACAATGTTGCAGGAGAAAGTTTTCCTTTTCGTCGCATCGAAAAGCCATTTTTCATTTTCCGAGTGCAAAAAACGGGGTGTTTTTGTGAAGCAACCACCAAATGAAAGTTTCAAAATGATAATACCACATTTTTCAAAAATACTAGACCATATTGAATGGACAATTTCCCAACCTAGTAATCTCAAACCTTTCCGTTCACCTCTCGTGAAAAAGACAAATTCCTGCTGAATCGGCATAAAATGAGTTAGATTTGAACTACATGTACATGATATATTGCTCATGATTTTTTGTAAAAATCATTTTTAGGTTCACAATATGCTATTTCATCAGAGATCTAATGCAAGTTTAGTGAGACTCGTCCCCGAGATAAGAATCATCATGCCCCTCGATTTAGGAAGTTTGACGATAGTTTGAAATGGGCATAAAAAATTAAAAAACGATCGAAACAATGCAAAACCTTCGCGTGGTGTTATATTATATGACATAGTTCCATGGAAAAATTCCATACTTGGTATATTCATCGAGTCTTAAAAAAACCTTCACAAAATGGCCTATCTCAATCGAGGTTTTCTGGATTTCAGGTCAAATGACCAATGTAATTGCTGTAATCGCGGTATAGTTTGCGATAATGTGTACATATTGTGCACACATGTGTATAATGGGATGGTGAACAATGTTGCAGGAGGAAGTTTTTCTTTTCGTCGCACCAAAAAGCCATTTTTTTTATTTTTCGAGTGCCAAAAAGGGGTGTTTCATGAATCTTGACATAGTTTCAGTTGGTCTAATATTTAAAATTTATGATATATAATTAAATATATGATAGGGAAGTCATATTTGTATTCCTCTCATTTTTCTGATCGTTTTGGATATATTATTTGTCGAATTGTGATTTACGGATTTGTAGATATGAATTATTCAAATTTAAATAAAAAAGCAAAATAAATAAAATTTATTTTATTTTTATTTGAATTCAAGATTATTATTACTTATTTATTGTTGTTTACTCAAAAAATTGTATGGAATGTAAAAAAACAAATATGTCTAACATTATAGTGTAATGGTTAATAGGTTTGATATGATAATATTCACAACAAGTTCTAGTTTCTTTGTCGAAAGCTCGTGTGGAAGGAACGAAGAAGTTAAGCGTGCTGAGGCTGGAGTAGTATTAGGATGGGTGACCGGTTGGGAAGTTTGACTAATTGTGCAATTTGATTTGAGACTAAGTATACTTAGAATTAATAATGTCCATGTGAGATTAACAAGTAAAACAATACAAAAATGTTAAAAAAATTTGAAAAAAAAAACTTGAAAAAAGAATTTGAAAAAAAATTGGAAAAAAAATTGAAAAAATCTAGGCCGACGGTAAAGCCGTCAGCGTAGCCAAAAGGCCGTTAGTCATTTAGGTAGGCCCCATATGGTCTACGCCGACGGCTCTTCTTCGGAGCTTTCTATCTACGACGGGAGAAGAGGCTACGCCTCTGGTCAGACCATCGCCGACGGCAACCGTCGGGCCAGCCTACGCTGACGGCATTTAGTATTCAGCTTCTCCTGTAGTGACTTAGCCGGTTTCTCGTTCCGGATCAAGCGCATAGCCTCTAAGACACCACCTAAGCCGATTTTCCTTCGCGGCTCTAAGATACATGACCTTAGACGGTGCAAAAAGAGAAACGCCTCTAAGATGTAGGACCTGGAGCCGGCTATTAGTCCTGACCGCTTGTAAGAACTTCTCACCCTCGGATGTCCCCTAGTAGCGACCGTCTTCAATAGTCATAGACCCGGAGTCGGATTCAAATAAAGACCGTCTCCAAAAAAAGAACGCCTCAAAGCGGTTGGTTAAACGTACCATCTCCAGTATGTATAAACCCTTTTAAATAGTACACAACAAGCTAATTCGAACTCAATCATAGCTGGCACGACACATAAACATGATTAAGTAGCCAAATATACATATTAGCTCAAGTACTTAGCAACTCTTCTAACAATTAACCTTAGCCAAATAGTTGGGGAAATCCATACATATTTATCCATTACTTTATGGCAGTACATACAAAATGGAGTCCATACATCAAACAAGCATAATTAGTACTCTCTAACAACTAGCATTGCATTTATAATGGGCCGTCCAGTGAAAATTGCTGAACCAGAATACATACTTCTCCATTATCTTTTTCATCAAAGCAAAAAGGACAATGTTATATTCACTAGTGGAAAAAGGGCCATCCGTTCGCGCCCCCTCAGAGCATTAGTCCCGGTTGCGCCACCAACCGGGACTAATACAGGCACGCGTCCCGGTTCGAGCGGGCACGGGGCCAGGAGGCATGCGTCCCGGTTGGTAAGGGGGAATACGTCCCGGTTGGAGCCACCAACCGGGACTAAAGGTTTGGCCACAGCCACGTGGCGTGGCACACACCTTTAGTCTTGGTTGCTGGCTCCAACCGGGACGCATTCTCCCACCCGCTATAAATGCAACGCCCCAGCCCCCTCTGCCTCCACTCTGTTTTTTCTCTTGGTGGAAGGTGTGAGGGGTGTGCTAGTTTTTTCTCTTCTTTGCATGCATTGAAGGTGTTTGATAAAATGTTTGAGTGAATAATCCCGTTCAATTTCTCATAGAACAAAAATATAGAAGGTGTCTGAGACGCACTTGAGCTTTCTCCTCTTTATTTCCCTCGATCGAGGTTAGCAATCTTATCTTTTCTCTATCATTGATACAATTCATGTGTCGATGTGAATTGGTTATTTCACTATTTATGATGTCATGTTTTTTGATAAACTTACCTATATGATGTAGATGAACGGTCGGGAATGAATGTACGGTGACCGGCGCGTAGCCGGGTATATAAAAGGCGTGGATAAATTTATCGATGTGGCTACGGCAAACAAAGAGAATGGTTCTATACATTTTCCATGTGTTCAATGTCGGAACAACAAGGTGAAAGAGGGGTTATGATGGAAGATGGTGAAGAAGAAGATGATGATAACAACTATCATCATATGTTTCCTGAATACAGTGATACTGCAATGGAAGATAATGGAGAGGAAAAAGTTGAAGAACGGGCATCAGATGAGCCGGCTGATGAACTTGGTAGGTTCATTTCTGATGCAAAGCGAGACTGTGAAACAGAAAATGAGAAGTTGAAGTTAGAGGGCATGTTAGAAGATCACAAGAAATTGTTGTACCCAAATTGTGAAGATGGCAGCACAAAGCTCGGTACCACACTGGAATTGTTGCGATGGAAGGCAGAGTGTGGTCTAACTGACTCCTCATTTGAAAAGATGTTGAAAATAATGAAGCCGAAGTTTCCAAAACATAACGAACTACGAAGCAAAGAAGACTCTCTGTCCTCTAGGATTAGATGTGCAAAAGATACATGCATGCATTAATGACTGCATCCTCTACCGCGGTAAGGAGTATGAGAATTTAGATAAATGCCCGGTATGCAATGCGTTGCGGTATAAGATCAGACGAGATGACCCGGTGATGTTGAGGAGAGCCCCTCCGAAGGGTTCTGCTAAGGTTATGTAGTATGCTCCTATAATACCAAGGTTGAAACGCATGTTCGTAAACAAAGAGCATGCGGGTTGTTGCGATGGCACAAAGAAGACCGTAAGAAAGGCGGAAGTTGAGACACCTGGCGATGGGTCACTGGAGAAAATCGAGAGAGACTTCCCACTTTGCGGTGACGCGCAAGGAACTTATGGTTTGGTCTAAGTACGGATGGCATGAATCCTTTTGGGGAGCAGAGCGATCAAAGACCTGCCCGTGACTCTATGTATCTATAACCTGCCTCCTTGGTTGTGCATGAGCGTAAGTTCATTATGATGCCAGTGCTCATCCAAGGCCCAAGCAACCGGCACGACATTGATGTGTACTTTAGGCCATTAGTTGAAGAACTCTTACAGTTGTGGGGAAAACCAGGTGTACGTGCGTGGGATGAGAACAAACAGGAGCCATTTGATCTACGAGGGTTGTTATTCGTAACCATCAATGATTGGCCTGCTCTTAGTAACCTTTCAGGACAGACAAACAAGGGATATAAGGCATGCACCCATTGTTTAGATACGACTAAAGGTACATATATATTTGCATAAATGCAAGAAGGTTGTGTACCTGGCGAATCGACGATTTCTTCCGACCAATCATCCCGTAAGAAAGAAAGGCAAGCATTTCAAAGGTGAGACAGATCACCGGAAGAAGCCTGAACTCCCTGCTGGTGATGATGTATTTGGTATGGTCAAGGACATATAAGTAATCTTTGGAAAGGGTCCCGACGGTCAATCAGTTCCGAACGACGTCGCTACAGGACACGCACCCATGTGGAAGAAGAAATCTATATTTTGGGAGCTGCCATATTGGAAAGTCCTACGTGTCCGCTCTTCAATCGACGTGATGCACGTGACAAAGAATCTTTGCGTGAACCTGCTAGGATTCCTAGGCGTGTATGGGAAGATAAAAGATACACCAAAAGCATGGGAGGACCAACAAATTATGAAAGAGCCAAAGAACATGCATACACAGAACAAGACGGATAAAGGGCGTCACTTAAGTCGTGCCAGCTATGCTCTTACCAAAGCAGAGTAGGAAATATTTTTTGAAGTCCTTTACAGTATCAAGGTGCCGTCTGGCTTCTCATCTAATATAAAGAGGATAATAAATATGACAGAGAAAAAGTTCCAAAACCTGAAGTCTCATGATCACACGTGATTATGACGCAGATTTGCTTCCGATTGCATTGAGGGGCTTCTACCGAACATGTTTGAGTACCCATTGTGAAGGTGTGCATTCCTCAATGCAATATCTCGAAGGTAATCAATCCATATTCGGCAAGGTTCTGAAGGATGTGGTACAATGTCTTGTTAGTTTTGAATTGGTGTTCCCACCATCCTTCTTCAATATTATGACACATCTCCTGGTTCATCTAGTGGAAGAGATTGCCATTCTCGGTCGGTATTCTGCACAATATGTTCCCTTTGAGAGGTTCATGGGAGTCTTAAAGAAATATGTTCATAACCGTGCTAGACCAGAAGGGAGCATCTCCAAGGGATATGGAACAGAGGAGGTCATTGAGTTTTGTGTTGACTTTATTCCTGACCTTAAGCCGATTGGTGTTTCTGACTTGCGGCATGAGGGAAGACTAAGTGGAAAAGGCACGCTGGGAAAGAAAGAAATGATATGTAGGGACGGGGATTCTTTCACTAAAGCACACTACGCTTCTACATAATTCCACCTTGGCAGCTCCAGATATCGAGGAACACAAGAATATTGTACGCTCAAAAACCGGGAAGCTTTGAATCATGGATTCTGAGATGAACACATGAAGTCTTTCGTGGTTGGATGCGGACACATCTCTTGAATGACACCACTGTTGGAGATCAGCTATACTTGTTGGCCGCGTCACCATCTTCTACTGTATTGAATTTCCAAGGGTACGAAATAAATGGGAATACATTCTACACGATCGCCCAATATAAAAAGAGCACCAACCAAAATAGTGGTGTCCGCTTTGATGCAATAGACGAGAATGGACAAAAGGACACATATTATGGTTACATAGAGGAGATATGGGAACTAGACTATGGAGTCTCTTTAAGGTCCCTTTGTTTCGCTGCAAATGGGTCAACCTGAATGGAGAAGGGGTAAAGATAGACCAGTTGTACGGAATGACAACAGTGGATCTCAACAATCTTGGTTATAGAGATGAACCATTCGTCCTAGCCAATGATGTGTCTCAGGTTTTCTATGTGAAGGACATGTCCTCAGACCGAAAAAAAGAAAAAATATGCAAACGAATACATCATATGATGAGCCAAAGCGTCACATAGTTCTTTCAGGGAAAAGAAACATCGTGGGAATCGAGGACAAGACAGACATGTCAGAAGATTATAATAAGTTTGATAAAATTCCGCCCTTCACAGTGAAAACTGACCCAAGCATTCCGTTAAGTAAATAAGATGCTCCATGGTTACGTCTGAAGCGATCATAAGGAAGGACATATGCCAAGAAGTTTATGCTCATATTATGTAACTCTAGTTCATGTCTTTCGCGGTTTGTGGCTTGACCGAAGGATATCTTTCGCGGTTTGTGGCCTTTAGTCCCGGTTTGTAGTCTCGGTTTTAATATTAATAAATGTCTTGAGTGTTAGTCCCGTTTGTGGCTGGACGGGACTATGAAGAAGTTGTCCCGATTCGTACTTACCATTAAGATATGATCTCCAAACGCTGCAATCACATATTAGGTGCCTCTAAGACCGATTTCTTGGAGATGCCGGAGGACTGGATCCGGGCATCTCCTGAACTGGCTAAGTGGTGTCCTCCTCCTCGAAAACCATCTTGCAGCTTGTAACTTCTCTAACTAGATCAATACGCCTCGGAGCTAACTAATTATACATATTAGTGCCTCTATGACCAGATTTTCGGAGATGCGGAGGATCGGGCTCGTCGGCATCTCCTCGAACTGGCCGCAGTGGTGTCCCTGCTCTCGAAAACCATCTTGCAACTTGTAACTTCTCTAACTAGATCAATATGCCTCAGAGCTAACTAATTTCACATATTAGGGAGTGCCTCTATGACCAGTTTCTCGGAGATGCCGGAGGACTGGGCTCCGTCGGCATCTCCCTGAAACTGGCCGCAGTGGTGTCCCTGCTCACGAAAACCATCTTAGAGATGCCTCAAACTGGCTGGACGACTGGACTCGCAAGGATGCCTATTTATAGTACAAGCAGCTCGGCATAGTGTCGACACTTACGAAATAATGTCGACACTCACCACTATCATTAGTGTTGACTCGTGTTTTGTCCCGGTTGGTGTCTCCAACCGGGACTACAGGTTGATCTTTAGTCCCGGTTGGTGACACCATCCGGGACAAAATACACGCCGCACGACATAATGTTGACATAATGTTGTGCCCATATTATGCATGTGTGTGGACATTGGTATGGAGAACAATGTTGCATGAGGAAGTTTTCCTTTTTGTCGCACGGAACAATAGTTAGAAATTCAGATAATTCAAAACGGGCATAATAAATTCAAAAAAAAATCTGAACAATGAAAATCCTTCGTGTGGTGTCATATTATGTTACATAGTTGAAAGGAAAAATACCAGACTTGGTATATTGATCATGTTTCGAAAAAACCTTCACAAAATGAGCTATCATGTTCGAGGTTTCATGGCTTTCGGTCCAAATGACCGATGTTATGTGCTGAATCACGGCATAGTTTGTGATATTGTGCCCATATTATGCATGTGTGTGGACATTGTTATGGAGAACAATGTTGCAGGAGGAAGTTTTCCTTTTTGTCTCACGGAAAAGCCCTTTTCTATTTTTCGAGAACAAAAAACGGGTCGTTTTGTGAAGTAACCACCAAAATGCCGTTCCAGAATGCTACCATCCCATTTTCCTAAAATACTAGACCACCTTACATGGACTATCTCCCAACCGGAACATCTCAAACCTTTTCGTCCATCCCGGGTAAAAAGGACAAATGTCTGCCGAATCGGTAGGAAGTGGGTCCGGTTTGTACTACAGGTACATGATCTATCGCCCGTGATTTTTTGAAAAAATCATTTTTAGACTCGCAATATGTGGTTTCTTCATAGATCCAATGCAAGTTCTAACGATGCTCGTCCCCTATCTTCATGCACACCGGTTCGACCATAGTTAGAAATTCAGATAATTCAAAACGGGCATAATAAATTCAAAAAAAATCCGAACAATGAAAATCCTTCGCGTGGTGTCATATTATGTTACATAGTTGAAAGGAAAAATACCAGACTTGGTATATTGATCATGTTTCGAAAAAACCTTCACAAAATGAGCTATCATGTTCGAGCTTTCATGGCTTTCGGTCCAAATGACCGATGTTATGTGCTGAATCACGACATAGTTTGTGATGTTGTGTCCATATTATGCATATGTGTGGACATTGTTATGGAGAACAATGTTGCAGGAGGAAGTTTTCCTTTTTGTCGCACGGAAAAGCCCTTTTCCATTTTCCGAGCGCAAAAAACGGGTCATTTTATGAAGTAACCACCAAAATGCCGTTTCAGAATGCTACCGTCCCATTTTCCTAAAATACTAGACCACCTTACATGGACTATATTCCAACCGGGACATCTCAAAACTTTTCGTCCATCCCGGGTAAAAAGGACCAATGTCTGCCGAATCGGCAGGAAGTGGGTCCGGTTTGTACTACAGGTACATGATCTATCGCCCGTGATTTTTTTAAAAATCATTTTTAGACTCGCAATATGTGGTTTCTTCAGAGATCCAATGCAAGTTCTAACGATGCTCGTCCCCTATCTTCATGCACACCGGTTCGACCGTAGTTAGAAATTCAGATAATTCAAAACGAGCATAATAAATGTAGGGATTCGTAGCATGGAAAACAAAAATTTTCTATCGCATACAAACAAACAAGCCAATATATATCTACTAGATTGTAGCAATGAGTCGATGGAATAACTCACCCTCGAAGATTCCAATGTGTTTAACGAGAGCGGATTCTCGTGGGTGATGTAGTCGTACTCTTCCCGATCTCAAGATCGCGTAGACGATCCTTCCCAAGGCTTGCTCGGCGCTCCCCGCCATCTGCGTTCGGGACTCGACGAAGACCTTCCTCTCCCTTGTTCCAGCAGAAATGGAGGTTGTACTCTCCTCATGATTCCGGCAGCACAACGGCGTGGTACCAGAAGTAGAGGGGAGATCTCGCAGGGCTTCGCCTTAAGCCGGAGCGAGTATGGTGGAGTATGAGAGAGTCCCTCGATGATCTAGGGTTTAGACACGCCGAGGAGGGGGCTAGGCCGGCGGCTAGGGTTTCACCCAGGCGGCGGCGAGTGCCCTAGGGCCGGCGGCGGCTTGGTACTAGGGTTTGGAGGAGAGGATCTTGTGTGTCTCTAGGAGGGAGCCCTGCCCCTCCTTATATAGGTGGAGGGGCCGGCCGGCCAAGGGGAGGGAGGGGAGTCCCTCCCCAACTAGGCTTGGTGGTGCGCCGGCGGTGGGGAGGAGGGACTCCTCCCTAACTCGGTTTCCTCCTCCTTTTCCACTTCCCAAAAATAGCCGTTTGACTTTCAAACTAGCCGTTTGACTTTTCAAACTAGGATTTGAATAAACCCTCTATTTTGTTCAGCGATGACACTTAGTACATGATGCAATCATACCAACTTGATATAACACATTCATGTACCCTTCCCCTCCAGAGTGCCGGACATTCCGGAACCTTCTAGAACATTCCCGATGAAAACACCGAAACCATTCTCCAACTCCGAAACGGGACTTTCCTTATATGAATCTTATTCTCCGGACCATTCCAGATCTCCTCGTGATATCCCGAATCCCATTCGAGACTCCGAACAACATTCAGACTCTTTCTCATCATTCCATAACTACTCAAACAACGTCAATCCTTAAGTGTGTCTCCCTGGTTCGTGAATTATATGCGGACATGATCGAGACACTGCGCCTATCAATATCCAATAGAGTAATCTATAAATTCATATGGCTCCCACATATTTCTATGATTACTTTGCGATCGAATGAACCACTTACATACGATACCAATTTCCCTTTGTCTCACGATAGTTTACTTATCCGAGGTTATGATCGTGTATCTCTGCATACCTAGTTCAACCTCGTTACCGATAAGTACTCTTTCTCGCTCCGTGATATGTGATCCCTTGTGAGCCAGTCACATGCTTGCAAGCTAATTGGATGACATTTTACCGAGAGGGCCTAGAGTATATCTATCCGGCATATGGATGGACAAATCCCACTCTTGATCCATGTGTTTCAACCAATACTTTCCGAACACTCAATGCCACCTTTATAGCCACCCAGTTACGGTGTGGTGTTTGATGTCATCAAAGCATCCATCCCAAGAAGGTGATATGCATGATCTCATGGTCAAAGGAATTCGATTACTATGTATCAGAAAGCATATAGCAATTGAACTATTAAAATGACTTGATCTTTATGCTACGCTTATCTATAGGAGTATGTCCACCATATCATTCTCCTAACGATATGATCTTGTTGTTAATAACATCTCAATGTTCATGATAGGGAAACCACAATCATCTATTAACCAACAAGCTAGTATTATAAAGAGGCTTTACTAGGGACCCTTATTTTAGTTTACAAATCACACAAGTATTAATGTTTCCTTGTTAATACTATTATAGCATGAATGTAAACATTTATCATAAACACAAAGATATAATAATAACTACATTTATTATTGCCTCTAGGGCATATCTCCAACAATAAATTCAAAAAAATCCGAACAATGAAAATCCTTTGCGTGGTGTCATATTATGTTACATAGTTGAAAGGAAAAATACCAGACTTGGTATATTGATCATGTTTCGAAAAAACCTTCACAAAATGAGCTATCATGTTCGAGATTTCATGGCTTTCGGTCCAAATGACCGATGTTATGTGCTGAATCACGACATAGTTTGTGATGTTGTGCCCATATTATGCATGTGTGTGGACATTGTTATGGAGAACAATGTTGCAGGAGGAAGTTTTCCTTTTTGTCGCACGGAAAAGCCCTTTTCCATTTTCCGAGCGCAAAAAACGGGTCGTTTTGTGAAGTAACCACCAAAATGCCGTTTCAGAATGCTATCGTCCCATTTTCCTAAAATACTACACCACCTTACATGGACTATCTCCCAACCGGGACATCTCAAACCTTTTCGTCCATCTCGGGTAAAAAGGACAAATGTCTGCCGAATCGGTAGGAAGTGGGTCCGGTTTGTACTACAGGTACATGATCTATCGCCCGTGATTTTTTGAAAAAATCATTTTTAGACTCGCAATATGTGGTTTCTTCATAGATCCAATGCAAGTTCTAACGATGCTCGTCCCCTATCTTCATGCACACCGGTTCGACCATAGTTAGAAATTCAGATAATTCAAAACGGGCATAATAAATTCAAAAAAAATCCGAACAATGAAAATCCTTCGCGTGGTGTCATATTATGTTACATAGTTGAAAGGAAAAATACCAGACTTGGTATATTGATCATGTTTCGAAAAAACCTTCACAAAATGAGCTATCATGTTCGAGGTTTATGGCTTTCGGTCCAAATGACCGATGTTATGTGCTGAATCACGGCATAGTTTGTGATGTTGTGCCCATATTATGCATGTGTGTGGACATTGTTATGGAGAACAATGTTGGAGGAGTAAGTTTTCCTTTTTGTCGCATAGAAAAGCCCTTTTCCATTTTCCGAGCGCAAAAAACGGGTCATTTTCTGAAGTAACCACCAAAATGCCGTTTCAGAATGCTACCGTCCCATTTTCCTAAAATACTAGACCACCTTACATGGACTATCTCCCAACCGGGACATCTAAAACCTTTTCGTCCATCCCGGGTAAAAAGGACAAATGTTTGCCGAATCAGTAGGAAGTGGGTCCGGTTTGTACTATAGGTACATGATCTATCGCCCGTGATTTTTTGAAAAAATCATTTTTAGACTCGCAATATGTGGTTTCTTCAGAGATCCAATGCAAGTTCTAACTATGCTCGTTCCCTATCTTCATGCACACCGGTTCGACCATAGTTAGAAATTCAGATAATTCAAAACGGGCATAATAAATTCAAAAAAATCCGAACAATGAAAATCCTTTGCGTGGTGTCATATTATGTTATATAGTTGAAAGCAAAAATACCAGACTTGGTATATTGATCATGTTTCGAAAAAACCTTTACAAAATGACCTATCATGTTCGAGGTTTCATGGCTTTCGGTCCAAATGACCGATGTTATGTGCTGAATCACGGCATAGTTTGTGATGTTGTGCCCATATTATGCATGTGTGTGGACATTGTTATGGAGAACAATGTTACAGGAGGAAGTTTTCCTTTTTGTCGCACGGAAAAACCCTTTTCCATTTTCCGAGCGCAAAAAACGGGTCGTTTTGTGAAGTAACCACCAAAATGCCGTTTCAGAATGCTACCGTCCCATTCTCCTAAAATAATAGACCACCTTACATGGACTATATCCCAACCGGGACATCTCAAACCTTTCGTCCATCCCGGGTAAAAAGGACAAATGTATGCCGAATCGGCAGGAAGTGGGTCCGGTTTGTAATACAGGTACATGATCTATGGCCGTGATTTTTTGAAAAAATCATTTTTAGACTCGCAATATGTGTTTCTTCAGATATCCAATGCAAGTTCTAACGATGCTCGTCCCTTATCTTCATGCACACCGGTTCGACCATAGTTAGAAATTCAGATAATTCAAAACGGGCATAATAAATTCAAAAAAAATCCGAACAACGAAAATCCTTCGCGTGGTGTCATATTATGTTACATAGTTGAAAGGAAAAATACCAGACTTGGTATATTGATCATGTTTCGAAAAAACCTTCACAAAATGAGCTATCATGTTCGAGGTTTCATGGCTTTCGGTCCAAATGACCGATGTTATGTGCTGAATCACGGCATAGTTTGTGATGTTGTGCCCATATTATGCATGTGTGTGGACATTGGTATGGAGAACAAGGTTCATCTTTAGTCGCGGTTGGTGACACCATCCGGGACAAGGTACACGCCGCACGACATAATGTCGAGATGCCATTTTTCCCGCCATTTTCTTCCCGCCATTTTTTCCCGCCAGTTCTTCCCTCCAGTTATTCACTATATATATATGTAGGGTTGGCCTCCATTGTCATTGCACATCTCTAGACTCATATCTGCAACCTCATCACTCTTTCCCATGACTTCCACCGTAGCACTAACTCCTAGGGAGGCGGAGGCACTTTGCGCCTCGAACTACCCCTGCTCAGACCATCGTGTCCCCGCTTACCGGATCTTGAGCCGGAGTTTCCCCTCTCATAAAATGAAACCTATCTATTTAACCTATAATCATGCATTGTTCAACAATTTGAATGACAAGTATAATTAGAAGAACAAATGCTCCCCTCTCATATGTTCCGGAGTTTCCCCGAGTTAGGGTTTTCACCCCTCGGAACCCCGATTAAATCGTCGAGCATGTCTTAGGGTTACATTCCAATGCAAATTAACTTGTCATATCATCATACTTGCTTGAGCATTGCATCGATGCCATGCGTTGATTGTTTCCCTTTCTTTTTGGTGTTTGGATTATTAGATAAGGAATCATTAATACCCCTTAGGTGCATGTGGGTTCGACGATGTGCCTTCGCCAGGGCATTCTGACGATGTAGCTAGGTTTAAGGTTTAGGGTTTCTCTTCATTTTAATTATTGTGTATGTATATATTAGGGTTTCTCTAAATTAGGGTTTATATCTCTCAACACCGTACCTAACTTTCTCCTTTATCCGCTTTGACTTATTCGTTTTTCCACCTATGCAGAAAATATGGACCCACACGTCAGAGACGAAGAAAAGGAAGAGTTGATCCAAGGTGTGATCTGTGGGGAAGAAAATTTGGACGTATCAACGTTTCTGAACAACTCCGGTGAGGATGATCCTCTTTTTACCGGAATAGACGACTTGTTTGAGGTTGAAGGTGTTGCCTTCCGCGAGGGAGAAGGCGATGCCTTGTGTAATCGAGAAGACAACCGCTCCGGCGAGGTGCATGTAATATAATCAATTCATTAATTAATCATCTGCTATCTATATAGAAATAGTAACGACGATCTTTATTCTTTTAGCCCTCCGGATCGAAGGAATCTACTGAAAAGAGCAGACGAGGCCAACCAAAAAGTTGCAAGACGACGAGAGGTTCAGGATCGAAGATGTCGCTGAAGACGGCAAACCGACGGCTCCCGAAGTTGTCGCAAACAAATTTGTGGCACAATGCGGAGTAATCGTTAGGGACTTAATCCCGATCACCATTAGAAATTGGAATAGGCCTGCTAATGCGGATGAAGAGGGAACATGTTTATTTGTCCCTAACCACGCCAAAGATTTACTGTGGAAGAGGCTCATGGTTAATTTCAAACTACCGAAGATAGAGCTGGATCCAAATGCGGAG
Source organism: Avena longiglumis (assembly GCA_030063025.1). Lineage (NCBI taxonomy): Eukaryota > Viridiplantae > Streptophyta > Magnoliopsida > Poales > Poaceae > Avena > Avena longiglumis. Next base: position 27,100,744 of record CP125974.1, read on the forward strand.
GATCCAGTTGAGGATGCCTTACAACATGGGAGAGCCATGGAGGCTAAGGTCAGGGAGTGGGCTTTGAAGAAGATGGCCCAGTGTTTCACCAACTGGAAGAAAAGATTGCACCTTGACTATGTCGTGAAAGAGAAGACTCCCGATTTCAAGAATATTCAGTTTGAGAAGATAAAACCATTCTGGGCTGAGTTTGTGGAATACAAGACATCAGAAAAAGCGAAGAAAATGTCTGCAACGAATAAGCTGAATGCTGCTAACAAGAAGTATCACCATACTATGGGGCAAGGTGGCTACATGGCTGGCATTCCTAAGTGGGAGAAACTTGAGAATGAACGGCGTGCTAAAAAGATCCCCCCAAAGACAGACGATTGGGTAGAACGTGCAAGGAATTGGTTTTACGGGCATGGGGGCACGTTGGACTCGGAAGGGAGGTTATATATAACATACGACATAAAGAAGACCCCTTGCCAATCGAGAGGATGAGAAAAGCAGTAAATGCTGTTAAAGATGGGGACTTCATTCCCGATAGAGAGAATGATGATCTCACACTCGCCCTTGGAAATAAGGAACATGATGGACGAACACGAGGCACAAGAGGCTCCCAACCATGGAGGACTGGGTTTCCCGAAGAGAGGGAGAAATATCCTGATAGAAGCCGTCAGAGGAGAAAGGACAGGGCGGAAGTTGAAGCAGATAGTCAGAAAGAGCGAATGCGTTTAATTGAAGAACGATTAAAGCAACACCAAGATGAAATTAACGCACTTAAAGAGCAAAGTACTACCAGCCCATCTCAGCAGCACACTGCATTCGATGCTACCGGCCTATCGAATAATCGAAAAAGCAGTGTGGCTTCCACCGAGGTCCCGGTGATGACAATGGCGATGCGATGGTGCAATCAAGATGGCTCTGCTACCCAGTGGATGATATCACAGAGATGACACATCGCGAGCTACATGTCAAAGTTGTGAACATATCAATGAAGGTGGCGGTCGGCTATGCCTTACCAATTGGACCCACACCAACTTACCACCGTCCGGTTCAGAGGGCTACGCTGTTGTCGGGTGGATGAAATCATGCCCACCTTTGAAGTTTTGGATCTTCACTACCCTTGAGGTGAAGGGATGTATCGTCTTGGGAGACGCAAAACGTCACCATTCTATGGTCAAGGAATGTATCGCTTCAAATCACACGCTAAGGCCATCATCGCCGCCTCCTCACCCGTCTCCAGCCGAGGTCGCCGCCGGCGACAATCGCCTCGTCAGCCTCACCGGCTTCGCCTCACCAATCTCCGGCGCAGCCATCGCCGTCGTCAGATAAAAGCGTGGCGTACCGCCATCGCAAGGCGTGGTAGCGATTGCCGAAATGTAAACAAGAGCCTCTTCCAAAAGTACCAAAGGTTCCTCCCAAGAGAGCTTATGAATGTCTTGAAGAGGAGATCATGCGATCGTTGATGCGGAAACGACAGTTTTAAGCTGTCGAGGCGGCCGAAAGAGCGAGTTCCCCAAAGACCAAAGAAGAAAAAGCCAAAGTGTTGAAAATGCTAAAGACTCTTCATCAACCCGAGCCAAAGCTGTCATCGGACTATGAGCGTTCTATTCTCAAGTCACATGCACAAAAAGCCTCAAGAGCAAGATCTTGATGCAAGAGAAATCTGTTGCCCAGCTCGGAGAACAAGCAAAACAGACTTGCGCCCCTCTCAAGGTGATTTCCCAAACCAATGTGGGGTCGAGCAAATATGGGGCCGAAGAGCAGTATGATCCAGAGGTAGTTGCAGAATACAGAGAAGCTGCCGCTGCTCAAGGTATGAGTATTGCTCAGTACTTATCCCAGTTAGAGTTCTTCCCCGTGAGTGAAGTAGCATACAAATACAAGTACGGCAAACCTCTCGTCAAACCTGAGGATGTAAACAATCTTCCAACAAAAATGCGAAGATTGCATAACTGGTACATGCATGCCACAAAGGCCGGGGCTAACTGGATAGTGCTGAGGGTTACAAAAAAGCATCATGGGAAAGAAAAGGATGACATGATATCCATTGAATTTGATATACTATTTAAATTATTCAATCAAGACGCCTTGGACAAATCGATCATCAGTGCCTATTGTCTGTAAGTACTAATTCTGTAATTAATTTAGTCTCCAGCTATCTCACCTTGTTTATTGCATGTATATAATCATTCTGTAATATGCAGAATGAAGATTCTCGAATGCAGCAGAGGACAAATCTATGACATTGGCTTCATTGACCCATATTGGGTTCATGAAGCTAATCTCAAAAGAAGCACCCAGGATACGAAGTATAATATAGTACACGCGTTAAGGTTTCAAGAAACCAAAAGGGAAATACTTTTTCCTTACAACTTCAAGTGAGTGTTATTGTCTTGTATACACTTTCTATTTCGCTTACTCGATGTTAAGTATATAATTAATTAGTTATGCATTTGTAGCTTCCACTATATTCTGTTAATCATTCAACTTGACAAAGGGCGTGTACTAGTCATGGACTCGAAACATAAACCCCTTGAGTCGTGGAAGGACATGCAGATGATTCTCCAGCGGTAATTCTAATCATTACGACACTATATCGGCAACATTCGTGAATTTTATGATATCAAGTAATTAATAACTTCTTTTATTCGTTTCCTTCGCCGGGCAGCGCTTGGAAACAGTTCACCCACAAGGCTAGGGGTGTTTGGAAAGAGAAGCTTACATTTTAACCACTAAATGTAAGCACCACTAGCTATATCGGCGCATCTCTTTGATTCTAGTTTTGATACAGTTATTATCATGCTTGATTATTATTTTGATTGAACTTTGTTCTCGTAAAGTGCCTGACGCAGGGACCAGGTAACAATCTATGTGGATACTATGTTTGCGAGTTCATCCGGCAGACATGCGATGAGAAGGGCAGAAATTTAGAGCAACTCCACATACGTAAAAAATTTCTATAGTTTTTAATTACAAACAAATTGTGTTTAGTTTCATTCATATAGACTGACTCCTTGTTTAAATCAGATCGAACGTCTACGGAACGGTCTTCTGCCAAAGGATCGCGTACGAGCAATTCAGGAGGAATTGGCGGGATTCTTGGATGGAGAAGTCCTAAACCCAAAAGGGGAATACTATTCGGCTGTGTATAGACAATAGGGATTGTAAAAATAGCAACTTTGAAGGAATTGGCCGGTAGCATCGAATAGCAACTTTTGTATGTAGTGCATGAACTCGATCCGTGTATTGAATGTAATATTGTCATGATGATCTTGTGTAATATAAGGTTCCTTCATTGATAAGTGCAAAACACTAAATAAACAATAAATCAACCTAAATGAATTCTCTTCCACGGCACAAAAAGTGGCGAAAATGCTGTCGCGGCAACAAAATGTGCCAAAATGAATTCTACGCATGGCGCAGAGAATGGCCAAATCTACGCTCGGCAGAAGGTTATTAGTCCCGGTTCGTGTTACGAACCGGGACTAATTCTCCACCCCCCTTGCCCTCTTCTGCTGCCACGCGTGCACCCATTTGTCCCGGTTGGTGGGGCAACCGGGACTAAAGGTTAGGGCTTTAGTCCCGATTGCCCCGTCCCGGTTGGGCAACCGGGACTAAAGCCCCTTACCAACCGGGACCTATAGGGCTGTTTCCACTAGTGATTGCTTTAAGTTGAAGCTTCTCACAATCTTCTCTCATCTAGTTGTCTAGATTGCATTTGACCCAGCTCCCACCTTCATAACCATTTTTTGGCTTCTTGTTGTTCATTTGCCAAACATGGACATCAATTGGTTTATCAAGGAGATTCTTTAGGTATTTTCTTGTGAACTCAGCTCCAAATGTCTGCGCAAGTACAAAGAATTGAAGAATTAGCATACCTATGATTACTGGAAGTATTTAAATACCACATGATAGATTGTTGATCCCATGTTCAAGAATATATCATCTAACCAGCTTGCACTTCTTTTGCATGACAGATGAATAGGGAAACATGTAGACGTAATACTTTTTTTTATGGAAATTCGGGTTCACACCAGTCTAAGAGAAAGTCTACATAAACTTCTTTCAGATACCTGTCATTTCAAAAAAGGCTTTGCTTATCAAAATCAGTGTTTTCCTTGTGTTGAGGCCCTGATGCAACATTACATACAAATTTCAATGCTATGGAATATTTCTATCTACCATATAAACACGTATAATACATATGACTAAAATTTTGATGTTATTTGATTCCTTTAAACTCAAGCCTCTCAGTGGACTCTTCTGATGACTGGAATCCAAAACTGTCAGAGCTAATGGCAACACTGTCATCGCTACATAGCATTATTGCATCATCACTACAAGTTTCCATCTGTTAAATAGATATAGACATTGAGAAACTTAATACAATCAAATATAAGAATGACTTAGACTGAAAACAGAAACACATTTCTTGTTATCGTACATTAATAAAAAAGCATACACATTTCTAGAATCTGAAATTCATCAAATAAACAAGATGCAAGCAGACTAATAAAGTGACAATTAAATACATATTTTTAGAAGTGCAACGAACAATGAGGAATCAATAAAGAATTGAAGATTTTGAGATATCTACAAGGGGAAAATAGCTGGGATAGATAGATGTCGGCTGGGGAGGCTCTCCCGATGACACCATCGGGTCTCTGTAGCTCGAAAACCCTGAACCCTAAATTCGAGAAGAAAAACGAAAAATTCCATGCCAAAATTCATAAATCAAAGCTCTACATTAGGGGTTTTGGAGTTTAGTTTTCACGCATACGTACTTGGACGATGAAGGGGTCCTTGGAGGCGAGGGAGAGCGTTCTCACTACAGGGAACCGGAGGCAGCGGGTAGGAGAGGCAGGGGACCTAAGGCGATGGTGGTGGAGGGAGACGACAATGGCGGTGGTGGACAGTGGGGATCCAGGCGGACAGGGAACAAAAAATGTGGCACGGATCTGAAATATTTGTCCAAATATTTTTAGATCTTTGCTACCAACTACTAGCCTCATACGGCTGCAAAGGAAAACGTCCCTAACAACATCCGTTGTCTGAATTTCATATTTGTCCTCCAAGTATTTCCCTCAGATGGCTATAAATTACAACCGTCTCGAATTTTAAAAAGACTAATTCAAATTTCATTTCCTAGAACACTTTGTTCGTTATATTTACACAAAGGAAGTAAGGGAGAAGATTCCCATTATAGATCGAAAGATTTGGAAGATGATATTGGCGGCCTAGAGCACTTGTCATACAATATTAATCAACTAACATTAATTTGGTCTAAAACATAGAGATGGAACTAGCTAGATAATAGACAAACTTAGATTAGACAATGTAGCAAACAATATTATTAAGGTCACACGACGAACTTGAAAGATCATTTCATAATTCCTAGTGTTTTTTGTGTTAGATAACAATAATAAGTATACTTCAATTGTGCGCTGAGTGCTGCATATATTTCTCCCCAAAACATCTCGTGGTCAAATGAAGCAAAAAGAAGCTTTTTATGTCGGATTATCTGCCCTTGGCTAAGGCCAGATAATCCGCCCCTATATAAATCTACAAACCAGGTGCGCGACGCTCTGATGGGGGGATGATTGGTAGGATATTTGGCGCTGGGCCAGAGGTTTGCCCAAGGCTGGATTATTCAGCCCCTGCGATGGCCATATTTTCCGCCCTCCCAAGAATCGACTAAGTACAAAGTGCGCGACGCTTAGATAGTGGGGCGGAGTTTCCCCTCGGATATTTGGTGAGGGCCGGAGTTTGTGCCTTGACCAAATAATCTGCCCCCCATGGGTCGGATTATCCGGCCCCTAGAAGGGGGTAGTGGTGTGGCCCGGATTATCTATCCGGCCCCCACTAAGGCCGGATTATCCAACCCTAGTTGACTACAAACGGCTCCATTCTGGGAGGGGTATAAATCCCCCTCCCCATCTTCAACCTGGCCTCTCTTGGATCTGACAAAAAAGCAATATACTGTTGAACTCCAATTTCCACAAGATATCCACTTTTAACTATCCAAAGGTCTTGTTCTTTGGAGAATATAAGGAGGAGGCCTTAATCTAAATCATAACCAAAGCGATCTACATTTCCTCTTCATTCATTTGAGGGACCTTTGATCTAGAGTTTCTGTTGAATATCTAGATCTCGGTTGTTGTGTTTTGATAAACTTGTTTACTGTGGAAGCTTGTTGTCATCTCGGGAGTCTCCAATTCAGTTGTGGATGCGTGCCCCGATCTCGTTGTAAATGCGCTCATTCCTGCCTCGAAGGGTACTGTACAGTGGAAAGGTGGATCAGGCCAGTTGTGGCGATATCCATCAGAGAACAGGGCGTGGCCTATTATGGTGTGGTGGTCTTAGTATCGCCCACCCCTCCAACGTAGATATACTTCCCTTAATAAGGAAGGAATTTCGGTAAAACAAATCCCGTGTATCCGTGTGATCCACTCTCAGTTACCTCGTTCCTCTCATTGCCTTTACTCGTTTAGTAGCTAGGTTGGAAAATAGGGAAATTCACCGTAGTTACATATCTAGAGATTTTTTTGGGTTTGCATTATAGAAAACAAAAAATTTCCTACAATATGAACAAATAAAGCACCAAGATCTATATATCTAATATAAGAAACGGGTGGATATACATCCATAGAAAACTTACCCTCTAAGACCGAGAAAGCGTTACGAGATTATTTCCGTGGATGATGTAGTCGTTGAACTCAAAATCGCGATGAAGTCCAGCATCGCAAAGCAGTAGTGCATCCGTGATCGCACACATGTCTGGTACCCCTACAAACTCACAGTCCTCATTCTAGCAAAGGAGCGGAAGCAGCAAATCCTTCTATAGAAACCACCGAAAACATGTACTTCACTAGTCCAAAGCCATGGGGAATATTCTAGAGGGGCATAGAGATCCTTCACGAAGAGGTGTGAAGTGAGAGGAGGAGGAGGAGGTGGTGGTATTTTATAGGAGAGGGGGCACACCCCTCCCATGGCCGGCGGCCAAAGAGGATGCCCCCTCTCCTCCTTCATTCATGTGGGTGGAGGCTCCATTCACATAAAAAACCTCCACTCTAAATTTCACTCACATGCATTAATTTTCCACCAAAATTAATGTCATCTCTCATTTAATAAAAAAATTTAGTTATTTTATTCAAAAAAATTAATTACTTTAGTTAACAAACATTTGCATAAACCCCCTTGCAATACTTCAATATTACATCTCAAACCATTTTCAACAATTTGGCCCGAAACAATTCTGGTGTCCATCCAAATAATTCTAGCGCTTACAAAATCTTTATCTGGTAATATATTTGCTCCAATTGGTGTCGGTATATCTTAAGTGTGTCACTCTACGGTTTACGAATAATGCAAACATAATCGAGACCCCTCTCTGATCAATAATTAGCAACGGGGCCTGGAGATCTATACTGAGTCCCACACATTCAACGATCACTTAGTCATCGTGAGAACCTTTAACGCCGTAACTAAAACCCTTTGTCTTGTGATATATTACATTTCCCAGATTCTATCATCGATATCCCCATACCTAGTTTGATCTCGTTATCAACAAGTACTCTTTTCCTGTTCCCGTGATATAACATTCCTTGTGATCAAATCACCTGCTTGCAAGATGTTGTCAATGTGATATCATTGAGAGGGACCAAAGTATATATCTCCGTCATCGGGATGGAAAAATCTCGCTCTTGATCCATGTGCCTCAACATAACATTTTCAGAGTACCCAAACCCACCTTTATAGTCACCCTAATATGGTGTGACGTTTGATGTTATCAAAGTACCGTTTCGGTGCTAGCAGTTAACATGATTTCATGGTCTAAGGATTAGGGTACTTTGTATGATGTTATAGAAATGTAAACATACTGACTTTGATCGTATTACAATAATTTGGGTGAGTGTTCATCACATCATTTGATCAATGTTGTGACCTCGTTATTAACAACATCTGGTATCCATGATTAGGAAACCATGATCATCTTGTTAATCCACGAGCTAGTTTATATGATAGGAATAACTAGGAACTCTATATATTTGTTCATTAAACACACACGTGTTAGCGTTTTCAATTAATGCAATTATAAAATGAAAATAAACATCAATCATAAACATGGAATAAGATAATAACCACTTTATAATTGCCTCTCAGGCATATTCCCTTCAGTCTCCCACTTGCACTAGAATCAATAATTTAGATTACATAGTGATAAATCTAACATCCATGGAGTTCTGTGTTGATCATGTTTTTCCTAGGGAGAGTTTTAGTCAACGGGTCTGCTACATTCAGATTCGTATGCACTTTACAAATATTTATATCTCCATCTTTGATATGCTCGCGGATGGAGTGAAACAGACGATTGATATGCTTGGAATTCTTGTGAGACCTCGGTTCTTTGGCATTATATATGGCTCCGTTGTTATCACAATTGATAACCATCGGGTCAAATGCATTGGGAACCACACCTAGTTCAGTTACGAACTCCTTCATCCAAATTGCTTCCTACGCCGCTTCTGAAGCAGCAACATTTCGGGAGCCTCCAATTCAGTTGTGGACGTGTGCCCCGATCTTGTTGTAAAGGCACCGGTTCCCGCTTCGAAGGATACCATATAGCGGAAAGGTGGACCAGGCCAGTTGTGGCGATATCCATCGGAGAACAGAGTTAGGCCTATTATGGTGTGGTGGTCTTAGTACCGCCCACCCCTTCAACGTAGATGTACTTCCCTTAACAAGGAAGGAATTTTGGTAAACAAAATCATGTGTCTACGTGTGCTCCACTCTCAGTTACCTTGTTCCTCTCACCGCCATTACTCATTTAGTAGTTAGGTTGGCAAATAAGGGAATTCACCGTAGTTACATATTTAGAGATTTTTTTTGGGTTCGCAGTATAGAAAACTAAAATTTTCCTACGATATGAAAAATAAAGCACCAAGATCTATCTATATAATATGAGAAACGGGTGGATATACATCCATAGAGAACTTACCCTCTAAGACCCACAAAGCGTTACGAGATTATTTCCGTGGATGATGTAGTCGTTGATCTCAAGATCGTGATGAAGTCCAGCATCGCAAAGCAGTAGTGCATACATGATCGCACACACGCCTGGTACCCCTACAACCTCCCAGTCCTCGTTCTAGCAAAGGAGCGGAAGCAGCAGATCCTTTCAGAGAAACCACCAAAAACATGTAATTCACTAGTCCGAAGCCATGGGGAATATTCTAGAGGAGGAGAGAGATCCTTCACAAGGAGGTGTGAAGTGAGAGGAGGAGGATGAGGTGGTATTTTATAGGAGAGGGGGCACACCACTCCCATGGCCGACGGCCAAAGAGGGTGCCCCCTCTCCTCCTTCATTCATGTGGGTGGAGGCTCCACTCACATAAAAAACCCTCCATTCAAAATTCCACTCACATGCATTAATTTTGCACCAAAATTAATGTCATCTCTCATTTAATAAAACAATTTATTTATTTTATTCAGAATTTTTAATTACTTTAGTTAACAAACATTTGCATAAACCCCCTTGCAATACTTCAATATTACATCTGAAACCATTTTTAGCAATTTGACCCAAAATAATTCTGGTGTCCATCCAAATAATTCCAGCGCTTACAAAATCTTTATCTGGTAATATATTTGCTCCAATTGGTATCGGTATATCTTAAGTGTGTCACTCTACGGTTCACGAATAATTCAAATATGATTGAGACCCCTCTCCAATCAATAATCAGCAACGGGACCTAGAGATCTGTACTGACTCCCACACATTCAACAATGACTTAGTCATCGTGAGAACCTTTAACGTCGTAACTAAATCCCTTTGTCTTATGATATATTACATGTCCGAGATTCGATCATCCCCATACTTAGTTTGATCTCGTTACCGACAAGTACTCTTTTCTTGTTCCCGTGATATAATATTCCTTGTGATGAAATCACCTGCTTGTAATCTGTTGGCAATGTAATATCACCGAGTGGGTGCAATATATCTTTCCGTCATCGGGATGGAAAAATCCCACTCTTGATCCATGTGCCTCAACATAACATTTTCAGAGTACCCAAACCCACCTTTATAGTCACCCTATTACGGTGTGGTGTTTGATGTTATCAAAGTACCGTTCCGATGCTAGCAATTAACATGATCTCATGGTCCAAGGATTAGGGTTACTTTGTATGATGTTATAGAAATGACATAATGACTTTGATCGTATTACTATACTTTGGATGAGTGTTCATCACATCATTTTATCAATGTTGTGACCTCGTTATTAACAACATCCGTATCCATGATTAGGAAACCATGATCATCTTGTTAATCAACGAGCTAGTTTATATGAGAGAAATAACTGGGAACTCTATATATTTGTTCATTAAACACACACGTGTTAACGTTTCCAATTAACGCGATTATAGCATGAAAATAAACATCTATCATAAACATGGAATAAGATAATAACCTCTTTATTATTGCCTCTCGGGTATATTCCCTCCAGTCTCCCACTTGCACTAAAATCAATAATTTAGATTACATAGTGACAAATCTAACACCCATGGAGTTCTGTGTTGATCAAGTTTTTCCCTAGGGAGAGTTTTAGTCAACTGGTTTGCTACATTCAGATTCGTATGCACTTTACAAATATTTATATCTACATCCTTGATATGCTCGCGGATGGAGTGAAACAGACGCTTGATATGCTTGAATTCTTGTTAGACCTCGGTTCTTTGGCATTAGCTATGGCTCCATTATTATCACAATAGATAACCATCGGGTCCAATTCATTGGGAACCACACCTAGTTCAGTTATGAACTCCTTCGTCCAAACTGCTCCTACGCCGCTTCTGAAGAAGCAACGTCTCGGGAGCATCCAATTCAGTTGTGCACTTGTGCCCCGATCTCGTTGTAAATGAACCGGTTCCCGCTTCGAAGGGTACCATATAGTGGAAAGGTAGATCAGGCCATTTGTGACGATATCCATCGGAGAACAGGGTGAGGCCTATTGTGGTGTGGTGGTTTTAGTACCGCCAAGCCCTAACGCATATGTACTTCCTTTAACAAGGAAGAAACGGCGGTAAAATAAATTATGTGTCTCCGCGTGTTCCACTCTCGGTTACCTCGTTTCTCTCACCGCCTTTACTCATTTAGTGGCTAGGTTGGCATATAGGGAAATTCACCATAGTTGCATATCTAGAGAATTTTGTTGGGTTCGCATCATAAAAACAAAAAATTCCTACGATATGAACAACTAAGCACCAAGATCTGTCTATCTAGATACAAACAACGGGTGGATATATATCCATAGAGAACTTACCCTCGAATACCAACAAAGCATTACAAGATTATTCTTGTGGACATGGGGTCGTCCAGAGACGACGTGGCGCCATAAGCCCATGTGTCGGTCACGGTTTCTCACGAACATGGGTCCCGTTCATTGTCGAGCTAGCAGCCTAGACGGCTCATGGACGTCTATGGTCTAGCCAATGGCGCCACCAGTCGCTTACAAGCGCTCTCAAAGATTTCATAGTTCCGGTTAGATAACTAGGACTAGAGCCTGTTCTCAACTAGGACTATAGGCTATTTTTGGTGAACTCATAGCAATTCTTAAAGTGATGGGACGACGTAAACTATGCCGAAGTCCATGTTACGTACTTGCTAGTGAAAGATAGAAAAATGGCTTAGTATTTTGTGTCCACCTTCACATTTATTCATTGGCCTGATCTGGCTCATATCCTATATTATCAAAAATATTGTTTGTTCCCGATTTTTTTCTTATAATATACTAGCACCTTATCAAAGACCGAGCGTACGTGTATGTGCTCGACCATGTTCGGAGTATTAATCTAACCTTTACTTCCAACTATACATCGGTCGGATGGTCACACATGCTCATGTGTCGACCATGTTCCCAGGATCTCCAGTCAAACTATTCCAGGAAATCAGATCACACATAAAAAATCCAACTTTTAATTCCATCCATGCATCAAGTATATCCCCGATCTTGTTAGACTATCACGATCCCGTGATATATTCCTGATCGCCTAAATCAAGGAGAATCATGCAGATCGTAATCTTCCATTCAAGGTTAGAATCAGGTAGGTTACTGCATGTATATCTATTATCTATTATATACTAAAAGTAATATAAGGGTGTTTTTCGAGGCGCTACGTTGATCCACGTAGTCCTTAAAAATATACTATGTTAATCTGCATATTAACGGTTCAGATTAAAAGATATAAAAGGTGTTACGTAAACGTGTACACATGGATATGTGACACGTAATTCAAAAGGAAATTAAAATCTAGCTCCCCATACGTGAACTTCCTTCCGGCCGTCCAGAATTTTTTTTTTCAGAAATAAGGAAACAAAAATTAATAGGTCAGGATTTTTTTTTGCAGGTAAGAGATCAGGATTTAACTAAAGACTATTTCACCTAAGTCACCTAACATGATTGCAAACATGAAAATCCACGTGCTCATTTCCCTAAAAAAAACATGTGCTCATTTATTTGCGATTTAAGCTGACTAACAAGTAGGTACCATACGTTCCATTAAGTAGAAACGGAGGAGCTTCCAAACAAAAAGGTGTACGCAATTTCATTGGTATAGGTACCATCTACTACTAATTTCTAGAAGGAAAAAACGTCCCTTTGTATTAGAAGTGGAGTTAAGTTATGTACTAGCTAGGATTTAACTACGGACTGCAAACACCAAGAGCCATGTTGTCGTTTATTTCTGTTTGACAAGATTTAAGATGATAGAGTCAATATCTACCATCCGTTTTATTAAAGTGGAAACCGAATCGTGTTCTAAAATAACATGGACATGATTTTGATTAGAAAAAGAACCACTTAGGATAGCCAAACAAATTATATTTATCGAGAAATGCAAAATGACAGTGACATGATCCTCATTATCTATTTTGATCAATTATAATATTTTCTTATATTCATAGCAGTGTAACATTCGTGCAGAAGCCCCGTCGCGCAACAACATACCTCAGTTGCTAGGGTAAATTATGTGTGGGGCCTAGCATATTACACTTTTGTTCTTCAGATTTGCATCTACACTGAAAACTTAGATCGCCATGGTGCCTAATTTGGCACATTCAAGTGGTTTCTTCCCTTTATATTGAAGCGTAGGTGTAAGATATGTAACTACCTTCATTTGAATAAATACATATAAGTCGCACTGGAAACCGTAGAATCGTGGTATGGGAAATGCACATGCTATTCTTTAGATGGAAAATGGTATGCGGGACGCTCTAAAGTAATTAGGCTATATATATATATAACACGTATTTAATTAAATTCAAAATTTTCCACCAATCAGATTTTTAGATGAATCCGAAGTTTATTTATTCATGAAATATATACAATAGATCAACTAAACTAGAGAGGTTTACCATGGTTCAAAGAACATTGTGATGGAGGAAGATAAACCTAACCATTTTTCTTATTAATATCGGTAGAATAAATAATAGATTCCCTTCACACTAGATGTGAGTATAAGATACGTAAGTCCCTTCATCTAAAAAATAGACATATAATTCCCACTAGAAATATAAAACCGTGGCATGGAAAATGCACATGCTATTTTTTAAATGGAAAATAGTTGCTCTAGAATAATTAGGTTATAGAGCTAAAACACATAAAGCAGTTCAAAAACATTTTTTTCAAAATATTGCAAGTAGAAATTTTAACACTAATATGAATTTATTTATTCAAAAAATATACACAATAGATCAAAACCACTCAAGAGGTTTAACTATGGTTTAAAGCACATAGGAAGTTCGGACGATGCACCCAACCATTTATCCGATTCATAGGTGAACTAATATTTTTACGCAAGCACATCTGGAAGTCAATATATGATGAGGGATAAAGATTGCTCTCTAGGAGAAATATTTTGTTTTAGGAATTTTTATATTATGTATTCGTTTAGGTGTTAAGATAAACAAACACTAACTAAGCCTATTCCTATTAGATGGATAATCAAATAGAAGAACCATTGTCCCTCACTAACAACAATGTGTACTATAGAGCCCTGACTCACCTGCCCTACCTTAAGTGTTTGCAGACATTCTCAATTTTAGTTTAATAGTACATCCCAATGGAACACAAATACCTTAGGAGTTAGTGTCTTTAGGTGAACTTGACTGGATGATTGAAATGGATGGAACATTAGCTTGATTGTCACCCATAAGTTATTCAATCAATTGACAACAAACATGCTAGGGTGCATTCACTTTTCTTCTAATATTTTTTATTTAAGGTAATTTCATTCTTTCTATTAAGAACAATGAGTGAAGTTGACTATTATTGAGTTCTAATATACAACATTAAGCATTTCCGCTTACTCCGTCAAAAAACTACATTGAAAGAACGACACACATATAGGAGGTAGTAGATATAGAGAGATGTAGAGGTATAGACTCGATGGAAAGATAATTAGCATGTGATTTCATAAGATAAAACACTGATATGACTAGGTAAAATTAATATCAGTATCACTATATCATGAGCTTCCACGTTTTCCTATGATATTACCAAAAAATACACTTTTATCTCAACCTATATTTTCTAATCCTATACAATTTAAAAGGACATGTCTTGAAACTATGTTGCCAATTTTGTGTAGTCATATGATATTGCATAAAAATACACGGGAGCGAGAGCGTACTACAACTATTTTGGAGTGGGGAAAGTTGGGCAATGAGTCAAGGATAATATGCATCTAAAATATTTCCTCGGTTTCAAATAATTGACATTTTAGAGAAGTTAATAAAAAAATATTTATCTTTAGAAAGGTTGCGAAATCCAAATAAATAAGAAGGTTGCGAAATCCAAATAAACCTCAACACCCACTCTCATGTGTAGCTCAACAATTCCTGCGCATAAATAGAATGAGGGGAAAATAATTTCTATGTTTAGAGTGCTAAGACTTGATGCCAAGACATCTACTCGGACATCATATTAAGTTCAAAATGGCAATCGATAGAACCAAAAGTTAAAACTGATGGAGAAGGATGGGTAATCCACATATTATTCAACAAGTTATATTAGAACAAAGGTAGTATATTGAGTATTTTAAAACAATGGAATACCGTCACATGTTTCAGATTTGTGGAAGTAAATGAGGGAAACTATTTCACATGTAAAATGAAAACTCTTATTGTTTATTACAAAGATCATATAGTCATCATGTGGTATTTTCTCAAGTAGAACCTAAATGCAAATATATAATTTTGTTTTCACATGTAAATAGAGATGATCCCCATATGAATGATAAATCTTACAAACATCACAAAGGATTAGATATATGGTGCTTTCGAAAATGGAATTATCATAATTCCTAAATGTTGAAGATGGTTAAAGATGGTGTACCAAAATGCATTATTTTATTTAGCACTATGTTTATAGTAACAATATAATATTATTACTTCCAATCAAATAATTTGAATATTCATAAAATTGCAAATTAGCTACTCAGTCACTTTCAACACGCTAAGGATTTTTCCCTCGCAAATGCGATAGCGTGCTACAACTATTTTGGAGTGGGGAAAGCTGGGCAATGAGTCAAGGATAATATGCATCTAAATTATTTCCTCGGTTTCAAATAATTGACAGTTTAGAGAAGTTAATTGAAACTTATTTATCTTTAGAAAGGTTGCGAAATCCAAATAAATAAGAAGGTTGCGAAATCCAAATAAACTTCAACACCCACTCTCATGTGTTGCTCGACAATTCCTGGGCATAAATAGAATGAGGGGAAAATAATTTCTATGTTTAGAGTGCTAAGACTTGATCCCAAGACATCTACTCGGACATCATATTAAGTTCAAATTGGTAACCGATAGAACCAAAAGTTAAAACTGATGGAGAAGGATGGGTAATCCACATATTATTCAACAAGTTATATTAGAACAAAGGTAGTATATTGAGTATTTTAAAACAATGGAAGACCGTCACATGTTTCAGATTGGTGGAAGTAAATGAGGGAAATATTTCACATGTAAAATGAAAACTCTTATTGTTTAGTTGGCTTCCGAGGATAAAGTAGTTTTATTTCATTCGTTAAGAAAATTTATGTTCATATCCATTACAAAGATCACATAGTCATCATGTGGTATTTTCTCAAGTAGAACCTAAATGCAAATTTATAATTTTGTTTTCACATGTAAATAGAGATGATCCCCATATGAATGATAAATCTTACAAACATCACAAAGGATTATATATATGGTGCTTTCGAAAATGGAATTATCATAATTCCTAAATGTTGAAGATGGTTAAAGATGGTGTACCAAAATGCATTATTTTATTTAGCACTATGTTTATAGTAACAATATAATATTATTACTTCCAATCAAATAATTTGAATATTCATAAAATTGCAAATTAGCTACTTAGTCACTTTCAACACGCTAAGGATTTTTCCCTCGCAAATGCGACAACGTGCTACAACTATTTTGGAGTGGGGAAAGCTGGGCAATGAGTCAAGGGTAATATGCATCTAAATTATTTCCTCGGTTTCAAATAATTGACAGTTTAGAGAAGTTAATTGAAACTTATTTATCTTTAGAAAGGTTGCGAAATCCAAATAAATAAGAAGGTTGCGAAATCCAAATAAACTTCAACACCCACTCTCATGTGTTGCTCGACAATTCCTGGGCATAAATAGAATGAGGGGACAATAATTTCTATGTTTAGAGTGTTAAGACTTGATCCCAAGACATCTACTCGGGCATCATATTAAGTTCAAATTGGCAACCGATAGAACCAAATTTAAAACTGATGGAGAAGGATGGGTAATCCACATATTATTCAACAAGTTATATTAGAACAAAGGTAGTATATTGAGTATTTTAAAACAATGGAAGACCGTCACATGTTTTAGATTGGTGGAAGTAAATGAGGGAAATATTTCACATGTAAAATGAAAACTCTTATTGTTTAGTTGGCTTCCGAGGATAAAGTAGTTTTATTTGATTCGTTAAGAAAATTTATGTTCATATCCATTACAAAGATCACATAGTCATCATGTGGTATTTTCTCAAGTAGAACCTAAATGCAAATATATAATTTTGTTTTCACATGTAAATAGAGATGATCCCCATATGAATGATACATCTTACAAACATCACAAAGGATTAGATATATGGTGCTTTCGAAAATGGAATTATCATAATTCCTAAATGTTGAAGATGGTTAAAGATGGTGTACCAAAATGCATTATTTTATTTATCACTATGTTTATAGTAACAATATAATATTATTACTTCCAATCAAATAATTTTAATATTCATAAAATTGCAAATTAGCTACTCAGTTACTTTCAACACGCTAAGGATTTTTCCCTCGCAAATGCGACAGCGTGCTACAAATATTTTGGAGTGGGGAAAGCTGGGCAATGAGTCAAGGATAATATGCATCTAAATTATTTCCTCGGTTTCAAATAATTGACAGTTTAGAGAAGTTAATTGAAACTTATTTATCTTTAGAAAGGTTGCGAAATCCAAATAAATAAGAAGGTTGCGAAATCCAAATAAACTTCAACACCCACTCTCATGTGTTGCTCGACAATTCCTGGGCATAAATAGAATGAGGGGAAAATAATTTCTATGTTTAGAGTGCTAAGACTTGATCCCAAGACATCTACTCGGACATCATATTAAGTTCAAATTGGCAACCGATAGAACCAAAAGTTAAAACTGATGGAGAAGGATGGGTAATCCACATATTATTCAACAAGTTATATTAGAACAAAGGTAGTATATTGAGTATTTTAAAACAATGTAAGACCGTCACATGTTTCAGATTGGTGGAAGTAAATGAGGGAAATATTTCACATGTAAAATGAAAACTCTTATTGTTTAGTTGGCTTTCGAGGATAAAGTAGTTTTATTTGATTCGTTAAGAAAATTTATGTTCATATCCATTACAAAGATCATATAGTCATCATGTGGTATTTTCTCAAGTAGAACCTAAATGCAAATATATAATTTTGTTTTCACATGTAAATAGAGATGATCCCCATATGAATGATAAATATTACAAACATCACAAAGGATTAGTTATATGGTGCTTTCGAAAATGGAATTATCATAATTCCTAAATGTTGAAGATGGTTAAAGATGGTGCCAAAATGCATTATTTTATTTAGTACTATGTTTATAGTAACAATATAATATTATTACTTCCAATCAAATAATTTAAATATTCATAAAATTGCAAATTAGCTACTCAATCACTTTCAACACGTTAAGGATTTTTCCCTCGCAAATGCGAGGGCCATTGTGCTAGTTTATCTAATAGGAACTCTAACAATGGTAGTATCTTAACAAGCTATCATAGCCATTTTGCCTATGTGGCACTATAGTTAACAAAGAAAGAGATTGGTGTTAGCCTTTCACAATAGGCGTCTCTTAGCATGGTATCATAGAAACAATAGTTATATGGCACTATAGTTAATAATGAGAGATTGTGGTGTTGTATCTAGCTAAGATACAACGTTTACACGCACTACGGGAGAAAGGTTTACCGTGTGGGTGTACCCACATGGCAAAGGCCTCCCGAAACACGGCAAATCCTTTGCCATGTGTAGGCAAAGGCTCTTTGCCGTGTGTCTTCACGCCCGGAAGACGGCAAAGGATTTTCCGTGTGTTTTCTGATCACACACGACACACTAAAGTAGTTGACGATTTCCGTCCATATGACGGAGCCAACAGATGGGTGCCGTGTATTCCCTTTGCCGTGTGCATTAGTTCTTTGCCATGTGTCCTCCCTTTGCCGTGTGTCTTGCCTTCGCCGTGTGTATGTCCTTTGTCGTGTGCTTTGCAGTTTGCCGTGTGTCACTCGTTTGCCGTGTGCATTTCCATTTGCTGTGTCTTTCCCTTTGCCGTGTGCCTCTCATGGGTGTCAGACGACAAATTTCATCCTTTGCCGTGTGCCTTGGGCATATAGCACAGGCAAAGGCCCTGTGTATAACCTCAGCAACACACAAGTGGGCTACACGTGGCTTCTTTGCCGTGTGTATACACACGGCAAAGCAGCCCTGTTTTTTTTTAAATTTGTTTCCATTCATTTCCTGCAATTCAAAACATAGAATAAATATATATATATATATATATATGATCATACAGATCATCAGCAACACCAAATTGTATCGAACAATAATAATATAATCATCACCAACACCAAAATGCATCGCCAACACCAAAATATCACAAGTATGATCATAACATCATCACAAACACTACCAAATATCACACAAGACCAAGTTTATTACACAAGTGCATAACCAACAAGTGCACAATCCCTAAAGTACACAAATATTACAAGTTTATTCTTGCCACCCACAAGACCATCAACGCCGAGTGCTCCACAAGATCATGCTCCATCGTGAGATCCTACAAGTTCAAGACAAGTACATAAATATCACAAGTAAAATCATCAATATGTACAAGTTTTTAGGAAAGTTGATGGCAATGGCAATAACATGGGATTTTGACGAGTCTCATGGCAAATTACATCAATATGACAAGTAAATTCACGAATATCTACAAGTCCCATGGCAAGGCTAGAATTTCTATAAGTGTCATGGCAAGGCTAAAATTTCTACAAGTGTCATAGCATGGCTAAAATTTTGACAATGGTATAGAATTATCTACAAGTGTCATGGAATTGCTAAATTTGCTATAAGTATCATGGAGAGGCTAAATTTCCTACAAGTGTCATGGAATTGCTAAATTTTCTATAAGTATCATGTCAAGGCTAAAATTTCTACAAGTGTCATAGCATGGCTAAAATTTCTACAAATGCGATGGCATGGCTAAATTTGATAAGTATAAGAAAACAAACCTGGAGGACTCTGATTCTGCCTCCGGACGACCGACGGATTGTTGACGGCGAAAGACGGCGGCGCCTGGTTGTTTGATCCACCCGCGGACCCACCAGGCGGCAGCATCGCATTTTCCATCTGCAGCATTGGAAATTGTGAGCATTAGACAATAAGGCAAGATTGAAAATTGCGAGCATTGGACAATAAGACACTTGATCACTTACCCACGAGAAGGCAAAAGGAGGAGTGGGAGAGTCCCTGGTTGAGAATTGATGAGCATTTGCTATGTCATCCACCGCATCATCTTCCCCTCTGCTCAAAGAACCCTGGCGATGGGCCATCTGCTGCTCCAAATTGTTGCCACGCTTCGCCGCCTCTCTGCGTGCCCTATCAGCGGCCATATCCTCCTACGTCGTGTCGCCATGATTAGATGATCATTGCAATGCAAAACATGTAGTAAAAAATAGATGACCGAGGAAGAACATACCCGTAACTGGTCGAGAGCTACAACCGAAGGCCGTGGGCGGGTCTCTGTAGCAGGCTGGTCGCTCGTCCTACCACGTCGGACCTGGCGCATAGATGGAACGGTCTTAGGGTCGACGGACCCGTGACCAATCCATAGGCGACCATTCTTCTGGCCTTCTCCCGCCAGCACGGCGACCTCGGGGTCGAAGGGGCGGTCTCAGGGTTATAATCTTATCCATGCACCTCCTTGTACTTCTCAGGGTACTTCTCACCCCGGAGCCTGGCTCCCTCGTTCATCCATAGGCTCCCGTTCCTATGCTCGTCCAACGTGCGTGTCTTCTTCCAAACGGCAAACACGGACGGCTCTTGACCTGTCTTTATTTTCTGCACAAAAGAGCACGAATTTAAGTGAAGGGGGACTCCAAAGGGCGAAGTAAAGAATAAGATTACAAGCAAGAACAAATAAAAAAATTTCTCACCTCTTTTTTCCTAAGAAGGGCGAGGGCGAATGTGGGTCCACTGGTGCGTATACCCGTATCCCATGAAACCATTCCCATCGAGTTTGGCTGGAGAGCTTCTAACTCAGCCTTGATTTCCTTTCCGGTCTTTAGATGTGGCTTTGGATCATGGACAACACGACCTTTCTTGAACCTCCTTTTGTCACTCCTGTATGGATGATTCGGCTCAAGACATTGTCGATGTTGATCAAAGCAGGAATACTTGCCTCCTTTCGACAGCCAGAAGAAAGTCAGAGCTTGCATGCACACTGTGCAAGGCCACTTCCCATGTGTACACCAGCCGCAGAACAACGCACGTGATGGTAGGTCATGCAGAGAGGTATTGTACCGTATACATATCAAGTGCTCGTTGTTTGAAGCGTCAAATGTTGGATCCCGACCTTCCCAACCATGAAGCAAGTCATCCACCAGTTCTAGATACACATTCATGTTCTTACCCGGTATTTCGCCCAGGATTATCATCGAGACAAACATGTTCTCTGATCTCATGCAGACGCCAGGGTAGAGGTTTAGGGGAATAACAAATACTGGCCAGCAACTGTATACTGAAGCCGACATGCCATATGGATTGAACCCATCGGTTGATATGGCAACTGCTACGCTCCTCTTGTCACCGGCTTTCTCAGGATATTTCTTGACAAAGTTCTTCCATGCACTACCATCCGACGGATGTATCATCTTTTCGAGGTATCTGCTCTTCATCGCGCATGCATCTGTGGGCGATCCTCGGTCAGGAAGAGTCGCTGGAGCCTCGGTATGATTGGAAGATACCGAAGAATGTTTTGGGCAACCCCGGTCTGCCTCTTCTGACCATCACCATTGGGATCGACCTCAAACTACCTAGAGGATTTGCAGCGGATACAATAATTTGTCTTAGGATGCTCCTTTGTGAATAGCATGCATCCCTTCGGATAAGCGTGTATCGACTCATATGACATCTTAAGGTCACGGAGGAGGTTGGTCGAATAGTAGAAGTTCTCCGGCAAGAGGTGCCCTTTCGGCAGAATGCTACCAACGAAGGCAAGCATATCATAAAAGTCCTCTCTGGTCAAGTTCCCGTGGCTCTTGAAGGCCAAAAGGCGAGCTATGGCATCCAGTTGGGTAACATCTGTATGTGCATGATGGGGTCTCTATTATGCAAACAAAGTCTCGTAGTACTTTGCCGTGTTTTCCTCCGTCTCCTCACTTGTCTCCGCCTCCTGAGGTGTCTCCGCCTCTACATGAGGGCTTTCAGGCGCATTAGTTCACAAAGTTGTCTATGCACTTATCAAAACCAGCATCAAATTCTCCCCTTGGCTGACTCTGCTGCCGACCCTGCCGTGACTCCCTCCTAGCACGTTTCGCTAACTTTTCACCATGGAATGTCCAAGTCTTGTAGGATGGTGTGAACCCGTAATTGAGCAGGTGAGTACTCACGTCATCCTTCGAATGTGTATTCAGGTTCTTGCATCTTGCACACGAGCAGAAAATTCTTCTGGGTCTGCTAGGTACGGCAAATGCCCGGCTCACAAAGTCCTCGGCCTTTTCTTGTCATTCTGAGGTAAAGTCCCACTTACTGACATAGCCATCATACATCCAGTCACGATTCTCCATCCTCTAATCAGTACCAAAAACGACATATATGATGCTTTCAATTAATCATGCCATATAAATAAATCCGGTATTAGTTCGGGTAATTTTAGAAAACATATATTTTACGCCATACATATATCCACCTATCTCTCTAATAGGTAAAGAGGGTCCTATCAACCGTCGGATCCATAGATTGAGTATGTTCTCCCTGCTCTACCCCGATCCGACACAGAATTTCGGCAGCACCTCCCCGCTGCTCTCCCGATACAAGTCTCGGCAAAAAGCCAAGAGGGATGTGTATTCGGAGAACAACGGGGAGACGCTGCCGAAATCCTATCTCGGACCGGAGTAGAACAAGGAAAACATACCCAACTACGCATCCGCCGGCTGTCCCGATAAATGCCGTAAGAGTTACGCTTCATATAAAATTTACACATAATTCCTAAATTACTAATATACACATGCATATATAAAAAAACATATATACATACTACTATACATATATGTAACAAATACATGGGACAAATACATGCTATATATACCTAACATATATACTGCACATACATATATACTACAAATCTTCATGTATATACTACACATACATATATATACTACACATACATATATACTACACATATACACATATATACTACACATACATATATATATACTACACATGTAACAAATATATACTACAAATATATACTAAAAATATACATGTATCTATATAGGCACATAACGATGGTGTAGTCGGTGGGGGAGGGGCATGAGGGCCGGTTGGGGCGGGAGGCAGAGGCGGCGCCTCCTACCAGTGGAGCCGGCCGAGCTCCGGGCAGGCGGTGGTGGTCGGATGGGGCGGGGTGGATGGGGTCGAGGTGGGTGGAGGGGCTGGACCGGTGGAGGAGGTGCTGCAGCAGCTGGGCCGTGTAGACGACGGCGACAGCTGGATCGAGGCGGCGGCGGCGCTGGATCGACGCGGCGGCGGCGCGGGGTCGAGCTGGGAGAGGATAAGGCAGGGACGGGCCCGTGCCGTCAATTATTGGCAAGCCTTTGTCGTGTGCCAATTCGCGCGGAACACGGCAAAGGGCTTTGCCGTATACATGCTGGAAGAAACACACGACAAAGATTCTTTGCCGTGTACCCTAAATAGACACACAACAAAGGACTTATTTGCCGTGTGTTTTCTCCTTTGCCGTGTGCCTTCTGCTATTTTCTAATTTTCTTTTTGTTTTTTCTTTCATTTGTATTTATTTTATGTTTTAAGTGAAATCTTTCTTGGATTTTTGTTAGTATTGAGACCATGGAAATACGAACTTTGCACTAGACCATAAACTTGCATGCATGCGCTCTAACCTAAAATGTCTAGGGGGTAAACGATCCGAGCCCCGCAGATCAGGGTTTTGCCGGAGGAAGACCACGAGAACGTCGGAATCAGATGAAAACTTGCATTTGTCCCTAGAATAAGTGTGTGAGTGTGGTGCAAGGTTGGTATAGGTGATTGCATGTGTCCCCCCTCGCATGCATGCGCTCTAACCGAGTAGCGAAAGGTTCTGACCTGTATAAGAGGGAATCTCCCCGTTCCGATGAAACCAGGTAGGATAGTGCCCCAACTTGTGAACCAACATGGTTTTACATCATCCTATGACCTAGTCAAACACAAAACAAGATAGAGCTATGCTGGGCTACCCCTGACAAAAGAATGTCTAGGGGGGTAGACGATCCGAGCCCCACAGATCAGGGTTTCGCCGGAGGAAGACCACGAGAACGTCGGAATCAGATGAAAACTTTCATGTGTCCCTAGCATATGTGTGTGAGTGTGGTGCAAAGGTTGGTATAGGTGATTGCATGTGTCCCCCCTCGCATGCATGCGCTCTAACCTAGTAGCAAAAGGTTCTAGACCTGTATAAGGGGGAATCTCCCCGTTCCGGTGAAACTGGGTAGGATAGTGCCCCAACTTGTGAACCAACATACATCATCCTATAACCTAGTCAAACACAAAACAAGAGAGAGCTACGCAGGGCTACCCCTGTCAGAAGAATGTCTACGGGTAGACGATCTGAGCCCCGCAGATCAGGGTTTCGCCGGAGGAAGACCACGAGAAAGTCGGAATCAGATGAAAACTTGCATGTGTCCCTAGAATATGTGTGTGAGTGTGGTGCAAAGGTTGGTATAGGTGATTGCATGTGTCCCCCCTCGCATGCATGCGCTCTAACCTAGTAGCAAAACGTTCTGGACCTGTATAAGGGGAAATCTCCCTCTTCCGGTGAAACCGGGTAGGATAGTGCCCCAACTTGTGAACCAACATGGTTTTACATCATCCTATGACCTAGTCAAACATAAAACAAGAGAGAGCTACGCCGGGCTACCCCTGTCAGAAGAATGTCTAGGGGGGTAGACGATCTGAGCCCCGTAGATCAGGGTTTCGCCGGAGGAAGACCACGAGAACGTCGGAATCAGATGAAAACTTGCACGTGTCCCTAGCATATGTGTTTGAGTGTGGACATATTATGCATGTGTGTGGACATTGTTATGGGGAACAATGTTGCAGGAGGAAGTTTTCCTTTTTGTCGCACGGAAAAGCCCTTTTCCATTTTCCGAGCGCAAAAAACGGGTCGTTTTGTGAAGTAACTACCAAAATGCCGTTCCAGAATGCTACCGTCCCATTTTCCTAAAATACTAGACCACCTTACATGGACTATCTCCCAACAGGGACATCTCAAACCTTTTCGTCCATCCCGGGTAAAAAGGACAAATGTCCGAATCGGAGGAAGTGGGTCCGTTTGTACTATAGGTACATGATCTATCGCCCGTGATTTTTGAAAAATCATTTTAGACTCGCAATATGTGGTTTCTTCAGAGATCCAATGCAAGTTCTAACGATGCTCGTCCCCTATCTTCATGCACACCGGTTCGACCATAGTTAGAAATTCAGATAATTCAAAACGGGCATAATAAATTCAAAAAAAATCCGAACAATGAAAATCCTTCGCGTGGTGTCATATTATGTTACATAGTTGAAAGGAAAAATACCAGACTTGGTATATTGATCATGTTTCGAAAAAACCTTCACAAAATGACCTATCATGTTTGAGGTTTCATGGCTTTCGGTCCAAATGACCGATGTTATGTGCTGAATCACGGCATAGTTTGTGATGTTGTGCCCATATTATCCATGTGTGTGGAAATTGTTATGGAGAACAATGTTGCAGGAGGAAGTTTTCCTTTTTGTCGCACGGAAAAGCCCTTTTCCATTTTCCGAGCGCAAAAAACGGGTCGTTTTGTGAAGTAACCACCAAAATGCCGTTTCAGAATGCTACCGTCCCATTTTACTAAAATACTAGACCACCTTACATGTACTATCTCTCAACCGGGACATATCATACCTTTTCGTCCATCCCGGGTAAAAAGGACAAATATCTGCCGAATCGGTAGGAAGTGGGTCCGGTTTGTTCTACAGGTACATAATCTATCGCCCGTGATTTTTCGAAAAAATAATTTTTAGACTCGCAATATGTGGTTTCTTCAGAGATCCAATGCAAGTTCTAACGATGCTCGACCCCTATCTTCATGCACACCGGTTCGACCATAGTTAGAAATTCAGATAATTCAAAACGGGCATAATAAATTCAAAAAAAATCCGAACAATGAAAATCCTTCGCGTGGTGTCATATTATGTTACATAGTTGAAAGGAAAAATACCAGACTTGGTATATTGATCATGTTTCAAAAAAACCTTCACAAAATGACCTATCATGTTTGAGGTTTCATGGCTTTCGGTCCAAATGACCGATGTTATGTGCTGAATCACGGCATAGTTTGTGATGTTGTGCCCATATTATGCATGTGTGTGGACATTGTTATGGAGAACAATGTTGCAGGAGGAAGTTTTCCTTTTTGTCGCACGGAAAAGCCCTTTTCCATTTTCCGAGCGCATAAAACGGGTCGTTTTGTGAAGTAACCACCAAAATGCCGTTTCAGAATGCTACCATCCCATTTTACTAAAATACTAGACCACCTTACATGGACTATCTTGTAGGGGTTCGTAGCATGGAAAACAAAAATTTTCTATCGCATACAAACAAACAAGCCAAGATCTATCTACTAGATTGTAGCAACGAGTCGATAGAGGAACTCACCCTCGAAGATTCCAAAGCGGTTAACGAGAGCATTCTCGGGTGATGTAGTCGTACACTTCCGATCTCAAGATCGCGTGAGACGATCCTTCCGTTTCCAGCAGCGCTCAATGATCGGTCACACGCTCGGTACTGACGAAGACCTTCCTCTCCTTGTTCCAGAAATGGAGGTTGTAGCACTCTCCCGATTCGGCAAGACAACGCTGTGGTACCGAAGTAGAGGGAGATCCCATGAGGCTTCGCCTAAGCCGGTGCAGTATGGTGGAGCTTATGAGAGAGGCTATTAGTGGTCTAGTAATTAGACACACCAATTAGAAGGCTCTAAACCAATTAGAAGGCTCTAAACCGGCTAAAGCAATTAGAAGCTCTAAACCAAAACGGCTCTAAACCGGAGATCTAGAGTAGAAAGTTATGTGTCTCTAGGAGGAGCCCCGCCTCCTTTATGGGAGGGTCATGGCGCCAGGGAGGAGGAGTCCTCCCCAACTCGGCCTTGGCTGGGCGCCCGAGGAGTCCAACTCCTCCTCCAAAGTTGGTTCCAACTCCTCTTGCTTGTTTCCCAGTTTCTTGTTTTGGCGCTTGACTTTCAAACTGACATTTGACTTTTCTGTTTCAGGATTCAATTTAATCCTTTATTTGGGACAGCAAGAACACTTAGTACATGATGCAATCATTCAATGAGCAATGACACATTCATGTACCCTTCCTCCCCGGAGTGCCGGACAATCCGGAACCTTCTAGAACATTCCCATGAAAACACGGAATCATTCCCGAACTCCAAACGGACTTTCCTTATATGAATCTTATTCTCCGGACCATTCCGGATCACCTCGTGATATCCCGGATCCCATCCGAGACTCGAACAACATTCGGTCTCTTTCTCATAATACCATAACTACTCAAACAACGTCGAATCCTTAAGTGTGTCTCCCTACGGTTCGTGAATTATGCGGACATGATCGAGACACTTCTCCTAACAATAACCAATAGAGGAATCTGGAAATTCATATGGCTCTACATATTTCTACGATTACTTGCGATCGAATGAACCACTTACATACGATACCAATTTCCCTTTGTCTCACGATATGTTACTTATCCGAGGTTATGATCGCTTGATCTCGCATACCTAGTTCAACCTCACGTTCTCGATAAGTACTCTTTTCGCTCCCGTGATATGTGATCCCTTGTGACCAAGTCACATGCTTGCAAGCTAATTGGATGACATTCCACCGAGAGGGCCTGAGTATATCTATCCGTCATATGGATGGACAAATCCACTCTTGATCCATGTGTTTCAACCAATACTTTCAACACTTAATGCCACCTTTATAGCCACCGCCACGGTGTGGTGTTTGATGTCATCAAAGCATCCATCCGTAAAGGTGATATGCATGATCTCATGGTCAAGGAATTAGGTTACTATGTATCGTAAAGCATATAGCAATTGAACTATTGAAATGACTTGATCTTTATGCTACGCTTATCTATAGGAGTATGTCCATCACATCATTCTCCTAATGATATGATCCTGTTGTTAATAACATCTCTATGTTCATGATCAGGAAACCATGATCATATATTAACCAACAAGCTAGTTTAACAAGAGGCTATACTAGGGACTCTTATTTTAGTTTACAAATCACACAAGTATTAATGTTTCCTAATACAATTATAGCATGGTATGTAAACATTTATCATAAGTGTGAAGATATGATAATAACCACTTTATTATTGCCTCTTGGGCATATCTCCAACAGTCTCCCACTTGCACTAGAGTCAATAATCTAGTTTCAAACCTTTGTGTATATAACACCTATGGCTTTCCGGTGTTGTATGTACACGATTGCTAGTGGTCAACTGATCTCCGGATCTGACACTTCCAGGTCCGTGTGTAATTGCATGTCTTTATGCTCACGCATCACTCATTCTCTAATGAGATGGCTTTGTATAAATTTGGTCTTTCGGTGTGACCTTTAGCTCTTTGGGGTTAAAACATGTTGATAATATTGTCGCACAATATATCTTCATAGTATTATCTCACTGTGAACTACACCTAGTTTGATAACAAACTACTTGACACAAATGCCCTCTTTTGCTGCTAAAATAGCAGTTATATACTTGGCCTTTTTGTTGTAGTATCTGTCACAATGTCTTAACTTTGGAACTCATCCAAATCCATTATGGAACTCACCTTCCATTATATTGTGCCACCCTTAGTTTAGATTGAGATAAACTTAATTTGTACTTTGTGACAAAACTAGTATCAATGTAGTACTTCTACAATGAACTAACCATCTATTTGTCACTTCTACAAACAATATATTCTTAGTTCTTCCAAAAGATCATAAGAATATCCTTACTATTGTCCAATGATCATCTTATGAATCATTCTGGTATATGCTCATAACATTTAGAGCATAGGACATATCTGGATTTGTACACATCACAGCATGATTGATATAAATACTCTTTGTGATCAAGTATCAATCTATACTTGAATTTTGTTTCACTTGCCAAATGTCAATACACTTGAATATATCATCAACATTGAACTTGTTCAATCCTTTCTCTGCGACAAGAACCTCTCTTATAGTTTCTATATTGAACTCATTCAATATCTCTATGTATATACTGCACAACCATATTAGCGTCTATTGATGCCAAATATTTAGGTTTTGCCTAAGTCTTTCATCGGGATGAAATTCTTAATATGTGTTAATAAAAGATACATTATTTACAATCAACAATATGTCTTCCACATAATGTATTAGAAACATGTCTTAGCGCTCCCACTTAATTTCTTGCAAATGCAAGCATCTTCATTGTCTCTGGTGAAATTAAACTCTTTTAACAGTTTCATCATAGTGAAGATTCCAACTCCTCTATGCTTACTTTAACCATTGAAGTTCGCATATGCTTTTAGCATCCTTTGAATTAACAAAACCCTATGGACCGTGTTATGCACATGTCCTAGGTAACGATTCTATTAGAAGAACTTGTTTTGTTTATTCAACTACCATATAACAAATTATATGTAGTGGTTGCTACATTAATCCGTCTAGACTAAATATCACTATGACAGATCAAATCTTGTCATAGTCAACATTTGAACATTGTTGTGAACTCTTTCCCAACATGTCGACTATTTCATAGATGTAAAACATCCATGTCTATTTCTTTATAGATCCAGACACAACTATAAGGTCTTACACCTTTCTCGAGGCTCCTTCAAGTTCAAAACTTGATTTTCTCGTGTATGGAACTATCACGGATTTTATGGCTTCAAGCCATTTTACGGAGTCAGGGCCCATCATCGCTTCTTTGCATGTAGTCGGTTCATTATTCTCAAATAATGATTCAACCCTCAAATCTTGGTATTTGATTGTTTATCCGACCTACTTGTTTCAATAGGAACTTGGATCTTCGTGACCACAACCTTTGAGGTACGTGAGCCATGAGCATTGTTCTTTGCCTCCGAAACACTTTTCGGTGCTGCGCAACTCTGCACATATAGCTAAGGTTCTTTTAACCTTATCAAAGTTCTATTGTCCTCCCACTTAACTTTTCACGAAAAATTCCTTCTCAAAGAAACTTGACGTTCTAAGTAACAAACACTTTTGTCTCCGATGTTATGGAGGATTACTTAACAGTTATTCAAAATAACATACAAAGACAGGTTCATCCGACTTTGGTTGCACACATCTTTCTTATGCATAGCATACCAATGTTTAAGAAACGACAACTTGGGTTTTATCCCAAACCATAACCTTATATGGTGTCATTTCAACGGATTATGATGAAGCTCTTTTCAGTGGAAAAACGGTAATCTCTAAAGCTTTTAATCTTTAAAATATAATGGCAGTTTTATGAATTACACCTTCGATCTTACCATGTCAAACAAGGTTTAATTACATATCTCGAACACTCCATACTCTTATGGTGTTTCGGGAAAATGCAAATCCACGGAACGATTCCTTTAAATCTTAGGTATTATGCTAAACTTGTAACTCAAATATCTTCCTTTATGATCTTATCATAAACTATTTATATTCTTGTTACAATGATTTTGCACTTCATCTTGAAAGTCCTTGAACTTTTCAAATGTTTCACACTTCATCCTTATTAAGTAAATATTCATATATTCACTCAAATTTTCGGAGAAAGCATATGAAGTTGAAATCCATCGCTCTTGACTACACATAATGGATTTCATACAACAATATGTACTAGTTCCAATAAGCTAGTCATTCGTTCCCTTTCGGCCTATGAACGAAGTTTTAATTATCTCTAGGAAAGTTTCTGGCGTCATTTGATCAAAATCAAATAGACTCAAAATTCCATCCATATGGAGTTTCTTCATGTTTTCTTTCCAATATAATTTAAACAGCGATGTCACTTCCTAAGTGATCTTTCAATCAATTTGTCTTTCGACATTTTAGCACTAGTTTTATGGATGTGATTCCTCCAACGAGATTTGTGAATCATCCATCTTTTATGGATTACGGCAATTATTTGAACAACCCTTTTGTTCTCATAATACCTGATAAAACAAATCTTTGAAGGCAAGCTTTGATGTTTAACGAGCAACACAATAACCCTTTATTTTGTTCTCGATGAACATCATCACATATTCTTTTGCTAGTTACTTAGGCCATTGTAGTTCATGAATTGTGTTGTTTCGTATGACGATTCACACCAACAAATTCAGTATCAAATACTTAAGAACCACATTGTTTAACAAGCAAAGAATACAGCCATAACACGATATCATCTATATACTTAAACCGAACAATTCTAGTCTTTTCTTTTTTACGCCATATACTTATGAGATTCTCTTTCAAGATTTCCTTTTACTTGAAAGAATCTATCAACATCAATTAGTGGAGTCATTCATATGACACATAGCCCAAAACATGTATAGTTAAATACCAATGTCTTTGGACTTGCACTTTGAAGTAGATCACCATCATCAAATGTTTGGTGTTCTTTCAAATTCCTTTATTTAGTAATCTTCTTGGTGTAGTAAACATTTTACCTACATCAAATATTCACCCTTATTATGGATTTATCCATGATCAAGCTACTTTTAGCTTGTAACGGTGAATCTAAGTATAATGTTGCTCTCCAAAACCTTTTGGAGGATTAGGACAACTAGTGTCTCCAACCTTTTTGCAAATTCTCATCAAATATGAGAACATGACTTTTGCCATATTATACTCTATCATGTTGCAACCAAAACTTTGTTTCAGATATCACAATATCTTCCACACATCATGGTTTTCAAACAACTCTTTCAGATCCTAGATAACCTTGATATTAAGAGAATCCTTTGAATATCAAGAATCGTGGAGACAAACATGATACTTATATACTAACATTGGAATTGTTACTCTTGTTTTAATACCAATTATTAAACTTCATGGAGTAACCGGAACTCACTGAAAGTTTGCAATAGGACTTTTAAACTTTAGATTAACACTTCAAAACAATACGATACCAGTTCGTAAAGTAACTAACCAGAATTCTATAGCTCTATCATCTCAATTATAACTAAGCGCAAGGTGGTAAACGGATGCCAATGACTACAACAACTATGCAAATTCACTTTGATTTAGTTTATGATAAATTGAGTTCTAATTAATAATTAAATTAATCTAGGTGAACTCCCCTCAAAACAATATCCCTCACATTGTTTTAGTGATCACACGAACCAAATCCACCACTTCAAATCCGATCATCACGAGAGTTGATATAGCTTCAACGGCGAACAATCGACATGTTCATCATATCTACTATATGACTCATGCTCTACCTTTCTGTAGTCCGTGTTCCTGATGCCATGTCTGTACATGCTAGGCTCTTCAAGATCAAACCTTAGTTTCGCATGAGCAAATCTGGCTTGCTCACGTTGTATACACTTGCGAATCTAGCACACCCGATCATCACGTGGTGTTTCAAACAACAAGCTTTAGCAACGGTGCTAACTAAGGGTGAACACTTTATGATTTGAAATTCATGTGCATGAGGGATCATCTTATAATGCTACCGTCGCCTACTAAGCAATACAAGATGCATAAAGGATTAACATCACATGCAATTCATAATATGTGATATGATATGGCCTTTCTTCTTTGTGCTTCCGATCTCCATCTTCAAGACGAACATGATCTCCATCATCACGGCATTGCATCAAGGTCAATGACGCTCTCCATGGTTGTCGCCCACCGGCTTCAACTATTACAACTACTTTGAATAGACACGGGTCTTAACATAAATTAAAGACAACCATATGGCTCCGCGTTGTCGACTTACAATAAGGAACATTGCATACATCAAATATAATCACAATCATGGCCATATCACATCATCGCACACCCTGCAAAACAAAGTTAGACGCTTCTACTTTCTTTGCATATTTTACGTGGTTTGGGGCTTTCAATAAGTGTCGTTCTAACCTACGAACAAGAACCACAACATTGATACTAGCATTGTTGATCACCCGTTGTAAATTGGATATTAACTATGCTAGGAGAAACATGCACCATAAAGCCACTTATGCAATACAAGTTACATGTCAAGCGTGGAGCAAGTCTCATGAACGATGTCATGTAAGGTTAGCCCGGGCCGCTTCATCCCAACATACCGCAAGATACAAAGTACACAAGAAGCAATCGACAATAAAAGCATCAACGCCCACAATGACCATTGTGTTCTACTCGTCAACATGATCTACATATAGACACGGCTCGATACCCTTTGTAGGGGTTCGTAGCATGGAAAACAAAAATTTTCTATCGTGATACAAACAAACAAGACAAGATCTATCTACTAGATTGTAGCAACGAGTCGATAGAGGAACTCACCCTCGAAGATTCCAAAGCGGTTAACGAGCAGATTCTCGTGGGTGATGTAGTCGACACT
The DNA here is from genome assembly GCA_030063025.1 of Avena longiglumis. NCBI lineage: Eukaryota > Viridiplantae > Streptophyta > Magnoliopsida > Poales > Poaceae > Avena > Avena longiglumis. Next base: position 27,134,189 of record CP125974.1, read on the forward strand.
TCCGATCTCAAGATCGCGTGACGATCCTTCCGGCCTGCGTTCAGCAGCGCTTCATGATCGGTCACACGTTTGGTACTCGATGAAGACCTTCCTCTCCGTTGTTCCAGCAGGCAGCGGAGGTTGTAGCACTCTCCTCGCGATTCCTGGCAAAGACAACGTGGTACCTAAGTAGAGGGAGATCCCGCAGGCTTCGCCTTAAGCGGTGCGGTATGGTGGAGCTTATGAGAGGCTATTAGTGGTCTAGTAATTAGACACACCAATTAGAAGGCTCTAAACCAATTAGAAGGCTCTAAACCGCTGGCTAAAGCAATTAGAAGCTCTAAACCAAAACGGCTCTAAACGGAGATCTAGAGTAGAAAGTTATGTGTCTCTAGGAGGAGCCCTGCCCTCCTTTTATGGGAGGGTCATGGCGCGCCAGGAGGGAGGAGTCCCTCCCCAACTCGGCCTTGGGTGGGCGCCCGGAGGAGTCCAACTCCTCCTCCGGGTTGGTTCCAACTCCTCTTGCTTGTTTCCCACAGTTTCTTGTTTTGGCGTTTGACTTTCAAACCGGACATTTGACTTTCTGTTTGATTCAATTTAATCCTTTATTTGGGACAGCAAGAACACTTAGTACATGATGCAATCATTCAATGAGCAATGACACATTCATGTACCCTTCCTCCCCTGGTCTTGACAATCCGAACCTTCTAGAACATTCCGATGAAAACACGGAATCATTCCCGAACTCCGAAACGGGACTTTCCTTATATGAATCTTATTCTCCGGACCATTCCGGATCACCTCGTGATATCCGGATCCCATCCGAGACTCAACAACATTCGGTCTCTTTCTCATAATACCATAACTACTCAAACAACGTCGAATCCTTAAGTGTGTCTCCCTACGGTTCGTGAATTATGCGGACATGATCGAGACACTTCTCGAACAATAACCAATAGAGGAATCTGAAATTCATATGGCTCCCACATATTTCTCGATTACTTTGCGATCGAATGAACCACTTACATACGATACCAATTTCCCTTTGTCTCACGATATGTTACTTATCCGAGGTTATGATCGTCGGTATCTCTGCATACCTAGTTCAACCTCGTTCGATAAGTACTCTTTTCTCGTTCCGTGATATGTGATCCCTTGTGACCAAGTCACATGCTTGCAAGCTAATTGGATGACATTCCACCGAGAGGGCCAGAGTATATCTATCCGTCATATGGATGGACAAATCCCACTCTTGATCCATGTGTTTCAACCAATACTTTCCGAACACTTAATGCCACCTTTATAGCCACCCGATTCACGGTGTGGTGTTTGATGTCATCAAAGCATCCATCCGGTAAGGTGATATGCATGATCTCATGGTCGAAGGAATTAGGTTACTATGTATCAGAAAGCATATAGCAATTGAACTATTGAAATGACTTGATCTTTATGCTACGCTTATCTATAGGAGTATGTCCATCACATCATTCTCCTAATGATATGATCCTGTTGTTAATAACATCTCTATGTTGATGATCAGGAAACCATGATCATATATTAACCAACAAGCTAGTTTAACAAGAGGCTATACTAGGGACTCTTATTTTAGTTTACAAATCACACAAGTATTAATGTTTCCGGTTAATACAATTATAGCATGGTATGTAAACATTTATCATAAGTGTGAAGATATGATAATAACCACTTTATTATTGCCTCTTGGGCATATCTCCAACATATCTCCCAACCGGGACATATCAAACCTTTTCGTCCATCCCGGGTAAAAAGGACAAATGTCTGCCGAATCGGTAGGAAGTGGGTCCGGTTTGTACTACAGGTACATGATCTATCGCCCGTGATTTTTTGAAAAAATCATTTTTAGACTCGCAATATGTGGTTTCTTCAGAGATCCAATGCAAGTTCTAACGATGCTCGTCCCCTATCTTCATGCACACCGGTTCGGCCATAGTTAGAAATTCAGATAATTCAAAACGGGCATAATAAATTCAAAAAAAATCCGAACAATGAAAATCCTTCGTGTGGTGTCATATTATGTTACATAGTTGAAAGGAAAATACCAGACTTGGTATATTGATCATGTTTCAAAACCTTCACAAAATGACCTATCATGTTTGAGGTTTCATGGCTTTCGGTCCAAATGACCGATGTTATGTGCTGAATCACGGCATAGTTTGTGATGTTGTGCCCATATTATGCATGTGTGGAAATTGTTATGGAGAACAATGTTGCAGGAGGAAGTTTTCCTTTTTGCATGGAAAAGCCCTTTTCCATTTTCCGAGCGCAAAAACGGGTCGTTTTGTGAAGTAACCACCAAAATGCCGTTTCGAATGCTACCGTCCCATTTTACTAAAATACTAGACCACCTTACATGTACTATCTCCCAACCGACATATCAAACCTTTTCGTCCATCCGGGTAAAAGGACAAATGTCTGCCGAATCGGTAGGAAGTGGGTCGGATTGTTCTCTGTGTACATAATCTATCGTGATTTTTGAAAAATAATTTTAGACTGCAATATGTGGTTTCTTCAGAGATCCAATGCAAGTTCTAACGATGCTCGACCCCTATCTTCATGCACACCGGTTCGACCATAGTTAGAAATTCAGATAATTCAAAACGGGCATAATAAATTCAAAAAAAATCCGAACAATGAAAATACTTCGCGTGGTGTCATATTATGTTACATAGTTGAAAGGAAAAATACCAGACTTGGTATATTGATCATGTTTCAAAAAAACCTTCACAAAATGACCTATCATGTTTGAGGTTTCATGGCTTTCGGTCCAAATGACCGATGTTATGTGCTGAATCACGGCATAGTTTGTGATGTTGTGCCCATATTATGCATGTGTGTGGACATTGGTATGGAGAACAATGTTGCAGGAGGAAGTTTTCCTTTTTGTCGCACGGAAAAGCCCTTTTCCATTTTCCGAGCGCAAAAAACGGGTCGTTTTGTGAAGTAACCACCAAAATGCCGTTTCAGAATGCTACCGTCCCATTTTACTAAAATACTAGACCACCTTACATGGACTATCTCCCAACCGGGACATCTCAAACCTTTTCGTCCATCCCGGGTAAAAAGGACAAATGTCTGCCGAATCGGTAGGAAGTGGGTCCGGTTTGTACTACATGTACATGATCTATCGCCCGTGATTTTTTGAAAAAAATCATTTTTAGACTCGCAATATGTGGTTTCTTCAGATATCCAATGCAAGTTCTAACGATGCTCGTCCCTATCTTCATGCACAGGTTCGACCATAGTTAGAAATTCAGATAATTCAAAACGGGCATAATAAATTCAAAAAATCCGAACAATGAAAATCCTTCGTGGTGTCATATTATGTTACATAGTTGAAAGGAAAATACCAGACTTGGTATATTGATCATGTCTTGAAAAAACCTTCACAAAACGACCTATCATGTTTGAGGTTTCATGGCTTTCGGTCCAAATGACCGGTGTTAAGTGCTGAATCACGACATAGTTTGTGATGATGTGCCCATATTATGCATGTGTGTGGAAATTGTTATGGAGAACAATGTTGCAGGAGGAAGTTTTCCTTTTTGTCGCACGGAAAAGCCCTTTTCCATTTTCCGAGCAAAAAGCGGGTCGTTTGTGAAGTAACCACCAAAATGCCGTTTCAGAATGCTACCGTCCCATTTTACTAAAATACTAGACCACCTTACATGGACTATCTCCCAACCGGGACATATCAAACCTTTTCGTCCATCCCGGGTAAAAAGGACAAATGTCTGCCGAATCGGTAGGAAGTGGGTCCGGTTTGTACTACAGTACATGATCTATCGCCGTGAATTTTTGAAAAATAATTTTAGACTACAATATGTGGTTTCTTCGAGATCCAATGCAAGTTCTAACGATGCTCGTCCCTATCTTCATGCACACCGGTTCGACCATAGTTAGAAATTCGTATAATTCAAAACGGGCATAATAAATTCAAAAAAATCCGAACAATGAAAATCTTTTCGCGTGGTGTCATATTATGTTACATAGTTGAAAGGAAAAATACAGACTTGGTATATTGATCATGTTTGAAAAACCTTCACAAAATGACCTATCATGTTTGAGGTTTCATGGCTTTCGGTCCAAATGACCAATGTTATGTGCTGAATCACGGCATAGTTTGTGATGTTGTGCCCATATTATGCATGTGTGTGGAAATTGTTATGGAGAACAATGTTGCAGGAGGAAGTTTTCCTTTTTGTCGCACGGAAAAGCCCTTTTCCATTTTCCGAGCGCAAAAAACGGGTCGTTTTGTGAAGTAACCACCAAAATGCCGTTTCAGAATGCTACCGTCCCATTTTACTAAAATACTAGACCACCTTACATGTACTATCTCCCAACCGGGACATATCAAACCTTTTCGTCCATCCCGGGTAAAAAGGACAAATGTCTGCCGAATCGGTAGGAAGTGGGTCCAGTTTGTTCTACAGGTACATAATCTATCGCCCGTGATTTTTCGAAAAAATAATTTTTAGACTCGCAATATGTGGTTTCTTCAGAGATCCAATGCAAGTTCTAACGATGCTCGTCCCCTATCTTCATGCACACCGGTTCGACCATAGTTAGAAATTCAGATAATTCAAAACGGGCATAATAAATTCAAAAAAAATCCGAACAATGAAAATCCTTCGCGCGGTGTCATATTATATTACATAGTTGAAAGGAAAAATACCAGACTTGGTATATTGATCATGTTTCAAAAAACCTTTACAAAATGACCTATCATGTTTGAGGTTTCATGGCTTTCGGTCCAAATGACCGATGTTATGTGCTGAATCACGACATAGTTTGTGATGTTGTGCCCATATTATGCATGTGTGTGGAAATTGGTATGGAGAACAATGTTGCAGGAGGAAGTTTTCCTTTTTGTCGCACGGAAAAGCCCTTTTCCATTTTCCGAGCGCAAAAAACAAGTCGTTTTGTGAAGTAACCACCAAAATGCCGTTTCAGAATGCTACCGTCCCATTTTCCTAAAATACTAGACCACCTTACATGGACTATCTCCAAACCGGGACATCTCAAACCTTTTCGTCCATCCCGGGTAAAAAGGACAAATGTCTGCCGAATCGGTAGGAAGTGGGTCCGGTTTGTACTACAGGTACATGATCTATCGCCCGTGATTTTTCGAAAAAATAATTTTTAGACTCGCAATATGTGGTTTCTTCAGAGATCCAATGCAAGTTCTAACGATGCTCGACCCCTATCTTCATGCACACCGGTTCGACCATAGTTAGAAATTCAGATAATTCAAGACGGGCATAATAAATTCAAAAAAAATCCGAACAATGAAAATCCTTCGCGTGGTGTCATATTATGTTACATAGTTGAAAGGAAAAATACCAGACTTGGTATATTGATCATGTTTCAAAAAAACCTTCACAAAATGACCTATCATGTTTGAGGTTTCATGGCTTTCGGTCCAAATGACCGATATTATGTGCTGAATCACGACATAGTTTGTGATGTTGTTCCCATATTATGCATGTGTGTGGACATTGTTATGGAGAACAATGTTGCAGGAGGAAGTTTTCCTTTTTATGCACGGAAAAGCCCTTTTCCATTTTCGGCGCAAAAAAAAGTCGTTTGTGAAGTAACCACCAAAATGCCGTTTCGCACTAAAATACTAGACCACCTTACATGGACTATCTCCCAACCGACATATCAAACCTTTTCGTCCATCCCGGTAAAAGGACAAATTTACATCGAATCGGTAGGAAGTGGGTCCGGTTTGTACTACAGTACATGATCTATCGCCTGTGATTTTTGAAAAATAATTTTAGACTCGCAATATGTGGTTTCTTCAGAGATCCAATGCAAGTTCTAACGATGCTCGTCCCTATATTCATGCACACCGTTCGACCATAGTTAGAAATTCAGATAATTCAAAACGGGCATAATAAATTCAAAAAATCCGAACAATGAAAATCCTTCGTGGTGTCATATTATGTTACATAGTTGAAAGGAAAATACCACTTGGTATATTGATCATGTTTCGAAAAAACCTTCACAAAATGACCTATCATGTTCGAGGTTTCATGGCTTTCAGTCCAAATGCCCGATGTTATGTGCTGAATGACGGCATAGTTTGTGATGTTGTGCCCATATTATGCATGTGTGTGGACATTGTTATGGAGAACAATGTTGCAGGAGGAAGTTTTCCTTTTGTCGCACGGAAAAGCCCTTTTGCATTTTCCGAGCGCAAAAAACGGGTCGTTTTGTGAAGTAACCACCAAAATGCCGTTTCACAATGCTACCGTCCCATTTTCCTAAAATACTAGACCACCTTACATGTACTATCTCCCAACCGGGACATATCAAACCTTTTCGTCCATCCCGGGTAAAAAGGACAAATGTCTGCCGAATCGGTAGGAAGTGGGTCCAGTTTATTCTACAGGTACATAATCTATCGCCCGTGATTTTTCGAAAAAATAATTTTTATACTCGCAATATGTGGTTTCTTCAGAGATCCAATGCAAGTTCTAACGATGCTCGACCCCTATCTTCATGCACACCGGTTTGACCATAGTTAGAAATTCAGATAATTCAAAACGGGCATAATAAATTCAAAAAAAATCCGAACAATGAAAATCCTTCGCGTGGTGTCATATTATGTTACATAGTTGAAAGGAAAAATACCAGACTTGGTATATTGATCATGTTTCAAAAAAACCTTCACAAAATGACCTATCATGTTTGAGGTTTCATGGCTTTCGGTCCAAATGACCGATATTATGTGCTGAATCACGACATAGTTTGTGATGTTGTTCCCATATTATGCATGTGTGTGGACATTGTTATGGAGAACAATGTTGCAGGAGGAAGTTTTCCTTTTTGTCGCACGGAAAAGCCCTTTTCCATTTTCCGAGCGCAAAAAACGGGTCGTTTTGTGAAGTAACCACCAAAATGCCGTTTCAGAATGCTACCGTCCCATTTTACTAAAATACTAGACCACCTTACATGGACTATCTCCCAACCGGGACATATCAAACCTTTTCGTCCATCCCGGGTAAAAAGGACAAATGTCTGCCGAATCGGTAGGAAGTGGGTCCGGTTTGTACTACAGGTACATGATCTATCGCCCGTGATTTTTTGAAAAAATAATTTTAGACTCGCAATATGTGGTTTCTTCAGAGATCCAATGCAAGTTCTAACGATGCTCGTCCCCTATCTTCATGCACACCGGTTCGACCATAGTTATAAATTCAGATAATTCAAAACAGTCATAATAAATTCGAAAAAAATCCGAACAATGAAAATCCTTCGCGTGGTGTCATATTATGTTACATAGTTGAAAGGAAAAATATCAGACTTGGTATATTGATCATGTTTCGAAAAAACCTTCACAAAATGAGCTATCATGTTCGAGGTTTCATGGCTTTCGGTCCAAATGACCGATGTTATGTGCTGAATCACGGCATAGTTTGTGATGTTGTGCCCATATTATGCATGTGTGTGGACATTGGTATGGAGAACAAGGTTCATCTTTAGTCCCGGTTGGTGACACCATCCGGGACAAGGTACACGCCGCACGACATAATGTCGACACGCCATTTTTCCCGCCATTTTTTTCCCGCCATTTTTTCCCGCCAGTTCTTCCCTCCAGTTATTCACTATATATATGTAGGGTTGGCCTCCATTGTCATTGCACATCTCTAGACTCATATCTGCAACCTCATCACGCTTTCCCATGACTTCCACCGTAGCACTAACTCCCAGGGAGGCGGAGGCGCTTTGCGCCTCGAACTACCCCAAGACTCTTTGTGTCCCCTTACCGGATGTTTGCGCCGGAGTTTCCCCTCTCATAAAATGAAACCTATCTATTTAACCTATAATCATGCATTGTTCAACAACTTAAATGACAAGTATAATTAGAAGAACAAATGCACCCCTCTCATATGTTCCGGAGTTTCCCCGAGTTAGGGTTTTCACCCCTCGGAACCCCGATTAAATCGTCGAGCATGTCTTAGGGTTACATTCCAATGCAAATTAACTTGTCATATCATCATACTTGCTTGAGCATTGCATCGATGCCATGTGTTGATTGTTTCCCTTTCTTTTCGGTGTTTGGATTATTAGATAAGGAATCATTAATACCCCTTAGGTGCATGTGGGTTCGACGATGTGCCTTCGCCCGGGCATTCCGACGATGTAGCTAGGTTTAGGGTTTAGGGTTTCTCTTCATTTTAATTATTGTGTATGTATATATTAGGGTTTCTCTGAATTAGGGTTTATATCTCTCAACACCGTACCTAACTTTCTCCTTTAGCCGCTTTGACTTATTCGTTTTTCCACCTATGCGAAAATATGGACCCACGCCGAGACGAAGAAAAGGAAGAGTTGATCCAAGGTGTGATCCGGGGAAGAAAATTTGGACGTATCAACGTTTACGAACAATTCGGTGAGGGTGATCCTCTTTACCGAATAGACGACTTGTTTGAGGTTGAAGGTGTTGCCTCATGAGGAGAAGGCGATGCCTTGTGTAATCGAGAAGACAACCGCTCCGGCGAGGTGCATGTAATATAATCAATTCATTAATTAATCATCTGCTATCTATATAGAAATAGTAACGACGATCTTTCTTCTTTTAGCCCTCCGGATCGAAGGAATCTACTGAAAAGAGCAGACGAGGCCCAACCAAAAAGTTGCAAGACCATGAGAGGTTCAGGATCGAAGATGTCGCTGAAGACGGCAAACCGACGGCTCTTGAAGTTGTCGCAAACAAATTTGTGGCACAATGCGGAGTAATCGTTAGGGACTTAATCCTGATCGCCATTAGAAATTGGAATAGGCCTGCTAATGCGGATGAAGAGGGAACATGTTTATTTGTCCCTAACCACGCCAAAGATTTACTGTGGAAGAGGCTCATGGTTAATTTCAAACTCAAGATAGAGATGGAGCCAAATGCGGAGGATCTAGTTAAGGACGCCTTACAACATGGGAGAGCCATGGAGGCTAAGGTCAGGGAGTGGGCTTTGAAGAAGATGGCCCAGTGTTTCACCAACTGGAAGAAAAGATTGCACCTTGACTATGTCGTGAAAGAGAAGACTCGATTTCAAGAATATTCAGTTTGAGAAGATAAAACCATTCGGGCTGAGTTTGTGGAATACAAGACATCGTAAAAGCGAAGAAAATGTCTCGAATAAGTGAATGTCGCTAACAAGAAGTATCACCATACTAAGGGGCAAGGTGGCAGGCTGGCATTCCTAAGTGGGAGAAACTTGAGAATGAATGCGTGCTAAAAATATCACCCCAGAGATGCACAATTGGGTAGAACGTGCAAGGAATTGGTTTTACGGGCATGGGGGCACGTTGGACTCGGAAGGGAGGTGTATATATAACATACGGCATAAAAAGACCCCTTGCCAATCGAGAGGATGAGAAAAGCAGTAAATGCTGTTAAAGATGGGGACTTCATTCCCGATAGAGAGAATGATGAGCTCACACTCGCCCTTGGAAATAAGGAACATGATGGACGAACACGAGGCACAAGAGGCTCCCAACCATGGAGGACTGGGTTTCCCGAAGAGAGGAAGAAATATCCTGATAGAAGCCGTCAGAGGAGAAAGGACGGGGCGAAAGTTGAAGCAGATAGTCAGAAAGAGCGAATGCGTTTAATTGAAGAACGATTAAAGCAACAACAAGATGAAATTAACGCACTTAAAGAGCAAAGTACTACCGGCCCATCTCAGCAGCACACTGCATTCGATGCTACCGGCCTATCGAATAATCGAAGAAGCAGTGTGGCTTCCACCGAGGTCTCGGGTGATGACAATGGCGATGACGATGGTGCACCGACGATGGCTCCTGTTGGCTACCGAGTGGATGATATCACAGAGATGACACATTGCGAGCTACATGTCAAAGTTGTGAACATATCAATGAAGGTGGCGGTCGGCTATGCCTTACCAATTGGACCCACACCAACTTACCACTATCGTCCGGTTCCAGAGGGCTACGCTGTTGTCGGGGTGGATGAAATCATGCCCACCTTTGAAGTTTTGGATCTTCACTACCTGCAGTGAAGGGATGTGGTATCTTTGGGACGCAAAACGCCACCATTCTATGGCGAAGGAATGTATTGTGCTTCAAATCACACGCCAAGGCCATCTTCGCCGCCTCCTCACCCGTCTCCAGAGGTCGCCGCTCATGGCAGCCGCCTCACGTCGCCTCACCCGGCTCCGCCGCTCACCAATCTCCGTGAGCGATCGCCGCGCCTCAGATAAAAAGCGAAGCGCATGCCATCGTATGTCGTGGTAGCGATCGCCAAACGTAAACAAGAGCCTCTTCCAAAAGTACCAAAGGTTCCTCCCAAGAGAGCTTATGACTATCTTGAAGAGGAGATCGCGATCGTTGATGCGGAAACGACAAATTTTCGCTAAGTCGAGGAGGCCGAAGAGCGAGTTCCCAAAGACCAAAGAAGAAAAAGCCAAAGTGTTGAAAATGCTAAAGACTCTTCATCAACCCGAGCCAAAGTCCATCAGACTATGAGCGTTCTATTCTCAAGTCACATGCGGCACAAAAAGCCTCGAAGAGCAGTACTGATGCAAGAGAGAAATCTGTTGCCCAGCTCGGAGAACAAGCAAAACAGACTTGCGCCCCTCTCAAGGTGATTTCCCAAACCAATGTGGGGTCGAGCAAATATGGGGACGAAGAGCAGTATGATCCAGAGGTAGTTGCAGAATACAGAGAAGCTGCCGCTGCTCAAGGTATGAGTATTGCCCAGTACTTATCCCAGTTAGAGTTCTTCCCCGTGAGTGAAGTAGCATACAAATACAAGTACGTCAAACCTCTCGTCAAACCTGAGGAGGTAAACAATCTTCCAACAAAAATGCGAAGATTGCATAACTGGTACATGCATGCCACAAAGGCCGGGGCTAACTGGATAGTGCTGAGGGTTACAAAAAAGCATCATGGGAAATAAAAGGATGACATGATATCCATTGAATTTGATGAACTATTTCAATTATTCAATCAAGACGCCTTGGACAAATCGATAATCAGTGCCTATTGTCTGTAAGTACTAATTCTGTAATTAATTTAGTCTCCAGCTATCTCACCTTGTTTATTGCATGTATATAATCATTCTGTAATATGCAGAATGAAGATTCTCGAATGCAGCAGAGGACAAATCTATGACATTGGCTTCATTGACCCATATTGGGTTCATGAAGCTAATCTCAAAACAAGCCCCTAGGATACAGAGGATAATATAGTACACGCGTTAAGGTTTCAAGAAACCAAAAGGGAAATACTTTTTCCATACAACTTCAAGTGAGTGTTATTGTCTTGTATACACTTTCTATTTCGCTTACTCGATGTTAAGTATATAATTAATTAGTTATGCATTTGCAGCTTCCACTATATTCTGTTAATCATTCAACTTGACAAAGGGCGTGTACTAGTCATGGACTCGAAACATAAACCCCTTGAGTCGTGGAAGGACATGCAGATGATTCTCCAGCGGTAATTCTAATCATTATGACACTATATCGGCAACATTCGTGAATTTTATGATATCAAGTAAATAATAACTTCTTTTATTCGTTTTCTTCGCCGGGCAGCGCTTGGAAACGGTTCACCAACAAGGCTAGGGGTGTTTGGAAAGAGGAGCTTACATTTCAACCACTAAATGTAAGCACCACTAGCTATATCCGCGCATATCTTTGATTCTAGTTTTGATATAGTTATTATCATGCTTGATTATTATTTTGATTGAACTCTATTCTCGCAAAGTGCCTGACGCAGGGACCAGGTAACAATCTATGTGGATAATATGTTTGTGAGTTCATCCGGAAGACGTGCGATGAGAAGGGCAGAAATTTAGAGCAACTCCACATACGTAAACAATTTCTATAGTTTTTAATTATAAACAAATTGTGTTTAGTTTCATTCATATAGACTGACTTCTTGTTTAAATCAGATCGAACGTCTACGGGACGGTCTTCTGCCAAAGGATCGTGTACGAGCAATTCAGGAGGAATTGGCGGGATTCTTGGATGCAGAAGTCCTAAACCCAAAAGGGGAATACTATTCGGCTATGTATAGACAATAGGGATTGTAAAAATAGCAACTTTGAAGGAATTGGCCGGTAGCATCGAATAGCAACTTTTGTATGTAGTGCATGAACTCGATCCGTGTATTGAATGTAATATTCTCATGATGATCTTGTGTAATATAAGGTTCCTTCATTGATAAGTGAAAAACACTAAATAAACAATAAAACAACCTAAATGAATTCTCTGCCGCGGCACAAAAAGTGGCGAAAATGCTGCCGCGGCAACAAAATGTGCCAAAATGAATTCTCTGCCGCGACAGAGAAATGGGCCAAATCTCTGCCGTGGCAGAAGGTTATTAGTCTCGGTTCGTGTTACGAACCGGGACTAATTCTCCACCCCCTTGCCCTCTTCTGCTGCCACGCGTGCACCCATTTGTCCCGGTTGGTTAGGGCTTTAGTCCCGATTGCCCCGTCCCGGTTGGGCAACCGGGACTAAAGCCCCTTACCAACCGGGACCTATAGGGCTGTTTCCACTAGTGATTGCTTTAAGTTGAAGCTTCTCACAATCTTCTCTCATCTAGTCGTCAAGATTGCATTTGACCCAGCTCCCACCTTCATAACCATTTTTTGGCTTCTTGTTGTTCATTTGCCAAACATGGACATCAATTGGTTTATCAAGGCGATTCTTTAGGTATTTTCTTGTGAACTCAGCTCCAAATGTCTGCGCAAGTACAAAGAATTGAAGAATTAGCATACCTATGATTACTGGAAGTATTTAAATACCACATGATAGATTGTTGATCCCATGTTCAAGAATATATCATATAACCATCTTGCACTTCTTTTGCATGACAGATGAATAGGGAAACATGTAGACGTAATACTTTTTTTATGGAAATTCGGGTTCACACCAGTCTAAGAGAAAGTCTACATAAACTTCTTTCAGATACCTGTCATTTTAAAAAAGGCTTTGCTTATCAAAATCAGTGTTTCCCTTGTGTTGAGGCCCTGATGCAACATTACATACAAATTTCAATGCTATGGAATATTTCTATCTACCATATAAACACGTATAAAACATATGACTAAAATTTTGATGTTCTTTGATTCCTTTAAACTCAAGCCTCTCAGTGGACTCATCTGATGACTGGAATCCAAAACTGTCAGAGCTAATGTCAACACTGTCATCGCTACATAGCATTATTGCATCATCACTACAAGTTCCCATCTGTTAAATAGATATAGACATTGAGAAACTTAATACAATCAAATATAAGAATGACTTAGACTGAAAACAGAAACACATTTCTTGTTATCGTACATTAATAAAAAAGCATACACATTTCTAGAATCTGAAATTCATCAAATAAACAAGATGCAAGCAGACTAATAAAGTGACAATTAAATATATATTTTTAGAAGTGCAACGAACAATGAGGAATCAATAAAGAATTGAAGATTTTGAGATATCTACAAGGGAAAATAGTGATAGATAGATGTCGGTGGGAGGCTCTCCCGATGACACCATCGGGTCTCTGCAGCTCGAAAACCCTAAACCCTAAATTCGAGAAGAAAAACGGAAAATTCCATGCCAAAATTCATAAATCAAAGCTCTACATTAGGGGTTTTGGAGTTTGGTTTTCACGCATACGTAATTGGACGATGAAGGGGTCCTTGGAGGCGAGGGAGAGCGTTCTCACTACAGGGAACCGGAGGCAGCGGGGAGGAGAGGCAGGGGACCTAAGGAGATGGTGGTGGAGGGAGACGACAATGGCGGTGGTGGACAGTGGGGGTCCAGGCGGACAGGGAACAAAAAATGTGGCACGGATCTGAAATATTTGTCCAAATATTTTCAGATCTTTGCTACCAACTACTAGCCTCATACGGTTGCAAATGGAAAACGTCCCTAACAACATCCGTTGTCCGAATTTCATATTTGTCCTCCAAGTATTTCCCTCAGATGGCTATAAATTACAACCGTCTCGAATTTTAAAAAGACTAATTCAAATTTCATTTCCTAGAACACTTTGTTCGTTATATTTACACAAAGGAAGTTAGGGAGAAGATTCCCATTATAGATCGAAAGATTTGGAAGATGATATTGGCGGCCTAGAGCACTTGTCATACAATATTAATCAACTAACATTAATTTGGTCTAAAACATAGAGATGAAACTAGCTAGATAATAGAAAAACTTAGATTAGACAATGTAGCAAACAATATTATTAAGGTCACACGGCGAACTTGAAATATCATTTCATAATTCCTAGTGTTTTTTGTGTTAGATAACAATAATAAGTATACTTCAATTGTGCGCTGAGTGCTGCATATATTTCTCCCCAAAACATCTCGTGGTAAAATGAAGGAAAAGGAAGCTTTTTATGTCGGATTATCTGCCCTTGGCTAAGGCCAGATAATCCGCCCCTAGATAAATCTACAAACCAGGTGCGCGACACTCTGATGGGGGGATGATTGGTAGGATATTTGGCGCTGGGACAGAGGTTTGCCCAAGGCTGGATTATTCAGCCCCTGCGATGGCCATATTTTCCGCCCTCACAAGAATCGACTAAGTACAAAGTGCGCGACGCTTAGATAGTGGGGAGGAGTTTCCCCTCTGATGTTTGGTGAGGGCCGGAGTTTGTGCCTTGACCAAATAATCCGCCCCACATGGGTCGGATTATCCGGCCCCTACGATTTTCTCGGATCAGCGACGTGATGTGTAGAAGGGGGTAGTGGTGTGGCCCGGATTATCTGTTTCAAGCCGGACTTTTGCCCCCGAACATATTATCCGGCCCCCACTAAGTCCGGATTATCCAGCCCTAGTTGACTACAAACGGCTCCATTCTGGGAGGGGTATAAATCCCCCTCCCCATCTTCAACCTGGCCTCTCTTGGATCTGACAAAACACTATACTGTTGAACTCCAATTTCCACAAGATATCAACTTTTAACTATCCAAAGGTCTTGTTCTTTGGAGAATATAAGGAGGAGGCCTTAATCTACATCATAACCAAAGCGATCTACATTTCCCCTTCATTCATTTGAGGGACCTTTGATCTAGAGTTTCTGTTGAATATCTAGATCTCGGTTGTTGTGTTTTGATAAACTTGTTTACTGTGGAAGCTTGTTGTCATCTCGGGAGTCTCCAATTCAGTTGTGGATGCGTGCCCCGATCTCGTTGTAAATGCACTCATTCCTGCCTCGAAGGGTACTGTATAGTGGAAAGGTGGATCAGGACAGTTGTGGCGATATCCATCAGAGAACAGGGCGAGGCCTATTATGGTGTGGTGGTCTTAGTATCGCCCACCCCTCCAACGTAGATATACTTCCCTTAATAAGGAAGGAATTTCGATAAAACAAATCCTGTGTATCCGTGTGATCCACTCTCAGTTACCTCGTTCCTCTCATCGCCTTTACTCGTTTAGTAGCTAGGTTGGAAAATAGGGAAATTCACCGTAGTTACATATCTAGAGATTTTTTTTTGGGTTTGCATTATAGAAAACAAAAATTTTCCTACGATATGAACAAATAAAGCACCAAGATCTATCTATCTAATATAAGAAACGGGTGGATATACATCCATAGAGAACTTACCCTCTAAGACCGACAAAGCGTTATGAGATTATTTCCGTGGATGATGTAGTCGTTGAACTCAAAATTGCGATGAAGTCCAGCATCGCAAAGCAGTAGTGCATCCGTGATCGCACACACGTCTGGTACCCCTACAACCTCCCAGTCCTCGTTCTAGCAAAGGAGCGGAAGCAGCAAATCCTTCTGTAGAAACCACCGAAAACATGTAATTCACTAGTCCAAAACCACCGAAAACATGTAATTCACTGGTACCCCTACAACCTCCCAGTCCTCGTTCTAGCAAAGGAGCGGAAGCAGCAAATCCTTCTGTAGAAACCACCGAAAACATGTAATTCACTAGTCCAAAGCCATGGGGAATATTCTAGAGGGGCAGAGAGATCCTTCACGAGGAGGTGTGAAGTGAGAGGAGGAGGAGGAGGTGGTGGTATTTTATAGGAGAGGGGGCACACCCCTCCCATGGCCGGCGGCCAAAGAGGATGCCCCCTCTCCTCCTTCATTCATGTGGGTGGAGGCTCCATTCACATAAAAAAACCTCCACTAAAAATTTCACTCACATGCATTAATTTTCCACCAAAATTAATGTCATCTCTCATTTAATAAAAAAATTTAGTTATTTTATTCAAAAATAATAATTACTTTAGTTAACAAACCTTTGCATAAACCCCCTTGCAATACTTAAATATTACATCTCAAACCATTTTCAGCAATTTGGCCCGAAACAATTCTGGTGTCCATCCAAATAATTCTAGCGCTTACAAAATATTTATCTGGTAATATATTTGCTCCAATTGGTGTCGGTATATCTTAAGTGTGTCACTCTACGGTTTACGAATAATACAAACATGATCGAGACCCCTATCCGATCAATAATTAGCATCGGGGCCTGGAGATCTATACTGAGTCCCACACTTTCAACGATGACTTAGTCATCGTGAGAACCTTTAACGCCGTAACTAAAACCCTTTGTCTTGTGATATATTACATTTCCGAGATTCTATCATCGATATCCCCATACCTAGTTTGATCTCGTTATCAACAAGTACTCTTTTCCTATTCCCGTGATATAACATTCCTTGTGATCAAATCACGTGCTTGCAAGCTGTTGTCAATGTTGTAGGGTTCGCAGCATAGAAAACAAAAATTTTCCTACGATGTGAACTATATACCAAGATCTATCTACTAGATACAAACAACGGGCGGATGTATATCCGTAGAGAACATACCCTTGAAGACCAACAAAGCTTAACGAGTTCAACTCGTGGTTGATGTAGACGATCTCTTGACGATCTCAAGATCGAGAGGAAGTCCTAGCGCCTAAATCAGCAAGCATCCGCTCGCACACGTTCGAGGCACCGAGCAACCTCTCTCCTCGCCCAGCGATGCAGGAAGCACAAATCTTTCTTGCCGAATAGCCACCGGGAACATGTATCTCGCTAGTCCGAGACCATGGGGGATAAATTCTAGAGGGGGAGAGAGATCCTTCACGAGGAGGTGTGAGAGACAAGTGAGGAGGGGGATCCTTTTATAGGAAGAGGGGGGGAACCCCAAGGGGGTGGCCGGCGCATGGGGCTGCCCCTTGCCCTCCCCTATTCATGTGGGTGTACACTCCACTCACAAATCTCCTTTAAATTCCCTCCACTCAAAAGTCCACTCAAATTCCAATTAAATTTCCACCAAATTTAATGCAAACTCTCATTAAATAAAACTCTTTTATTTTTATTCTGAATTTTGTCAATTACTTTAATGACAAACATTCACAAATAACCCCTTGCTAGAATTCTATTTCACATGCATAACCACTTTATGCAATTTCACCCGAAAACCTATTTCGGTATCTAGTGAAATATATTCCTGCGCTTGTTCATTCTTTCGGCATGAAACATTTGCTCCAATTGGATGTCGGTGTCTCTTAAGTGTGTCACCCTACGGTTCGTTAATAATGCGGACATGATCGAGACCCCTCTCGGATTAATAATCGGCGGGATCCGGAGACCCATACCGACTCCCACACATTCAACGATGACTTTCTTGTGATCGCGGAACCTTTACGCTAGTATCTTAATCCCTTTGTTTCACGATATATTACATGTCCGAGATTCGATCATCGGTAGCTCCATACCTAGTTTGATCTCGCATCGACATGCACTCTTTCTCGTTCGTGATATAACATTCTAGTGATCAAATCACTTGCTTGCAAGCTAATCAATGTGATATCACCGAGAGGCCCAGAGTATATCTATCCGTCATCGGGATGAACAAATTCCACTCTCTATCCATGAGCCTCAACATAACACTTTATTAGTTCTGAATCCATCTTTATAATCACCCCATGCGGTGACGTTTGATGTTATCAAGAAACTCTTCCGGTGTTAGTGATTGACATGATCTCATGGTCTAAGGATTAGGATCACTTCGTAAGTTGTTATAGCAATATAAACTCAATGACTTTGATCGTAATGCTATACTTGGATGAATGTTCATCACACCATTACACTAATGTTGTGATCCCGTTATTAACAACATCCAATGTCCATGATCGAAAACCTTGATCATCTTGTTAATCAACGAGCTAGTTTATGAGAGAGGCATAACTAGGAACTTTCTGCTTGTTTATTAAACACACATGTATTAACGCTTCCGTATTAATACAATTATAGCATGCAAAATAAACATCTATCATATACTTGGAATACACATAATAAACACTTTATTATTGGCTCTCAGGGCATATTCCCTTCAGTCTCCCACTTGCACTAGAGACAATAATCTAGTTACATAGTGATAAATCTAACACCCATTGAGTTCACGTGTTGATCATGTTTTGCTCTAGGGAGAGTTTTAGTCAACGGATCTGCTACATTGAGATCCGTATGTACTTTACAAATCTTTATATCTCCATCCTTGACATGCTCATGGATGGAGTGAAACCGCGCTTAATATGCTTGGAATGCTTGTGAGACCTTGGCTCTTTGGCATTAGCAATGGCACCATTGTTGTCACAATAGATCACCATTGGGTCCAACACGTTTGCCACCACTCCTAGTTCGGATATGAACTCCTTCATCCAAATCGCTTCGAGCCGCCCGGCAAAGCAACATATTCGGCCGTTGTTGATCCCGCTACCACAGGTTGTTTGGATCTCCTCCAACTAACCGCTCCGCCATTCATGAGAAATACGATCCGGATTGAGACTTAGAGTCATCCGGATCGGTGTCAAAGCTAAGCGTCGACATAACACTTAGCGACGAGCTCTTCTTCACCTCAGATACAAGAAACATATCCTTAGTTCTTTGTAAGTACTTAAGGATATTCTTGACCGCTATCCAAATGTTCCGAACTGGATCCGATTGGTACCTACTAGTCAAACTAATAGCATGTGCCACATCCGTCTTGTACATAGCATGGCGTACATTATAGAGCCTATGGTCGAAGCATAGGGACTTTGTCCATTATCTCTCTTTCTTCCGCCAAGCGGACTTTGAGTCTTACTCAATGTCTTGCCTTGCAACATAGGTAAGAACCCTTCTTACTCCGTCCATTTTAAACTTCTTTAAAATCTTATCAAGGTATGTACTTTGTGATAGCCCTTTAGGCGCTAGATCTATCTCTATAGATCTTTATGCCTAATATGTATGACGCTCACCTAGGTCCTTCATTGAAAATTTGTTTAGATAACTTTTAACACTGTTTAAAGATCTATATCATTTCCGATCAATAATATGTCATCCACATATAATATCAGAAATGCCACATTGCTCCCACTCACTTTCTTGTAAATACAAGCTTCTCCATAAGTTTGGACAAATCCAAACTCTTTGATCACCTCATCAAAGCGGAGATTCCAACTTCGTGATGCTTGCTTCAATCCATAGATGGATCGCTGAAGCTTGCACACCTTGTTAGCATCCTTAGGATCGACAAAACCCTTTGGTTGTATCATATACAACTCTTCTTCAATATTACCATTGAGAAACGCGGTTTTGACATCCATCTGCCATATCTCATAATCGAAATATGCAGCAATTGCTAACATAATCCTAACTGACTTTAGCATCGCTACGAGAGAGAAAGTCTCATCGTAGTCAACTCCTTGAATTTGTCGAAACCCCTTTGCGACAAGTCGAGCTTTATAGACGGTCACATTACCATCAGCATCAGTTTTCCTTTTGAAAATCCATTTGTTCTCCACGGCCTTTCGGTCGTGAGGTAATTCCACCAAGTTCCAAACTTGATTTTCATACATGGATTCCATCTCAGATTTCATGGCTTCTAACCATTTGTTGGAATCCGGTCTCATCATCGCTTCTTCATACGTCGCAGGGTCATCATTTTCATCAACCATGAAATTCATGACAGGATTTCCGTACAGCTCGGGAGATGCACGCGTCCTGTTTGACCTGCGAGGTTTGGTATTACTCTCTTTCGGAGTTTCATGATCATTATCATTAGTTCCCTCTTCAACAGGTGGAGCCAATTCCGAAACAACTTCCGGCGCTGCGCTACTCGCCATACTTTGAAGAGAAGGTTCCACAACCTCTTCGAGTTCTACCTTCCGACTACTCACACCTTTCGCGAGAAACTCTTTCTCTAGAAAGGATCCATTCTTGGCAACAAAAACCTTGCCCTCGGATCTATGATAGAAGGAATACCCAATAGTTTCTTTAGGGTATCCTATGAAGACGCATTTTTCCGCTTTGGGTTCGAGTTTATCCGGTTGAAGTTTCTTCACATAAACATCGCATCCCCAAACTTTAAGAAATGACAGATTAGGTTTGTTTCCAAACCACAATTCATACGGTGTCTTTTCAACGGATTTAGATGGTGCCCGATTTAAAGTGAATGCAGCAGTTTCTAGTGCATAACCCCAAAATGACAATGGCAAGTCCGTCAGAGACATCATAGATCAAACCATATCTAATAAAGTACGATTACGACGTTCCGACACACCATTTCGCTGTGGTGTTCCAGCAAGTGTGAGTTGTGAAACAATTCCACACTCTTTCATGTGAGTGCTAAACTCGTAACTTAGATACTCACCTCCACGGTCGGACCGTAGAAATTTGATCTTTCTATTACGATGATTTTCCACTTCATTATGAAATTCCTTGAACTTTTCAAAGGTTTCAGACTTGTGTTTCATCAAGTAGATATAACCGTATCTACTCAAATCATCCATGAAAGTAACAAAATAACGATATCCACCTCGCGCCGACACACTCATTGGACCACATACATTAGAATGTATGATTTCCAATAAATCTCGCCTGCTCCATTGAACCGAAAAGCGGCGTTCTAGTCATCTTGCCCATAAGGCATGGCTCACATGTATCAAATGATTCATAATCAAGTGATTCCAAAAGTCCATCCGAATGGAGCTTCATGCTTAACGCCAATATGACCTAGACGGCAAGGCACATATATGGATATATCATCATTAAGTTTAATCCTTTTAGCATCAACATTATGAATATGTGTAACATTATCATCGAGATCTAATAGAAATAAACCATTCATCATCGGTGCATGACCATAAAATATTTCATTCATATAAATGGAACAACCATTGTTCTTGGATTTAAATGAATAACCACTTCGCATCAAACACGATCCGGATACAATGTTCATGCTCGGTGCACGCACTGATAACATTTATTCAAGTTTATAACTAATCCCGGCGGCAAGTGGAGAGCGTTGAGCGGCGATCACATCAACACTTGATCCATTGCCGACACGCATCTTGACCTCACCCCTTGCTAGCGGTCGCTTGTTCCGCAGCCCGATTCGAAAGTTACAAATATTAGCAACCGAACCGGTATCAAATACCCGGGTGCTCTGCGAGCACTAGTCAAGTACACATCAATAACATGTATATCATATATACCTTTGTTTGCCTTGCCGCCTTCTTGTCCGCCAGATACTTGGGGCGATTCGCTTCGATGGCACCCCTTACAATAGTAGCACTTTCGAATCGACTTAGGTCCAACTCGGGGTTTCTTTTCAGCACGCAATGGGCTTGCCGCCTTACTTCCCTTCCGTTTTCCTTCTTGTCTTTCTTGAAACCAGTGTTCCTATTGATCATCAACACTTGATGTTCCTTTTGATCTCCACTGCAGTTTTAAGCATTGATGAAGCTCGGGGAGAGAATTCTTCATGCCTTGCATATTATAGTTCATCAAAGCTGTTATAGCTAGGTGGCGTAGACCGCAACACGATGGATGCCTAAGTCAATGGGAATCGATATTCCCAAGGACACAAGCTTATCGGGCAGAATCGACATCTTGAATACATGCTCACTAACGAGCTGTGCTCTTCCATCATGCAAACTAAAGAACTTTTCTCTGCGTTGTAGCTCTCTACAAAGATGTGTGTAAAATCATTTTCAACTCACCTATTGTATCAAATGCATTGCCGTTTTGAAATGCTTTCAAGTTCGACTCTAGCCCATACAATATGCCGCAATGAACTAAGTTGTGGTCCTCCGACGAGTCGATAGACATTCTTCTCCTCGTCAGGCATCATCTAAAGGTGGGGGCCTAATGGCGCTTCTAGCACATATTGCTTTTGTGCAAAGATAGGAGAATCCTCAAATTCATGGCCCATTCGGTAAAGTTTCTACCGTTCGTTGCTAGTTTCTCTTTCTCCATGAACACATTGAAATTAAAAGCAGGTGGTGCCATCTACAACCGAATTTGTAAAGTTTAGACTAAGTGTATGATAGATTGAGTTCAACTAATCGAATGAACTCCCACTCAAAAACGACATCCCTCGTGCCTTTTTGGTGATTACATGAACCAAATCCACTACACCAAGTCCGATCATCACGTGAGTCGGTATAGCTTCAAAGGCGAGCATCAAATGGGCATCATATCAACTATATGACTCATGCTTAACCTTTCGGTCCGTGTTCCGAGGGCATGTCTGTACATGCTAGGCTCGCCAAGTTAGAACCTTAGTATTCGCGTGTGTAACTGTTTTACACCCAAAATATGGTCGTGGATCCAAGAACACCCGATCATCACATGATGTCTTGGAGCGACGAAAACATAATCGGTGCATACTAAAGGAAGAACACATTCTTATCTTGATATTTAAATGAGGGATCTTCTTATTATGCTAAAAAAGCGCTAAACAAGCAATATAAGATGCTATCAAACATCATATGTTTATTAGTGAAATTATATGGTTCCCGCAGATGATCTCTATCATGTGCATCGTGGTATGATCACTATCATACCTATATGTGTAAATCCAAGGTCTATGGATTTTACACGCTATGTGTGTTGTAAGAGTATCATCTCATACTTCTACTTACAACACTACCATATCATAACACTAGCCCAGCAACAATCTAAACTAGACGCCTCTAATTTATCCATTGCAAGTTTAACGTGGCTTAGGGCTTTCGAGATAGAACCGTTCTTACCTACGAACATGAACCACAACGAGGATAATCAAATTGTTGACAACTCGCTTGCAAAATAGATATTGACTATAGTAGGAGAGACAGACACCCGCTAGCCACTTATGCAAACTAGTTGCATGTCAAGCGTGGAACAGGTCTCATGTGCGAGGACATGTAAAGTTTGTCCGGGCCGCTTCATCCCACTATGCCACCAATATCCAAAATTACAACAAAGGAGCAACAACATGATCATCATCGCCACATACTCATATGTGTACTACCCGTGTAAAGTATCTACGCATAGATCCGGCTCTGATACCACTGTAGGGTTCGCAGCATAGAAAACAAAAATTTTCCTACGATGTGAACTATATACCAAGATCTATCTACTAGATACAAACAACGGGCGGATGTATATCCATAGAGAACATACCCTTGAAGACCGACAAAGCTTAACGAGTTCAACTCGTGGTTGATGTAGACAATCTCTTGCCGATCTCAAGATCGAGAGGAAGTCCTAGCGCCGCAAATCAGCAGCGCATCCGTGCTCGCACACACGTTCGAGGCACCGAGCAACCTCCGCCTCCTCGCTCCAGCGATGCAGCGGAAGCACAACTCTTTCTTGCCGAATAGCCACCGGGAACATGTATCTCGCTAGTCCGAGACCATGGGGGATAAATTCTAGAGGGGGAGAGAGATCCTTCACGAGGAGGTGTGAGAGACAAGTGAGGAGGGGGGGAACCCCAAGGGGGTGGCCGGCGCATGGGGGCTGCCCCCTTGCCCTCCCCTCTTCATGTGGGTGGACACTCCACTCACAAATCTCCTTTAAATTCCCTCCACTCAAAAGTCCACTCAAATTCCCATTAAATTTCCACCAAATTTAATGCAAACTCTCATTAAATAAAACTCTTTTATTTTTATTCAGAATTTTGTCAATTACTTTAATGACAAACATTCACAAATAACCCCTTGCTAGAATTCTATTTCACATGCATAACCACTTTATGCAATTTCACCCGAAAACCTGTTTTAGATTCTAGTTAAATATATTCCTGCGCTTGTTCATTCTTTCGGCATGAAACATTTGCTCCAATTGGATGTCGGTGTCTCTTAAGTGTGTCACCCTACGGTTCGTGAATAATGCGGACATGATCGAGACCCCTCTTGGATCAATAATCAGAAGCGGGATCGAGACCCATCGACTCCCACACATTCAACGATGACTTTCTTGTGATTGTCGGAACCTTTACGCTAGTATCTTAATCCCTTTGTTTCACGATATATTACATGTCCGAGATTCGATCATCGGTAGCTCCATACCTAGTTTGATCTAGTTATTCGACATGCACTCTTTTTCGTTCTGTGATATAACATTCTAGTGATCAAATCACTTGCTTGCAAGCTAATCAATGTGATATCACCGAGGGCCCAGTATATCTATCCGTCATCGGGATGAACAAATTCCACTCGATCCATGAGCCTCAACATAACACTTTATTAGTTCTCAATCCATCTTTATAATCACCGTTACGGTGTGACGTTTGATGTTATCAAGAAACTCTTCCGGTGTTAGTGATTGACATGATCTCATGGTCTAAGGATTAGGATCACTTCGTAAGTTGTTATAGCAATATAAACTCAATGACTTTGATCGTAATGCTATACTTCGAATGAATGTTCATCACACCATTACACTAATGTTGTGATCCCGTTATTAACAACATCCAATGTCCATGATCAGGAAACCTTGATCATCTTGTTAATCAAAGAGCTAGTTTATGAGAGAGGCTTAACTAGGAACTTTCTGTTTGTTTATTAAACACACATGTATTAACGTTTCCGTATTAATACAATTATAGCTTGAAAAATAAATATCTATCATATACTTGGAATACACGTAATAAACACTTTATTATTGCCTCTCAGGGCATATTCCCTTCAAATGTGATATCATTGAGAGGGACCAAAGTATATCTCTCCGTCATCGGGATGGAAAAATCTCGCTCTTGATCCATGTGCCTCAACATAACATTTTTCAGAGTACCCAAACCCACCTTTATAGTCACCCTAATATGGTGTGACGTTTGATGTTATCAAAGTACCGTTTCGGTGCTAGCAGTTAACATGATTTCATGGTCTAAGGATTAGGGTACTTTGTATGATGTTATAGAAATGTAAACATAATAATTTTGATCGTATTACTATAATTTGGATGAGTGTTCATCACATCATTTCACCAATGTTGTGACCTCGTTATTGACAACATTCGGTATCCATGATCATCTTGTTAATCAACAACTAATTTATATGAGAGGAATAACTAGGAACGCAATATGTGTGTTCATTAAACACACACGTGTTAACGTTTCCAATTAACACAATTATAGCATAAAAATAAACATCTATCATAAACATAGAATAAAATAATAACCACTTTATTATTTCCTCTCGGGCATATTCCCTTCAGTCTCTCACTTGCACTAGAATCAATAATCTAGGTTACATAGTGATAAATCTAACATCCATGAAGTTCTGTGTTGATCATATTTTTCCTTAGGGAGAGTTTTAGTCATTGTGTCTGCTACATTCAGATTTGTATGCACTTTACAAATATTTATATCTCCATCCTTGACATGCTCGCTGATGGAGTGAAACCGACGCTTAATATGCTTGGTATTCTTGTAAGACCTCGGTTCTTTGACATTAGCTATGGCTCTATTGTTATCACAATAGATAACCATTGGGTCTAATGCATTGAGAACCACACCTAGTTCAGTTATGAACTCCTTCATTCAAACTGCTTCCTACGCCGCTTCCTAAGCAACAACATCTTGGGAGCCTCCAATTCAGTTGTGGATGTGTGCCCCCATCTCTTTATAAAGCACTGGTTCCTGCTTCGAAGGGTACCATATAGTGAAAAGGTGGATCAGGCCAGTTGTGGCGATATCCATCGAAGAACAGGGTGAGGCCTATTGTGGTGTGGTGGTTTAGTACCGCCACCCCTTAACGATATGTACTTCCTTTAACAAGGAAGAAATTTTGGTAAAATAAATTATGTGTCTCCGCGTGTTCCACTCTCGGTTACCTTGTTTCTCTCACCGCCATTACTCATTTAGTAGCTAGGTTGGCATATAGGAAATTCACCATAGTTGCATATCTAGAGAATTTTTGGGTTCGCATCATAAAACAAAAATTCCTACGATATGAACAACTAAGCACCAAGATCTGTCTATCTAGATACAAACAACGGGTGGATATATATCCATAGAGAACTTACCCTCGAATACCAACAAAGCATTACAAGATTATTCTTGTGGACATGGGGTCGTCTAGAGACGACGTGGCACCATAAGCCCATGTGTCGGTCACGGTTTCTCACGAACATGGGTCCCGTTCATTGTCGAGCTAGCAGCCTAGACGGCTCATGGACGTCTATGGTCTAGCCAATAGCGCCACCAATCGCTTACAAGCGCTCTCAAAGATTTCATAGTTCCGGTTAGATAACTAGGACTAGAGCCTGTTCTCAACTAGGACTATATATAGCAGGCTATTTTTGGTGAACTCATAGCAATTCTTAAAGTGATGGGACGACGTAAACTATGCCGAAGTCCATGTTACGTACTTGCTAGTGAAAGATAGAAAAATGGCTTAGTATTTTGTGTCCACCTTCACATTTATTCATTGGCCTGATCTGGCTCATATCCTATATTATCACAAATACTAGCACCGTATCAAAGACCGAGCGTACGTGTATGTGCTCGACCATGTTCGGAGCATTAATCTAACCTTTACTTCCAACTATACATCGGTCGGATGGTCACACGTGCTCATGTGTCGACCATGTTCCCAGGATCTCCAGTCAAACTATTCCCGAAAATCAGATCACACATAAAAAATCCAACTTTTAATTCCATCCATGCATCAAGTATATCCCCGATCTTGTTAGACTATCACGATCCCGTGATATATTCCTGATCGCCTAAAACAAGGAGAATCATGCAGATCGTAATCTTCCATTCAAGGTTAGAATCAGGTAGGTTACTGCAGTATATCTATTATCTATTATATACTAAAAGTAATATAAGGGTGTTTTTCGAGGCGCTACGTTGATCCACATAGTCCTTAAAAATATACTATGTTGATTTGCATATTAATGGTTCAGATTAAAAGATATAAAAGGTGTTACGTAAACGTGTACACATGGATATGTGACACGTAATTCAAAAGGAAATTAAAATCTAGCTCCCCACACGTGAACTTCCTTCCGGCCGTCCAGAATTTTTTTTTCAGAAATAAGGAAACAAAAATTAATAGGTCAGGATTTTTTTTGCAGGTAAGAGAGATCAGGATTTAACTAAAGACTATTTCACCTAAGTCACCTAACATGATTGCAAACATGAAAATCCACGTGCTCATTTCCCTAAAAAAAACATGTGCTCATTTATTTGCGATTTAAGCTGACTAACAAGTAGGTACCGTACGTTCCATTAAGTGGAAACGGAGGAGCTTCCAAACAAAAAGGTGTACGCAATTTCATTGGTATAGGGACCATCTACTACTAATTTCTAGAAGGAAAAAACGTCTCTTTGTATTAGAAGTGGAGTTCAGTTATGTACTAGCTATGATTTAACTACGGACTGCAAACACCAAGAGCCATGTTGTCGTTTATTTCTGTTTGACAAGATTTAAGACGATAGAGTCAATATCTACCATCCGTTTTATTAAAGTGGAAACCGAATCGTGTTCTAAAATAATATGGACATGATTTTGATTAGAAAAAGAACCACTTAGGATAGCCAAACAAATTATATTTATCGAGAAATGCAAAATGACAGTGACATGATCCTCATTATCTATTTTGATCAATTATAATATTTTCTTATATTCATAGCAGTGTAACATTCGTGCAGAAGCCCCGTCGCGCAACAACATACCTCAGTTGCTAGGGTAAATTATGTGTGGGGCCTAGCATATTACACTTTTGTTCTTCAGATTTGCATCTACACTGAAAACTTAGATCGCCTTGGTGCCTAATTTGGCACATTCAAGTTCAAGTGGTTTCTTCCCTTTATATTGAAGCGTAGGTGTAAGATATGTAACTACCTTCATTTAAATAAATACATATAAGTCGCACTGGAAACCGTAGAATCGTGGTATGGAAAATGCACATGCTATTCTTTAGATGGAAAATGGTATGCGGGACGCTCTAAAGTAATTAGGCTATATATATAACACGTATTTAATTAAATTCAAAATTTTCCACCAATCAGCTTTTAGATGAATCCAAGTTTATTTATTCATGAAATATATACAATAGATCAACTAAACTAGAGAGGTTTACCGTGGTTCAAAGAACATTGTGATGGAGGAAGATAAACCTAACCATTTGTCTTATTAATATCGGTAGAATAAATAATAGATTCCCTTCACACTAGATGTGAGTATAAGATACGTAAGTCCCTTCATCTAAAAAATAGACATATAATTCCCACTAGAAATATAAAACCGTGGCATGGAAAATGCACATGCTATTTTTTAAATGGAAAATAGTTGCTCTAGAATAATTAGGTTATAGAGCTAAAACACATAAAGCAGTTCAAAAACATTTTTTTCAAAATATTGCAAGTAGAAATTTTAACACTAATATGAATTTATTTATTCAAAAAATATACATAATAGATCAAAACCACTCAAGAGGTTTAACTATGGTTTAAAGCACATAGGAAGTTCGGACGATGCACCCAACCATTTATCCGATTCATAGGTGAACTAATTTTTTTACGCAAGCACATCTGGAAGTCAATATATGATGAGGGATAAACATTGCTCTCTAGGAGAAATATTTTGTATTAGGAATTTTTATATTATGTATTCGTTTAGGTGTTAAGATAAACAAACACTAACTAAGCCTATTCCTATTAGATGGATAATCAAATAGAAGAACCATTGTCCCTCGCTAACAACAATGTGTACTATAGAGCCCTGACTCACCTGCCCTACCTTAAGTGTTTGCAGACATTCTCAATTTTAGTTTAATAGTACATCCCAATGGAACACAAATACCTTAGGAGTTAGTGTCTTTAGGTGAACTTGACTGGATGATTGAAATGGATGGAACATTAGCTTGATTGTCACCCATAAGTTATTCAATCAATTGACAACAAACATGCTAGGGTGCATTCACTTTTCTTCTAATATTTTTTATTTAAGGTAATTTCATTCTTTCTATTAAGCACAATGAGTGAAGTTGACTATTATTGAGTTCTAATATACAACATTAAGCATTTCCGCTTACTCCTTCAAAAAACTACATTGAAAGAACGACACACATATAGGAGGTAGTAGATATAGAGAGATGTAGAGGTATAGACTCGATGGAAAGATAATTAGCATGTGATTTCATAAGATAAAACACTGATATGACTAGGTAAAATTAATATCAGTATCAGTATATCATGAGCTTCCACGTTTTCCTATGATATTACCAAAAAATACACTTTTATCTCAACCTATATTTTCTAATCCTATACAATTTAAAAGGACATGTCTTGAAACTATGTTGCCAATTTTGCGTAGTCATATGATATTGCATAAAAATACATGGGAGCGAGCGACTACAACTATTTTGGAGTGGGGAAAGTTGGGCAATGAGTTAAGGATATGCATCTAAAATATTTCCTCGGTTTCAAATAATTGACATTTTAGAGAAGTTAATCAAAATTATTTATCTTTAGAAAGGTTAAATCCAAATAAATAAGAAGGTTGCGAAATCCAAATAAACCTCAACACCCACTCATGTGTTGCTCAACAATTCCCAAGATAAATAGAATGAGGGAAAATAATTTCTATGTTTAGAGTGCTAAGACTTGATGCCAAGACATCTACTCGGACATCATATTAAGTTCAAAATGGCAATCGATAGAACCAAAAGTTAAAACTGATGGAGAAGGATGGGTAATCCATATTATTCAACAAGTTATATTAGAACAAAGGTAGTATATTGAGTATTTTAAAACAATGGAATACCGTCACATGTTTCAGATTGGTGGAAGTAAATGAGGGAAACTATTTCACATGTAAAATGAAAACTCTTATTGTTTATTACAAAGATCATATAGTCATCATGTGGTATTTTCTCAAGTAGAACCTAAATGCAAATATATAATTTTGTTTTCACATGTAAATAGAGATGATCCCATATGAATGATAAATCTTACAAACATCACAAAGGATTAGATATATGGTGCTTTCGAAAATGGAATTATCATAATTCCTAAATGTTGAAGATGGTTAAAGATGGTGTACCAAAATGCATTATTTTAATTAGCACTATGTTTATAGTAACAATATAATATTATTACTTCCAATCAAATAATTTGAATATTCATAAAATTGCAAATTAGCTACTCAGTCACTTTCAAAACGCTAAGGATTTTTCCCTCGCAAATGCGATAAATGCATACAACTATTTTGGAGTGGGGAAAGCTGGGCAATGAGTCAAGGATAATATGCATCTAGATTATTTCCCCGGTTTCAAATAATTGACAGTTTGGAGAAGTTAATTGAAACTTATTTATCTTTAGAAAGGTTGCAAAATCCAAATAAATAAGAAGGTTGCGAAATCCAAATAAACTTCAACACCCACTCTCATGTGTTGCTCGACAATTCCTGGGCATAACTAGAATGAGGGGAAAATAATTTCTATGTTTAGAGTGCTAAGACTTGATCCCAAGACATCTACTCGGACATCATATTAAGTTCAAATTGGTAACCGATAGAACCAAAAGTTAAAACTGATGGAGAAGGATGGGTAATCCACATATTACTCAACAAGTTATATTAGAACATAGGTAGTATATTGAGTATTTTAAAACAATGGAAGACCATCACATGTTTCAGATTGGTGGAAGTAAATGAGGGAAATATTTCACATGTAAAATGAAAACTCTTATTGTTTAGTTGGCTTCGAGGATAAAGTAGTTTTATTTGATTCGTTAAGAAAATTTATGTTCATATCCATTACAAAGATCACATAGTCATCATGTGGTATTTTCTCAAGTAGAACCTAAATGCAAATATATAATTTTGTTTTCACATGTAAATAGAGATGATCCCCATATGAATGATAAATCTTACAAACATCACAAAGGATTAGATATATGGTGCTTTCGAAATTGGAATTATCATAATTCCTAAATGTTGAAGATGGTTAAAGATGGTGTACCAAAATGCATTATTTTATTTAGCACTATGTTTATAGTAACAATATAATATTATTACTTCCAATCAAATAATTTGAATATTCATAAATTGCAAATTAGCTACTCACCACTTTCAACACGCTAAGGATTTTTCCTCGCAAATGCGATAGCTACAACTATTTTGGAGTGGGAAAGCTGGGCAATGAGTCAAGGGTAATATGCATATAAATTATTTCTCGGTTTCAAATAATTGACAGTTTAGAGAAGT
Organism: Avena longiglumis; assembly: GCA_030063025.1. Taxonomy (NCBI): domain Eukaryota; kingdom Viridiplantae; phylum Streptophyta; class Magnoliopsida; order Poales; family Poaceae; genus Avena; species Avena longiglumis. The sequence continues at coordinate 27,165,663 of CP125974.1, forward strand.
TAATTGAAACTTATTTATCTTTAGAAAGGTTGCGAAATCCAAATAAATAAGAAGGTTGCGAAATCCAAATAAACTTCAACACCCACTCTCATGTGTTGCTCGACAATTCCTGGGTATAAATAGAATGAGGGGAAAATAATTTCTATGTTTAGAGTGCTAAGACTTTATCCCAAGACATCTACTCGGACATCATATTAAGTTCAAATTGGCAACCGATAGAACCAAAAGTTAAAACTGATGGAGAAGGATGGGTAATCCACATATTATTCAACAAGTTATATTAGAACAAAGGTAGTATATTGAGTATTTTAAAACAATGGAAGACCGTCATGTTTCAGATTGGTGGAAGTAAATGAGGAAATATTTCACATGTAAAATGAAAACTCTTATTGTTTAGTTGGCTTGAGGATAAAGTAGTTTTATTTGATTCGTTAAGAAAATTTATGTTCATATCCATTACAAAGATCATATAGTAATCATGTGGTATTTTCTCAAGTAGAACCTAAATGCAAATATATAATTTTCTTTTCACATGTAAATAGAGATGATCCCCATATGAATGATAAATATTACAAACATCACAAAGGATTAGTTATATGGTGCTTTCAAAATGGAATTATCATAATTCCTAAATGTTGAAGATGGTTAAAGATGGTGTACCAAAATGCATTATTTTATTTAGTACTATGTTTATAGTAACAATATAATATTATTACTTCCAATCAAATAATTTAAATATTCATAAAATTGCAAATTAGCTACTCAATCACTTTCAACACGCTTATGATTTTTCCTCGCAAATATGCGGGCCACTGTGCTAGTTTATCTAATAGCAACTCTAACAATGGTAGTATCTTAACAAGCTATCATAGCCATTTTGCCTATGTGACACTATAGTTAACAAAGAAAGAGATTGGTGTTAGCCTTTCACAATAGGCGTCTCTTAGCATGGTATCATAGAAACAATAGTTATATGGCACTATAGTTAATAATGAGAGATTGTGGTGTTGTATCTAGCTAAGATACAACGTTTACACGCACTACGGGAGAAAGGTTCTTTACCGTGTGGGTGTACCCACATGGCAAAGGCCTCCCGAAACACGACAAATCCTTTACCATGTGTAGGCAAAGGCTCTTTGCCGTGTTTCTTCACACCCGGAAGACGGCAAAGGCTTTGCCGTGTGTTTTCTGATCACACACGGCACACTAAAGTAGTTGACGATTTTCGTACGTATGACGGAGCCAACAGATGGGTGTCGTGTATTCCCTTTGTGAATGTTTTGGGCAACCCCGGTCTGCCTCTTCTGACCATCACCATTGGGATCGACCTCAAAGTACCTAGAGGATTTGCAGCGGATACAATAATTTGTCTTAGCATGCTCCTTTGTGAATAGCATGCATCCCTTCGGATAAGCGTGTATCGGCTCATATGACATCTTAAGGTCACGGAGGAGGTTGGTCGAATAGTAGAAGTTCTCCGGCAAGAGGTGCCCTTTTGGCAGAATGCTTCCAACGAAGGCAAGCATATCATCAAAGTCCTCTCTGGTCAAGTTCCTGTGGCTCTTGAAGGCCAAAAGGCGAGCTATGGCATCCAGTTGGGTAACATCTATATGTGCATGATAGGGTCTCTATGATGCAAACAAAGTCTCGTAGTACTTTGTCGTGTTTTCCTCCGTCTCCTCACTTGTCTCCGCCTCCTGAGGTGTCTCCGCCTCTACATGAGGGCTTTCAGGCGCATTAGCATTCACAAAGTTGTCTATGCACCTATCAAAACCAGCATCAAATTCTCCCCTTGGCTGACTCTGCTGCCGACCCTGCCGTGACTCCCTCCTAGCACGTTTCGCTAACTTTTCACCATGGAATGTCCAAGTCTTGTAGGATGGTGTGAACCCGTAATTGAGCAGGTGAGTACTCACGTCATCCTTCGAATGTGTATTCAGGTTCTTGCATCTTGCACACGGGCAGAAAATTCTTCTGGGTCTGCTGGGTACGGCAAATGACCGGTTCACAAAGTCCTCGGCCTTTTCTTGCCATTCTGAGGTAAAGTCCCACTTACTGACATAGCCATCTTACGTCCAGTCACGATTCTCCATCCTCTAATCAGTACCAAAAACGACATATATAATGCTTTCAATTAATCATGCCATATAAATAAATCCGGTATTAGTTCGGTTAACTTTAGCAAACATATATTTTACGTCATACATATATCCACCTATCTCTCTAATAGGTAAAGAGGGTCCTATCAACCGCCGGATCCATAGATTGAGTATGTTCTCCCTGCTCTACCCCGATCCGACACAGAATTTCGGCAGCACCTCCCCGCTGCTCTCCCGATACAAGTCTCGGCAAAAAGCCAAGAGGGATGTGTATTCGGAGAACAACGGGGAGACGCTGCCGAAATCCTATCTCGGACCGGAGTAGAACAAGGAAAACATACCCAACTACGCATCCGCCGGCTGTCCCGATAAATGTCGTAAGAGTTACGCTTCATATAAAATTTACACATAATTCCTAAATTACTACTATACAGATGCATATATGAAAAAACATATATACATACTACTATACATATATGTAACAAATACATGGGACAAATACATGCTATATATATCTAACAATATATACTGCACATACATATATACTACAAATATACACGTATATACTACACATACATATATACTACACATACATATATATACACATATACACATATATACAAATATATACTACACATATATACTAAAAATATACATGTATCTACATAGGCATATAACGATGGTGTAGTCGGTGGGGGAGGGGCATGAGGGCCGGTTGGGGCGGGAGGCAGAGGCGGACGGCGGCCCAGCTCCTACCATGGAGCCGCCGGCGAGCTCCCAGGGGCGGGGGCGGTGGCTCGGCGCGGAGACGGATGGGGCAGGGTGGATGGGGTCAAGGTGGGTGGAGGGGGGCTGGACCGGGTGGAGGAGGTGCCGGCAGCAGCGGTGAGGCAGGTAGGCGGCAGCGGGATCGAGGCGGCGGCGGCGCTGGATCGACGTGGCGGCGGCGCGGGGTCGAGCTGGGAGAGGATAAGGCAGGGGCGGGCCCGCGCCGTCAATTATTGGCAAGCCTTTGTCGTGTGCCAATTCGCGCGGAACACGACAAAGGGCTTTGCCGTATACATGCTGGAAGAAACACACGACAAAGATTATTTGCCGTGTACCCTAAACAGACACACAGCAAAGGACTTCTTTGCCGTGTGTTTTCTCCTTTGCCGTGTGCCTTCTGCTATTTTCTAATTTTCTTTTTGTTTTTTCTTTCATTTGTATTTATTTTATGTTTTAAGTGAAATCTTTCTTGGCTTTTTGTTAGTATTGAGACCATGGAAATACGAACTTTGCACTAGACCATAAACTTGCATGCATGCGCTCTAACCTAAAATGTCTAGGGGGTAAACGATCCGAGCCCCGCAGATCAGGGTTTTGCCGGAGGAAGACCACGAGAACGTCGGAATCAGATGAAAACTTGCATTTGTCCCTATAATATGTGTGTGAGTGTGGTGCAAGGTTGGTATAGGTGATTGCATGTGTCCCCCTCGCATGCATGCGCTCTAACCGAGTAGCGAAAGGTTCTGACCTGTATAAGAGGGAATCTCCCCGTTCCGGTGAAACCAGGTAGGATAGTGCCCCAACTTGTGAACCAACATGGTTTTACATAATCCTATGACCTAGTCAAACACAAAACAAGAGAGATCTATGCTAGGCTACCCCTGTCAAAAGAATGTCTAGGGGGTAGACGATCCGAGCCCCACAGATCAAGGTTTCGCCGGAGGAAGACCACGAGAACGTCGGAATCAGATAAAAACTTTCATGTGTCCCTAGCATATGTGTGTGAGTGTGTTGCAAAGGTTGGTATAGGTGATTGCATGTGTCCCTCCTCGCATGCATGCGCTCTAACCTAGTAGCGAAAGGTTCTGGACCTGTCTAAGGGGGAATCTCCCCGTTCCGGTGAAACCGGGTAGGTAGTGCCCCAACTTGTGAACCAACATACATCATCCTATAACCTAGTCAAACACAAAACAAGAGAGAGCTACGCAGGGCTACCCCTGTCAGAAGAATGTCTAGGGGGGAAAACGATCCGAGGCCCGCAGATCAGGGTTTCGCCGGAGGAAGACCACGAGAACATTGGACTGAGATGAAAACTTGCATGTGTCCCTAGCATATGTGTGTGAGTGTGGTGCAAAGGTTGGTATAGGTGATTGCATGTGTCCCCCCTCGCATGCATGCGCTCTAACCTAGTAGCGAAAGGTTCTGGACCTGTCTAAGGGGAAATCTCCCTCTTCCGGTGAAACCGGGTAGGATAGTGCCCCAACTTGTGAACCAACATGGTTTTACATCATCCTATGACCTAGTCAAACACAAAAAAAGAGAGAGCTACGCCGGGCTACCCCTGTCAGAAGAATGTCTAGGGGGTAGATTATCCGAGGCCCGTAGATCAGGGTTTCGCCAGAGGAAGACCACGAGAACGTCAGAATCAGATGAAAACTTGCATGTCTCCCTAGCATATGCGTGTAAGTGTGGTGCAAGGTTCGTATATGTGCTTGCATGTGTCCCCCCTCGCATGCATGCTCTCTAACCTAGAAACGAAGGTTCTGGACCTGTATAAGGGGGAATCTCCCCGTTCCGGTGTAACCGGGTAGGATAGTGCCCCAACTTGTGAACCAACATGGTTTTACATCATGCTATGACCTATTCAAACACAAAACAAGAGAGAGCTACACCGGGCTACCCCTGTCAGAAGAATGTCTAGGGGGGTAGACAATCCGAGCCCCGCAGATCAGGGTTTCGCCGAAGGAAGACCACGAGAACGTCGGAATCAGATGAAAACTTGCATGTGTCCCTAGAATATGTTTGTGAGTGTGATGCAAAGGTTGGTATAGGTGATTGCATGTGTCCCCCATCGCATGCATGCGCTCTAACCTAGTAGCGAAAGGTTCTAGACTTGTATAAGGGGGAATCTCCCCGTTCCGGTGAAACCGGGTAGGATAGTGCCCCAACTTGTGAACCAATATGGTTTTACATCATCCTATGACCTAGTCAAATACAAAACAAGAGAGAGCTACGCCGGGCTACCCCTGTCAGAAGAATGTCTAGGGGGGTAGACGATCCGAGCCCCGAGATCGTGGTTTCACGGAGAAGACCACGAGCGTCGAATCGATGAAAACTTGCATGTGTCCCTAGCATATGTGTGTGAGTGTGGTGCAAGGTTGGTAGGTCCCATGTGTAAGTCCCAAGTGTGACCCCCTTTGTAGACATGCGGTAATACTTAGTAAAATCCTTGATATATACGTGCAAACTCCCGCCACTGGTTCTGTCAACCCTCTTGAGGAGCGGACGATAGTTTCTCTTGTAGATATAGCATGTAGCAGCTCTTCATAAGGATTGAGACCATGGAAATATGAACTTTGCACTAGACCATAAGCTTCTGGAGGATGTTAAACTTCATTTCCATTAGGTGGGTGCCTAGTCACAAACTTTGAGAAATAATCCTCAAGCAATCGTGAAGAGTAGAATTTCCCTCACTAGAGAGTCGACCAACAAAACCAAGCAAGTTGTTGGACTACTTTTGAATCTTTAAAGTTCACTCTTTGGGTCAATCAAAAGACCAAAATGAGAGGATTTCACGAAAAAGTATATGAAATTTGTTGTTTGACATCCTTTATAGATTGTTCTCAATTTTGAGTACCTCGAGGACCTGCATGCATGTGCACTAGCACATGCATGAAAGTGTGGTGCTATGTTGGAACATACAAAAACTACTAGTCTCTGGGTGATTGCATGTGTCCCCCCTCGCATGCATGCGCTCTAACCTAGTAGCGAAAGGTTCTGGACCTGTATAAGGGGGAATCTCCCTGTTCCGGTGAAACCGGGTAGGATAGTGCCCCAACTTGTGAACCAACATGGTTTTTACATCATCCTATGACCTAGTCAAACACAAAACAAGAGAGAGCTACGCCGGGCTACCCATGTCAGAAGAATGTCTAGGGGGGTAGACGATCCGAGCCTCGCAGATCAGGGTTTCGCCGGAGGAAGACCACGAGAACGTCGGAATCAGATGAAAACTTGCACGTGTCCCTAGCATATGTGTGTGAGTGTGGTGCAAAGGTTGGTATAGGTGATTGCATGTGTCCCCCCTCGCATGCATGCACTCTAACCTAGTAGCGAAAGGTTCAGACCAGATAAGGGGAATTCCCTGCTCCGTGAAACTGGTAGGATAGTGCCCCAACTTGTGAACCAACATGGTTTTACATCATCCTATGACCTAGTCGAACACAAAACAAGAGAGAGCTACGCCGGGCTACCCCTGTCAGAAGAATGTCTAGCGGGGTAGACGATCCGAGCCCCATAGATTAGGGTTTCACGGAGGAAGACCACGAGAACGTCGGAATCAGATGAAAACTTGCATGTGTCCCTAGCATATGTGTGTGAGTGTGGTGCAAGGTTGGTAGGTACCATGTGTAAGTCCCAAGTGTGACCCCCTTTGTAGAAATGCGGTAATACTTAGTAAAATCCGGGATATATACGTGGAAACTCCCGCCACTGGTTCTATCAACCCTCTTGATGAGCGGACGATAGTTTCTCTTGTAGATATAGCATGTACCAGCTCTTCATAAGGATTGAGACCATGGAAATATGAACTTTTCACTAGACCATAAGCTTCTGGAGGATGCTAAACTTCATTTCCATTAGGTGGGTGCCTAGTCACAAACTTTGAGAAATAATCCTCGTGCAATCATCAAGAGTAGAATTTCTCCTCACTAGAGAGTCACGACCAACAAAACCAAGCAAGTTGTTGGACTACTTTTGAATCTTTCAAGTTCACTCTTTGGGTCAACCAAAAGACCAAGATGAGAGGATTTCACGACAAAGTATATGAAATTTGTTGTTTGACATCCTTTATAGATTGTTCTCAATTTTGACTACCTCGAGGACCTGCATGCATGTGCCCTAGCACATGCATGAAAGTGTGGTGCTATGTTGGAACATACAAAAACTACTAGTCTCTGGGTGATTGCATGTGTCCCCCCTCGCATGCATGCGCTCTAACCTAGTTGAGAGAGGTTCTAGACCTGTATAAGGGGGAATCTCCTCGTTCCGGTGAAACCGGATAGGATAGTGCCCCAACTTGTGAACCAACATGATTTTACATCATCCTATGACCTAGTCAAACACAAAACAAGAGAGAGCTACGTCGGGCTATCCCTGTCAGAAGAATTTCTAGGGGGTAGACGATCCGAGCCCCGTAGATCTGGATTTTGCCGGAGGAAGACCACGAGAACGTCGGAATCAGATGAAAACTTGCATGTGTCCCTAGCATATGTGTGTGAGTGTGGTGCAAAGGTTGGTATAGGTGATTGCATGTGTCCCCCTTCGCATGCATGCGCTCTAACCTAGTAGCGAAAGGTTCTGGACTTGTATAAGGGGGAATCTCCCCGTTCCGGTGAAACCGGGTAGGATAGTGCCCCAACTTCTAAACCAACATGGTTTTACATCATCCTATGACCTATTCAAACACAAAACAAGAGAGAGCTACGCCGGGATACCCCTGTCAGAAGAATGTCTAGGGGGGTAGACGATCCGATCCCCGCAGATCAGGGTTTCGCCGGAGGAAGACCACGAGAACGTTGGGATCAGATAAAAACTTGCATGTGTCCCTAGCATATGTGTGTGAATGTGGTGCAAAGGTTGGTATTTGTGATTGCATTTGTCCCCCCTCGCATGCATGCACTCTAACCTAGTAGCGAAAGGTTCTGGACCTGTATAAGGGGGAATCTCCCCGTTCCGGTGAAACCGGGTAGGATAGTGCCCCAACTTGTGAACCAACATGGTTTTCCATCATCCTATGACCTAGTCAAACACAAAACAAGAGAGAGCTACGCCGGGCTACCACTGTCAGAAGAATGTCTAGGGGGGTAGACGATCCGAGCCCCGCAGATCAGGGTTTCGCCGGAGGAAGACCATGAGAACATTGGAATCAGATGAAAACTTGAGTGTGTCCCTAGCATATGTGTGTGAGTGTGGTGCAATGTTGGTATAGGTGATTGCATGTGTCCCCCCTCGCATGCATGCACTCTAACCTAGAAGCAAATGGTTTTGGACCTGTATAAGGGGGAATCTCCCCGTTCCGGTGAAACCGGGTAGGATAGTGCCCCAACTTGTGAACCAACATGGTTTTACATCATCCTATGACCTAGTCAAACACAAAACAAGAGAGAGCTACGCCGGGCTACCCCTGTCAGAAGAATGTCTAGGGGGCTAGACGATCCGAGCCCCGCAGATCAGGGTTTCGCCGGAGGAAGACCACGAGAACATCGGAATCAGATGAAAACTTGCATGTGTCCATAGCGTATGTGTGTGAGTGTGGTGCAAGGTTGGTAGGTCCCATGTGTAAGTCCCAAGTGTGACCCCCTTTGTAGACATGCGGTAATACTTAGTAAAATCCTGGATTTATATGTGGAAACTCCCGCCACTGGTTCTGTCAACCCTCTTGAGGAGCGGACGATGGTTTCTCTTGTAGATATAGCATGTACCAGCTCTTCATAAGGATTGAGACCATGGAAATATGAACTTTGCACTAGACCATAATCTTCTGGAGGATGCTGAACTTCATTTCCATTAGGTGGGTGCCTAGTCACAAACTTTGAGAAATAATCCTCAAGCAATCGTCAAGAGTAGAATTTCCCCTCACGGTAGAGCTGCTAACCAACAAAACCAAGCAAGCTGTTGGACTACTTTTGAATCTTTCAAGTTCACTCTTTGGGTCAATAAAAAGACCAAGATGAGAGGATTTCATGACAAAGTATATGAAATTTGTTGTTTGACATCCTTTATAGATTCTTCTCAATTTTGACTACCTCGAGGACCTGCATGCATGTGCCCTAGCACATGCATGAAAGTGTGGTGCTATGTTGGAACATTCAAAAACTACTAGTCTCTGGGTGATTGCATGTGTCCCCCCTCGCATGCATGCGCTCTAACCTATAAGCGAAAGGTTCTGGACCTGTATAAGGGGGTATCTCCCTGTTCCGGTGAAACCAGGTAGGATAGTGCCCCAACTTGTGAACCAACATGATTTTACATCATCCTATGACCTAGTAAAACACAAAACAAGACAGAGCTACGGCGGGCTACCCCTGTCAGAAGAATACCTAGGGGTAGCAGATCAGGGTTTCGCCGGAGGAAGACCACGAGAACGTCGGAATCAGATGAAAACTTGCATGTGTGCATAGCATATGTGTGTGAGTGTGGTGCAAAGGTTGGTATAGGTGATTTCATGTGTCCCCGCTCGCATGCATGCGCTCTAACCTAGTAGCGAAAGGTTCTGAACCTGTATAAGGGGGAATCTCCCCATTCTGGTGAAACCGGGTAGGATAGTGCCCCAACTTGTGAACCAACATGGTTTTACATCATCCTATGACCTAGTCAAACACAAAACAAGAGAGAGCTACGCCGGGCTACCCCTGTTAGAAGAATGTCTAGGGGGGTACAAGATCCGAGCCCCGCAGATCAGGGTTTCGCCGGAGGAAGACCATCAGAACGTCGGAATCAGATGAAAACTTGCATGTGTCCCTAACATATGTGTGTGAGTGTGGTGCAAGGTTGGTGTAGGTGATTGCATGTGTCCCTCCTCGCATGCATGCGCTCTAACCTAGAAGCGAAAGGTTCTGGACCTATATAAGGAGGAATCTCCCCGTGCCGGTGAAACCGGACCGTATAAGGGGGGTGCATGTATATAGTGATCAAGACCACAATAACCTATGATCATATGTGTGTGCTCATGATCCTATGAAATAATATCACCTAACATATATGTAATAAAAGCCTTGCTAATTAAAGAAAACAAAAAGGTGAAAAAAATGCTTTGCCGTGTATACAGAAGAATACACACGACAAAGATTACCTGATGGCGAGGGCACACGGCAAAGATTCTGCCATCAGCCCCTGCCGACGGGTGACCCTGCAAGGCCACGGGGCCCACTTCTTTGCCGTGAATATATCTTTGCCGTTTGTCGTCATTGGCTTTGCCGTGCTGATTTTCTTTGCTGTGTGTTCTCGTCTGTCCATTGCCGTGTTTATTTCTTTGTCGTGTTATTTTTCTGCAGTTTGCCGTGCACCTGTTCTTTGCCGTGTTCCTCTTGATTTACACACGGCAAAGATTATCTTTGCCGTGTTCCGGGCCTTTCGGCACACGGCAAAGAGCTGGGTCGACGACAGCGAACATTTTTCCCGTAGTGACGGAACCATAGGCAAAATAAACGGCTAGACCAATCAAATACATGCATATCTTCAAAATCATTAAAAGTAGATACAGCCGTAAAATACAGCTGATTGTGAAAGTTGTCTCTTAACATGCACTACTACCTATGATAACATGGGTCATAGTAAGGAGTAACTTAGACTAGTAACATGCTTACGTTACTAGTCTAAGTTACTATCTTTATAGTGAACGTGTCATATGTGTGATAACATAGAAATCTTCATTAATTAATTTGTAGACTCATTTTGTATTGAAAAATATAATGTGATGGTAATATATTATGTTACTCCATTTACCTCTCTTCATTCATTTTTGTCACATCATTCTTTTTGCCTAGGTGGCATGCATGTTACCACCTATATGTTACTCCCACTATGAGTAGCCTAAGAGATGGTCTATTGTGAAAGGTCTTAGATATAACTCTTGCATAAAACCATAGAAAAAATAATGGTTAATTAGCCCCAATCCCATGTCTATATGTCATCAAATTCATTAAGTGTAGAAACAACTTTTAAGAGGCAGCCGATTATAGAGGTTATCTCTTAATTATTTATTAGCCTATGGTAATATGCTAAGATACAATGTATTGTGAAAGGCCTAATTAGCTACTTTCTTAGTTCACTAATACAAGATATTTTTGGTAAAATAAATTAGTTTGAAAAAACGTTATATGCATTGAGTGCACTCGACGAAGAAGAGCAATCCTACACATAATAGTAGGTCGAGGGTAATTCAGCAATCAATATTTCATCTGACGGCTTCAGATGGCCTAGAGGCGGATCGGACGAACCAACTTTAACTTCTCGGGAGGATGTATGTGGGAAAATCAGCTCGTTAAATAATCCATTTATCCTATAATATAAGATGTTATTAAACAAAATTTCTTTTATTAATATATCAAGCTATGACGATGCAAAACCAACACCGTGACGGCGATGTGAGGGCGTCAAGGCTACGAAGACCGGTTAGCCGTTGACCTAGGTTTCACACGTATGCCGACAGCAAAGCCGTCGACATAGCTACTTTGCCTTTTTGCCACATTAATCCTAGAAAAATCATTCTAATTCAGAAAAATACATATAATATATCAAAATTTGCCAAGAAATAAGATCTATCTATCTAATCTAAAATATTAATTTTTTTGAATAAAATATAAAAACATTACATATACTATCGTATAACACATTTTTATATTTTCTGAGTGCCAAAAATGAAGGGAATATGCCCGAGAGGCAATAATAAAGTGGTTATTATCGTATTCCTTATTTATGATAAATGTTTATTTTGCATGCTATAATTGTATTAATACGAGAACGTTAATACATGTGTGTTTAATAAACAAAAAGGACGTTCCTAGTTAAGTCACTCTTATAAACTAGCTCGTTGATTAACAAGATGATCAAAGTTTCCTGATCATGGACATTGGATGTTGTTAATAACGAGGTCACAACATTATTGTAATGATGCGATGAACATTCATCCGAAGTATAGCATTACGATCAAAGTCATTGAGTTTATATTGCTATAACAACTTACGAAATGATCCTAATCCTTAGACCATGAGATCATGTCAATCACTAACACCGGAAGAGTTTCTCGATGACATCAAACGTCACACCGTAACTGGGTGATTAATTATAAAGATGGCTTCAGAACTACTAAAGTGTTATGTTGAGGTTCATGGATCAAGAGTGGAATTTGTTCATCCCGATGACGAATAGATATACTCTGGGCCCTCTCGGTGATATCACATTGATTAGCTTGCAAGCAAGTGATTTGATCACTAGAATGTTATATCACGGGAACGAGAAAAGAGTGCATGTCGGTAACGAGATCAAACTAGGTATGGAGATACCGATGATCGAATCTCGGACATGTAATATATCGTGAAACAAAGGGATTAAGATACTAGCGTAAAAGGTTCACACGATCACATGTCATCGTTCAATGTGTGGGAGTCAGTATAGATCTCCAGGTCCCGCTACTGATTATTGATCGAAGAAGGGTCTCGATCATGTCCGCATTATTCGCGAACCATAGGGTGACACACTTAAGGGATACCGACATCATTCGGAGCAAATGATATGCCAGAAAAAGAAAAGGAAAGTGCAGAAATTTATTTCACTAGACACCGAAACTGTTTCGGTTGAAATTGCTGAAACTGGTTCTTCATGTGAAATGGAATACTAGCAAGGGGTTTTATGTGAATGTTTGTTAATTAAAGTAATTAACAAAATTCTGAAGAAATAAATAAAAGAGTTTTATTTAAATGAGAGCTTGCATTAAATTTGGTGGAAATTTAATGCATGTGATTGGATTTTTGAGTGGAGGCTCTTTTATGGGAGTGGAGGCTTTTCATTTTGAGTGGGATCTCCACCCACATGAATGTGGGAGAGCTGGGGGAATCCCCCATGGTTGGGCGCCATGACCCTTGGGTGCCCCCCCTCTCCCCTATAAAAGGCCCCCATATCATCCTCTCAAAGTACACCTCCTCGCGAAGGATCTCTCTCCCCCTTTAGAATTTCCCCATGGTCTCGGATCAGCGAGATACATGTTCCTGGTGGCTTTTTCTGGAAGGATTTGTTGCTTCCGCTGCTTCGCTGGAGCGAGGGCACGGAGGTTGTAGGGGTACCCGTACGTGTGTGCGATCACGGATGCACCACTGCTTTGAGGTGCTAGACTTGATCGTGCTGGACCGGCTGGACCAGATGGACTTCATCACGATCTTGAGATCGGCAAGTTGTCATTCACATCATCCACGAGTACAACCTCGTTAACGCTATTCGGTCTTCGAGGGTATGTATTCTATGGATGTATATCCACCCGTTGCTTGTATCTAGTAGATAGATCTTGGTACATAGATGTTCCCATCGAAGTAAAATTTTTGTTTTCTATGCTGCGAACCCTACAAAAAATGGGGTGTTTTGTGAAGCAACCACTAAATGAAAGTTTTAAAATGGTACCACCCCATTTTAAAAAATACTAGGACACCTTGCATGGACAATATTCCAACCGGGGTATCTTAAACCTTTTCGTCCACACCTCATGAAAAAAGATAAATTCTTGCCAAATCAGTAGGAAGTTGATCAGATTTAAACTATCTGTACATGATCTGATGCTCATGATTTTTTTGAAAAATCATTTTTAGGTTCACAATATTCTATTTCATCAAAGATCCACCTAAAGTTTAGCGAGGCACAGCCTCGAGCTAAGATTCTTCATGACCGCTATTTTGACCATAGTTTGAAACAGACATAAGAAAATCAAAAATGATCCAAATAATGTAAAACTTTCGCGTGGTGTCATATTATGTGACATATTTGCAAGTAAAAATATCAAACTTGGTGTATTTATTACATATAAAAAACCTTCTCATAAATGAGCTATCATGTTCGAGGTTTCATGGTTTTCAGGCCAAATGACCAATGGTATGCCTAGAATCGTGGTATAGTTTATAATAATGTGCTCATATTGTGCATGTGCATCATGGATGGCGAACAATGTTGCAGGAAGAAATTTTCCTTTTTGTTGCACCAAAAATTCATTTTCCATTTTCCAAATGCCAAAAAGGGGTGTTTTGTGAAGCAACCACACAACGAAAGTTTTTAAAATGGTACCTCCCTATTTTTAAAAAATACTAGGACACCTTGCACGAACAATGTACCAACTGGGGTATCTTAAACCTTTCCGTCTACCCCTCGTGAAAAAGATAAATTCCTTCAGAATCGGTAGGAAGTGGGTCATATTTAAACACTATTAAATTAATTTTATTTAAAAATACACGAGGCATGATTAAAAATATGAAGGAATGTCATGTTTGGATTCATCTCATTTTCTGATCGATTTAGACATATTATTTGTTAAATTCTGATTTACGAATTTAAAGATATGAATTATTCCATATTAAATAGAAAAAGGAAAAAAATATTTATTTTATTGTTATTTTAATTCAAGATTATTATTACTTATTATTTTTATTTACTTAAATATTTTTTATAAAAATAAATAATAAAGGCGTGTGACACCATGGTCAAAGAGTTAATATGATTGATATGGTGGTATTATCAACAAGGTCTAATTTTTTTATCGAAACTCATCAAGAAGGAAAAGAGAAGTTAAGCATGCCAGGAATAAAGTAGTGTGAGGATGGCTAACCGATCAGCAAGTTTGACCATGAGTGCAGTTTGACCGGATATAAAGCGTAGTTAGAGTTAAAAACGCTTTTGAGATAACGAGTGAAACAATTCAAAAATTAGAAAAAAAATTCTAAAAAAATGGAAATAAAACTAGGCTGATGGCTTAACCGTCCGTGTATTCAAACGGACATTAGCCGTTTATATGGGATTCATCTAGACTATACCGACTTCTTAGCCGTCGGCGTAGCCACTATGCCGACGTTTTACTACACGAACGGCAAATGAGTCTAGGCCGACGCCATACTACGCCTATGGGCTACGCCGACGGCAATTTGTCCTATGCCAACGGATTTCGGCTTTCAACGTACTATGTGTTTCCTGTAGTGTATGACATCTAATAGCGGAAGGTGTCTTCTAAAATAGGCGGGTTGCTAACGATTGGCGGGACCCTCGGAAGAAAAAACTATTGTTACCATGAGGAGAGAGAATACACTAGATTCTCGAAGAATTTTGTTTGCAACCTTTGTATTTATTTGGCCTCCCACAATGGTATAAGGCTAGTCATAGTAGGAGTATCATAAGTAGTATCATGCATGTCATATTAGCAAAAATCTGACATGGTACAATAATTAATAAAGAAAGAGATGGTTAGAATTTCATAGGTAGATAATGTATCATAACTAATACTAAAAATCCTAATGCAAGTAAAATCATATACACAATTTTATATTAAGATTTTACAAATTATTAAATATAATAATACTATAATACTATCATATGATACTATACACTACAGAGATAGTATCATGATACTAGTGTATGATATTCCCACTATGACGAGACTAATATAGATAATACATGCATTCTAAGGCAATGCAAACTAGACATACATGTGAGATGATGTAATAATAAATGAAAAAAATCTAAGTTAATTATTGTTTCGTGACTCCTCAATATAGACGTGGCAGTATACTAGTCCAAGTTTGCTGCTCATTATAGAGGGCAGAGTGTTGTTCCGTTGGGACTTGGCGCGCTGTGCATGCGAGGGCACGTAGACAGATATGGAATGGTAGTACTTTCTCTGTTTTAAAATATAAAATATTTTAGGTTTGTGAAGTAAATGTATCTAAACTTCTTTTAATATATAGGTTCACTTAATTTTAAAGGAATCTAAAAGAAGTCTATATCTATTTTCTTTACAAACCTAAAACATCTTATATTTTGAAACGGTGAGATTATATTGCTGGCCCTAGCGTTCTGCTATATATAAATACAGGTCGATGTTGTTAAGCTGCGTACCACCTACTATTCAGTTACCTGCAAAGGAAAGAAAGAAGAGGGACAAGCACAGCAGCGATGCAGGCGTCACTCCTCCCCATGTTCCCCTACTCCGGCCAACAGTGGAGCAACGGCGACCACCGTTCATCTCCCAACGTAATGGTAACTACAGTGTTCATCTCATGAGTGGTGTTGTGTATTACACATTTATACTATTATAAGATGCATGTTTGCTAGCTAAACGATAGTAATTGAGAATGCAAGGTACAGTTCAACAGTTTGCTCTATTTGTTTATATTGTGTTTTCGTGTATAAACCCAAACGGACCTGACACTATCCTAAATTTACAAATTTAGTTCTTTTTTTTTCGCGGGTACATTTTTTGTTGTTGTTGCGGGGAATCCAATTCATTATAGCACCATAAATTTCAAAGAAAAAACTAGGTAGCACCAAGTAGCCATAATATTTTGACAAATTATTTATACTTGAAATATGTAACAGAAGAAACACAAGGGAACGGGTGTCCTCTTCCAGATGCATTCAGCTCTAGTGAACTAGCTTTGGCAGTTGGTCATACAGATTGCTTCTATGACAGCAAAACCGATCGAGTTCGTATTCTACAGAAAAAAATGTACACCAGTTTTGGCTCAAAAAAGATTGTCTAGCCCATCCCACGCGGCACACCGGTGGTTCGCACTCGCATCTCCAGCCCATCCCGCAATGCACACCGGTGGTTCCACCGATGGAAAAGAGGCCCATAGCTCCGGGTCGTATGGCCAATTAGCCCCGGTTCTGGACCCGGGGCTAGTCAGGTGGGGCTATTGCTAGCCCCGGTTCTGCCCCGAACCGCGGCTAATGGTGCTTCACGTGGACGACAGGCGAGCGAGGGGCCTAGCAGGCAAAGGTCCCGGTTTTTAGAGGCACCGGGGCTATTGCTCCCCTGCCGCGGCAGGAAAACAGACCGTTTTTGTGCCCCGGCAGGATCCGTTTTCTGCTATTTTTTATTTATTTGTTTTGAACAATTTTTTAATTTGTGTTTTGCGCTAAATTGGATGACATAATTAATATTACATACAACAATGAAGGAACAACTATATAGTGCACATTATCGTCGCGAATATATTACACCATCTCATCCAATGTGCGTTGTTGAACATATTACAAAATGTACGCACCACGAGTTATTACATGCACATTACAAAACATATCACACTCGCATATCTATCGGCGGGAAATAGTATTCTCCATTCGGATCTAGGACCTCGGCATCTATGAATCCGCAATTTTCTTGAATTGCTCGTATGCGTTCTTATAGTAGAAGACCGTCCAAACTGCTCGACCTAATATAATTTAAAGAAGGGGTCAATATATATGAATTAATGAAAATGAACACAATTGATGGTAATAAACTAAAGTTATGAATATTGTTTATCGTACTTCAATTTTTTTAAGTCCCTGTTTGTGGTAGTATATTTGGTCGTCTGGCGAATGAACTCGCATACATAGTAGCCACATAAGTTATTCCCGGGTTCCTGCCTCAAGCACTTTACGAGAACATATATAGTTCAATCAAAATAATATTCAAGCATGATATTGAAACTAGAATCAAAGAGATGCGCGGATCTAGCTAGTACTACTTACATTAAGTTGTTGAAATGTAAGCTCTGGCTTCCAAACGCCAACAGCCTTGGCGGTGAACCGTTTCCAAGCCATGCCCGACAAAGAAGATGAATAACGGAGTTCTATATTGATCACTTGCTATCAGCGAGGAAATAGTGCCGATATAGTGACATAATGATTGAAATTACCTCTGGAGGCATGCTTGCATGTCCGCCCACTCATTAAGGTCTTTGTGTTTCGAGTCCATGAATTTTACTATTCCATCGTCGGGCTTAATGATTAGCAGGATATAGTGGAAGCTGTGCACGCATAACGAGTCAATTATACACTTAACATCGAATAAGCAAAATATAATGTGTACAAGACAATAACACTCACTCGTAGTTTGGAGAAGTTAATTGAAACTTATTGCAAATGATTAGCAGGATATTGCAAATTAGCTACTCAGTCACTTTCAAAACGCTAAGGATTTTTCCCTCGCAAATGCGACAGCGTGCTACAACTATTTTGGAGTGGGGAAAGCTGGGCAATGAGTCAAGGATAATATGCATCTAGATTATTTCCCCGGTTTCAAATAATTGACAGTTTGGAGAAGTTAATTGAAACTTATTTATCTTTAGAAAGGTTGCAAAATCCAAATAAATAAGAAGGTTGCGAAATCCAAATAAACTTCAACACCCACTCTCATGTGTTGCTCGACAATTCCTGGGCATAACTAGAATGAGGGGAAAATAATTTCTATGTTTAGAGTGCTAAGACTTGATCCCAAGACATCTACTCGGACATCATATTAAGTTCAAATTGGTAACCGATAGAACCAAAAGTTAAAACTGATGGAGAAGGATGGGTAATCCACATATTACTCAACAAGTTATATTAGAACATAGGTAGTATATTGAGTATTTTAAAACAATGGAAGACCATCACATGTTTCAGATTGGTGGAAGTAAATGAGGGAAATATTTCACATGTAAAATGAAAACTCTTATTGTTTAGTTGGCTTCCGAGGATAAAGTAGTTTTATTTGATTCGTTAAGAAAATTTATGTTCATATCCATTACAAAGATCACATAGTCATCATGTGGTATTTTCTCAAGTAGAACCTAAATGCAAATATATAATTTTGTTTTCACATGTAAATAGAGATGATCCCCATATGAATGATAAATCTTACAAACATCACAAAGGATTAGATATATGGTGCTTTCGAAATTGGAATTATCATAATTCCTAAATGTTGAAGATGGTTAAAGATGGTGTACCAAAATGCATTATTTTATTTAGCACTATGTTTATAGTAACAATATAATATTATTACTTCCAATCAAATAATTTGAATATTCATAAAATTGCAAATTAGCTACTCAGTCACTTTCAACACGCTAAGGATTTTTCCCTCGCAAATGCGACAGCGTGCTACAACTATTTTGGAGTGGGGAAAGCTGGGCAATGAGTCAAGGGTAATATGCATATAAATTATTTCCTCGGTTTCAAATAATTGACAGTTTAGAGAAGTTAATTGAAACTTATTTATCTTTAGAAAGGTTGCGAAATCCAAATAAATAAGAAGGTTGCGAAATCCAAATAAACTTCAACACCCACTCTCATGTGTTGCTCGACAATTCCTGGGTATAAATAGAATGAGGGGAAAATAATTTCTATGTTTAGAGTGCTAAGACTTTATCCCAAGACATCTACTCGGACATCATATTAAGTTCAAATTGGCAACCGATAGAACCAAAAGTTAAAACTGATGGAGAAGGATGGGTAATCCACATATTATTCAACAAGTTATATTAGAACAAAGGTAGTATATTGAGTATTTTAAAACAATGGAAGACCGTCACATGTTTCAGATTGGTGGAAGTAAATGAGGGAAATATTTCACATGTAAAATGAAAACTCTTATTGTTTAGTTGGCTTCCGAGGATAAAGTAGTTTTATTTGATTCGTTAAGAAAATTTATGTTCATATCCATTACAAAGATCATATAGTAATCATGTGGTATTTTCTCAAGTAGAACCTAAATGCAAATATATAATTTTCTTTTCACATGTAAATAGAGATGATCCCCATATGAATGATAAATATTACAAACATCACAAAGGATTAGTTATATGGTGCTTTCGAAAATGGAATTATCATAATTCCTAAATGTTGAAGATGGTTAAAGATGGTGTACCAAAATGCATTATTTTATTTAGTACTATGTTTATAGTAACAATATAATATTATTACTTCCAATCAAATAATTTAAATATTCATAAAATTGCAAATTAGCTACTCAATCACTTTCAACACGCTAAGGATTTTTCCCTCGCAAATGCGAGGGCCACTGTGCTAGTTTATCTAATAGCAACTCTAACAATGGTAGTATCTTAACAAGCTATCATAGCCATTTTGCCTATGTGACACTATAGTTAACGAAGAAAGAGATTGGTGTTAGCCTTTCACAATAGGCGTCTCTTAGCATGGTATCATAGAAACAATAGTTATATGGCACTATAGTTAATAATGAGAGATTGTGGTGTTGTATCTAGCTAAGATACAACGTTTACACGCACTACGGGAGAAAGGTTCTTTACCGTGTGGGTGTACCCACATGGCAAAGGCCTCCCGAAACACGACAAATCCTTTACCATGTGTAGGCAAAGGCTCTTTGCCGTGTTTCTTCACACCCGGAAGACGGCAAAGGCTTTGCCGTGTGTTTTCTGATCACACACGGCACACTAAAGTAGTTGACGATTTTCGTACGTATGACGGAGCCAACAGATGGGTGTCGTGTATTCCCTTTGTGAATGTTTTGGGCAACCCCGGTCTGCCTCTTCTGACCATCACCATTGGGATCGACCTCAAAGTACCTAGAGGATTTGCAGCGGATACAATAATTTGTCTTAGCATGCTCCTTTGTGAATAGCATGCATCCCTTCGGATAAGCGTGTATCGGCTCATATGACATCTTAAGGTCACGGAGGAGGTTGGTCGAATAGTAGAAGTTCTCCGGCAAGAGGTGCCCTTTTGGCAGAATGCTTCCAACGAAGGCAAGCATATCATCAAAGTCCTCTCTGGTCAAGTTCCTGTGGCTCTTGAAGGCCAAAAGGCGAGCTATGGCATCCAGTTGGGTAACATCTATATGTGCATGATAGGGTCTCTATGATGCAAACAAAGTCTCGTAGTACTTTGTCGTGTTTTCCTCCGTCTCCTCACTTGTCTCCGCCTCCTGAGGTGTCTCCGCCTCTACATGAGGGCTTTCAGGCGCATTAGCATTCACAAAGTTGTCTATGCACCTATCAAAACCAGCATCAAATTCTCCCCTTGGCTGACTCTGCTGCCGACCCTGCCGTGACTCCCTCCTAGCACGTTTCGCTAACTTTTCACCATGGAATGTCCAAGTCTTGTAGGATGGTGTGAACCCGTAATTGAGCAGGTGAGTACTCACGTCATCCTTCGAATGTGTATTCAGGTTCTTGCATCTTGCACACGGGCAGAAAATTCTTCTGGGTCTGCTGGGTACGGCAAATGACCGGTTCACAAAGTCCTCGGCCTTTTCTTGCCATTCTGAGGTAAAGTCCCACTTACTGACATAGCCATCTTACGTCCAGTCACGATTCTCCATCCTCTAATCAGTACCAAAAACGACATATATAATGCTTTCAATTAATCATGCCATATAAATAAATCCGGTATTAGTTCGGTTAACTTTAGCAAACATATATTTCGTCATACATATATCCACCTATCTCTAATAGGTAAAGAGGGTCCTATCAACCGGATCCATAGATTGAGTATGTTCTCCCTGCTCTACCCCGATCCGACACAGAATTTCGGCAGCACCTCCCCGCTGCTCTCCCGATACAAGTCTCGGCAAAAAGCCAAGAGGGATGTGTATTCGGAGAACAACGGGGAGACGCTGCCGAAATCCTATCTCGGACCGGAGTAGAACAAGGAAAACATACCCAACTACGCATCCGCCGGCTGTCCCGATAAATGTCGTAAGAGTTACGCTTCATATAAAATTTACACATAATTCCTAAATTACTACTATACAGATGCATATATGAAAAAACATATATACATACTACTATACATATATGTAACAAATACATGGGACAAATACATGCTATATATATCTAACAATATATACTGCACATACATATATACTACAAATATACACGTATATACTACACATACATATATATACTACACATACATATATATACTACACATATACACATATATACTACAAATATATACTACACATATATACTAAAAATATACATGTATCTACATAGGCATATAACGATGGTGTAGTCGGTGGGGGAGGGGCATGAGGGCCGGTTGGGGCGGGAGGCAGAGGCGGACGGCGGCCCAGCTCCTACCATGGAGCCGCCGCAGCTCCTGTGGGCGGTGGCTCGGCGCGAGACGGATGGGGTGGTGGATGGGGTCAAGGTGGGTGGAGGGGGGCTGGACCGGGTGGAGGAGGTGCCGGCAGCTGGGGCAGGTAGACGCGGCGGCAGCGCTGATCGAGGCGGCGGCGCTGGATCGGCGCTGGGCTGAGCCGAGAGGATAAGGCGGGCCACACAATTATTGGCAAGCCTTTGTCGTGTGCCAATTCGCGCGGAACACGACAAAGGGCTTTGCCGTATACATGCTGGAAGAAACACACGACAAAGATTATTTGCCGTGTACCCTAAACAGACACACAGCAAAGGACTTCTTTGCCGTGTGTTTTCTCCTTTGCCGTGTGCCTTCTGCTATTTTCTAATTTTCTTTTTGTTTTTTCTTTCATTTGTATTTATTTTATGTTTTAAGTGAAATCTTTCTTGGCTTTTTGTTAGTATTGAGACCATGGAAATATGAACTTTGCACTAGACCATAAACTTGCATGCATGCGCTCTAACCTAAAATGTCTAGGGGGTAAACGATCCGAGCCCCGCAGATCAGGGTTTTGCCGGAGGAAGACCACAAGAACGTCGGAATCAGATGAAAACTTGCATTTGTCCCTATAATATGTGTGTGAGTGTGGTGCAAGGTTGGTATAGGTGATTGCATGTGTCCCCCTCGCATGCATGCGCTCTAACCGAGTAGCGAAAGGTTCTGACCTGTATAAGAGGGAATCTCCCCGTTCCGGTGAAACCAGGTAGGATAGTGCCCCAACTTGTGAACCAACATGGTTTTACATAATCCTATGACCTAGTCAAACACAAAACAAGAGAGATCTATGCTAGGCTACCCCTGTCAAAAGAATGTCTAGGGGGTAGACGATCCGAGCCACAGATCAAGGTTTCGCCGGAGGAAGACCACGAGAACGTCGGAATCAGATAAAAACTTTCATGTGTCCCTAGCATATGTGTGTGAGTGTGTTGCAAAGGTTGGTATAGG
The DNA here is from genome assembly GCA_030063025.1 of Avena longiglumis. Lineage (NCBI taxonomy): Eukaryota > Viridiplantae > Streptophyta > Magnoliopsida > Poales > Poaceae > Avena > Avena longiglumis. Next base: position 27,188,375 of record CP125974.1, read on the forward strand.
TGATTGCATGTGTCCCTCCTCGCATGCATGCGCTCTAACCTAGTAGCGAAAGGTTCTGGACCTGTCTAAGGGGGAATCTCCCCGTTCCGGTGAAACCGGGTAGGTAGTGCCCCAACTTGTGAACCAACATACATCATCCTATAACCTAGTCAAACACAAAACAAGAGAGAGCTACGCAGGGCTACCCCTGTCAGAAGAATGTCTAGGGGGTAGACGATCTGAGCCCTGCAGATCAGGGTTTCGCCGGAGGAAGACCACGAGAAAGTCGGAATCAGATGAAAACTTGCATGTGTCCCTAGCATATGTGTGTGAGTGTGGTGCAAAGGTTGGTATAGGTGATTGCATGTGTCCCCCCTCGCATGCATGCGCTCTAACCTAGTAGCGAAAGGTTCTGGACCTGTCTAAGGGGAAATCTCCCTCTTCCGGTGAAACCGGGTATGATAGTGCCCCAACTTGTGAACCAACATGGTTTTACATCATCCTATGACCTAGTCAAACACAAAACAAGAGAGAGCTACGCCGGGCTACCCCTGTCAGAAGAATGTCTAGGGGGGTAGACGATCCGAGCCCCGCGGATCAGGGTTTCGCCAGAGGAAGACCACGAGAACGTCGGAATCAGATGAAAACTTGCACTTGTCCCTAGCATATGTGTGTGAGTGTGGTGCAAAGGTTGGTATAGGTGATTGCATGTATCCCCCTCGGATGCATGCGCTCTAACCTAGTAGCGAAAGGTTATGGACCTGTATAAGGGGGAATCTCCCCGTTCCGGTGTAACCGGGTAGGATAGTGCCCCAACTTGTGAACCAACATGGTTTTACATCATGCTATGACCTATTCAAACACAAAACAAGAGAGAGCTACACCGGGCTACCCCTGTCAGAAGAATGTCTAGGGGGGTAGACAATCCGAGCCCCGCAGATCAGGGTTTCGCCGAAGGAAGACCACGAGAACGTCGGAATCAGATGAAAACTTGCATGTGTCCCTAGAATATGTGTGTGAGTGTGATGCAAAGGTTGGTATAGGTGATTGCATGTGTCCCCCATCGCATGCATGCGCTCTAACCTAGTAGCGAAAGGTTCTAGACTTGTATAAGGGGGAATCTCCCCGTTCCGGTGAAACCGGGTAGGATAGTGCCCCAACTTGTGAACCAATATGGTTTTACATCATCCTATGACCTAGTCAAATACAAAACAAGAGAGAGCTACGCCGGGCTACCCCTGTCAGAAGAATGTCTAGGGGGGTAGACGATCCGAGCCCCGGAGATCAGGGTTTCGCCGGAGGAAGACCACGAGAACGTCGGAATCAGATGAAAACTTGCATGTGTCCCTAGCATATGTGTGTGAGTGTGGTGCAAGGTTGGTAGGTCCCATGTGTAAGTCCCAAGTGTGACCCCCCTTTGTAGACATGCGGTAATACTTAGTAAAATCCTTGATATATACGTGCAAACTCCCGCCACTGGTTCTGTCAACCCTCTTGAGGAGCGGACGATAGTTTCTCTTGTAGATATAGCATGTAGCAGCTCTTCATAAGGATTGAGACCATGGAAATATGAACTTTGCACTAGACCATAAGCTTCTGGAGGATGTTAAACTTCATTTCCATTAGGTGGGTGCCTAGTCACAAACTTTGAGAAATAATCCTCAAGCAATCGTGAAGAGTAGAATTTCCCCTCACGGTAGAGCTGCTGACCAACAAAACCAAGCAAGTTGTTGGACTACTTTTGAATCTTTAAAGTTCACTCTTTGGGTCAATCAAAAGACCAAAATGAGAGGATTTCACGAAAAAGTATATGAAATTTGTTGTTTGACATCCTTTATAGATTGTTCTCAATTTTGAGTACCTCGAGGACCTGCATGCATGTGCACTAGCACATGCATGAAAGTGTGGTGCTATGTTGGAACATACAAAAACTACTAGTCTCTGGGTGATTGCATGTGTCCCCCCTCGCATGCATGCGCTCTAACCTAGTAGCGAAAGGAACTGGACCTGTATAAGGGGGAATCTCCCTGTTCCGGTGAAACCGGGTAGGATAGTGCCCCAACTTGTGAACCAACATGGTTTTTACATCATCCTATGACCTAGTCAAACACAAAACAAGAGAGAGCTACGCCGGGCTACCCATGTCAGAAGAATGTCTAGGGGGGTAGACGATCCGAGCCTCGCAGATCAGGGTTTCGCCGGAGGAAGACCACGAGAACGTCGGAATCAGATGAAAACTTGCACGTGTCCCTAGCATATGTGTGTGAGTGTGGTGCAAAGGTTGGTATAGGTGATTGCATGTGTCCCCCCTCGCATGCATGCACTCTAACCTAGTAGCGAAAGGTTCAGGACCTGTATAAGGGGGAATCTCCCTGTTCCGGTGAAACCGGGTAGGATAGTGCCCCAACTTGTGAACCAACATGGTTTTACATCATCCTATGACCTAGTCGAACACAAAACAAGAGAGAGCTACGCCGGGCTACCCCTGTCAGAAGAATGTCTAGGGGGGTAGACGATCCGAGCCCCATAGATCAGGGTTTCGCCGGAGGAAGACCACGAGAACGTCGGAATCAGATGAAAACTTGCATGTGTCCCTAGCATATGTGTGTGAGTGTGGTGCAAGGTTGGTAGGTACCATGTGTAAGTCCCAAGTGTGACCCCCTTTGTAGACATGCGGTAATACTTAGTAAAATCCGGGATATATACGTGGAAACTCCCGCCACTGGTTCTATCAACCCTCTTGATGAGCGGACGATAGTTTCTCTTGTAGATATAGCATGTACCAGCTCTTCATAAGGATTGAGACCATGGAAATATGAACTTTTCACTAGACCATAAGCTTCTGGAGGATGCTAAACTTCATTTCCATTAGGTGGGTGCCTAGTCACAAACTTTGAGAAATAATCCTCAGGCAATCATCAAGAGTAGAATTTCTCCTCACGGTAGAGCTGCTGACCAACAAAACCAAGCAAGTTGTTGGACTACTTTTGAATCTTTCAAGTTCACTCTTTGGGTCAACCAAAAGACCAAGATGAGAGGATTTCACGACAAAGTATATGAAATTTGTTGTTTGACATCCTTTATAGATTGTTCTCAATTTTGACTACCTCGAGGACCTGCATGCATGTGCCCTAGCACATGCATGAAAGTGTGGTGCTATGTTGGAACATACAAAAACTACTAGTCTCTGGGTGATTGCATGTGTCCCCCCTCGCATGCATGCGCTCTAACCTAGTTGAGAGAGGTTCTGGACCTGTATAAGGGGGAATCTCCTCGTTCCGGTGAAACCGGATAGGATAGTGCCCCAACTTGTGAACCAACATGATTTTACATCATCCTATGACTTAGTCAAACACAAAAAAAGAGAGAGCTACGTCGGGCTATCCCTATCGGAAGAATTTCTAGGGGTAGCACATCAGCCCGATCCGGATTTCACGGAGGAAGACCACGAGAACGTCGGAATCAGATGAAAACTTGCATGTGTCCCTAGCATATGTGTGTGAGTGTGGTGCAAAGGTTGGTATAGGTGATTGCATGTGTCCCCCCTCGCATGCATGCGCTCTAACCTAGTAGCGAAAGGTTCTGGACTTGTATAAGGGGGAATCTCCCTGTTCCGGTGAAACCGGGTAGGATAGTGCCCCAACTTCTAAACCAACATGGTTTTACATCATCCTATGACCTATTCAAACACAAAACAAGAGAGAGCTACGCCGGGATACCCCTGTCAGAAGAATGTCTAGGGGGGTAGACGATCCGATCCCCGCAGATCAGGGTTTCGCCGGAGGAAGACCACGAGAACGTTGGGATCAGATAAAAACTTGCATGTGTCCCTAGCATATGTGTGTGAATGTGGTGCAAAGGTTGGTATTTGTGATTGCATTTGTCCCCCCTCGCATGCATGCACTCTAACCTAGTAGCGAAAGGTTCTGGACCTGTATAAGGGGGAATCTCCCCGTTCCGGTGAAACCGGGTAGGATAGTGCCCCAACTTGTGAACCAACATGGTTTTCCATCATCCTATGACCTAGTCAAACACAAAACAAGAGAGAGCTACGCCGGGCTACCACTGTCAGAAGAATGTCTAGGGGGGTAGACGATCCGAGCCCCGCAGATCAGGGTTTCGCCGGAGGAAGACCATGAGAACATTGGAATCAGATGAAAACTTGAGTGTGTCCCTAGCATATGTGTGTGAGTGTGGTGCAAGGTTGGTATAGGTGATTGCATGTGTCCCCCCTCGCATGCATGCGCTCTAACCTAGAAGCAAATGGTTTTGGACCTGTATAAGGGGGAATCTCCCCGTTCCGGTGAAACCGGGTAGGATAGTGCCCCAACTTGTGAACCAACATGGTTTTACATCATCCTATGACCTATTCAAACACAAAACAAGAGAGAGCTACGCTGGCTACTCTCAGGAAAAGAATGTCTAGGGGCTAGACGATCCGAGCCCCTGCATCGGGGTTTCACGAGGACGACCACGAGAACATCGGAATCAGATGAAAACTTGCATGTGTCCATAGCGTATGTGTGTGAGTGTGGTGCAAGGTTGGTAGGTCCCATGTGTAAGTCCCAAGTGTGACCCCCTTTGTAGACATGCGGTAATACTTAGTAAAATCCTGGATTTATATGTGGAAACTCCCGCCACTGGTTCTGTCAACCCTCTTGAGGAGCGGACGATGGTTTCTCTTGTAGATATAGCATGTACCAGCTCTTCATAAGGATTGAGACCATGGAAATATGAACTTTGCACTAGACCATAATCTTCTGGAGGATGCTGAACTTCATTTCCATTAGGTGGGTGCCTAGTCACAAACTTTGAGAAATAATCCTCAAGCAATCGTCAAGAGTAGAATTTCCCCTCACGGTAGAGCTGCTAACCAACAAAACCAAGCAAGCTGTTGGACTACTTTTGAATCTTTCAAGTTCACTCTTTGGGTCAATCAAAAGACCAAGATGAGAGGATTTCATGACAAAGTATATGAAATTTGTTGTTTGACATCCTTTATAGATTGTTCTCAATTTTGACTACCTCGAGGACTTGCATGCATGTGCCCTAGCACATGCATGAAAGTGTGGTGCTATGTTGGAACATACAAAAACTACTAGTCTCTGGGTGATTTCATGTGTCCCCCCTCGCATCCATGCGCTCTAACCTATAAGCGAAAGGTTTTGGACCTGTATAAGGGGGTATCTCGCTGTTCCGGTGAAACCGGGTAGGATAGTGCCCCAACTTGTGAACCAACATGGTTTTACATCATCCTATGACCTAGTCAAACACAAAACAAGAAATATCTACGCCGGGCTACCCCTGTCAGAAGAATGTCTAGGGGGTAGACGATCCGAGCCTCGCAGATCAGGGTTTCGCCGGAGGAAGACCACGAGAATGTCAGAATCAGATGAAAACTTTCATGTCTCCCTAGCATATGTGTGTGAGTGTGGTGCAAAGGTTGGTATAGGTGATTGCATGTGCCCCCCCTCGCATGCATGCGCTCTAACCTAGTAGCGAAAGGTGCTAGACCTGTATAAGGGGGAATCTCCCTGTTCCGGTGAAACCGGGTAGGATAGGGCCCCTTGTGAACCAACATGGTTTTACATCATCCTATGACCTAGTCAAACACAAAACAAGAGAGAGCTATGCCGGGATACCCCTGTCAGAAGAATGTCTAGGGGTTAGACGATCCGAGCCCCGCAGATCAGGGTTTCGCCGGAGGAAGACCACGAGAACGTCGGAATCAGATGAAAACTTGCATGTGTACCTAGCATATGTGTGTGAGTGTGGTGCAAGGTTGGTATAGGTGATTGCATGTGTCCCCCCTCGCATGCATGCGCTCTAACCTAGAAGCGAAAGGTTCTGGACCTGTATAAGGAGGAATCTCCCCGTTCCGGTGAAACCGGACCGTATAAGGGGGGTGCATGTATATAGTGATCAAGAACACAATAACCTATGATCATATGTGTGTGCTCATGATCCTATGAAATAATATCACCTAACATATATGTAATAAAAGCCTTGCTAATTAAAGAAAACAAAAAGGTGAAAAAAATGCTTTGCCGTGTATACAGAAGAATACACACGACAAAGATTACCTGATGGCGAGGGCACACGGCAAAGATTCTGCCATCAGCCCAGCTGACGGGTGACCCTGCAAGGCCACGAGGCCCACTTCTTTGCCGTGAATATATCTTTGCCGTTTGTCGTCATTGGCTTTGCCGTGCTGATTTTCTTTGCTGTGTGTTCTCGTCTGTCCATTGCCGTGTTTATTTCTTTGTCGTGTTATTTTTCTGCAGTTTGCCGTGCACCTGTTCTTTGCCGTGTTCCTCTTGATTTACACACGGCAAAGATTATCTTTGCCGTGTGTTAGCCTTTCGGCTGCAAAGAAGAGTTGGGTCGACGACAGCGAACATTTTTCCCGTAGTGACGGAACCATAGGCAAAATAAACGACTAGACCAATCAAATACATGCATATCTTCAAAATCATTAAAAGTAGATACAACCGTAAAATACAGCCGATTGTGAAAGTTGTCTCTTAACATGCACTACTACCTATGATAACATGGGTCATAGTAAGGAGTAACTTAGACTAGTAACATGCTTACGTTACTAGTCTAAGTTACTATCTTTATAGTGAACGTGTCATATGTGTGATAACATAGAAATCTTCATTAATTAATTTGTAAACTCATTTTGTATTGAAAAATATAATGTGATGGTAATATATTATGTTACTCCATTTACCTCTCTTCATTCATTTTTGTCACATCATTCTTTTTGCCTAGGTGGCATGCATGTTACCACCTATATGTTACTCCCACTATGAGTAGCCTAAGAAATGGTCTATTGTGAAAGGTCTTAGATATAACTCTTGCATAAAACCATAGAAAAAATAATGGTTAATTAGCCCCAATCCCATGTCTATATGTCATCAAATTCATTAAGTGTAGAAACAACTTTTAAGAGGCAGCCGATTATAGAGGTTATCTCTTAATTATTTATTAGCCTATGGTAATATGCTAAGATACAGTGTATTGTGAAAGGCCTAATTAGCTACTTTCTTAGTTCACTAATACAAGATATTTTTGGTAAAATAAATTAGTTTGAAAAAACGTTATATGCATTGAGTGCACTCGACGAAGAAGAGCAATCCTACACATAATAGTAGGTCGAGCGTAATTCAGCAATCAATATTTCATCTGACGGCTTCAGATGGCCTAGAGGCGGATCGGACGAACCAACTTTAACTTCTCGGGAGGATGTATGTGGGAAAATCAGCTCGTTAAATAATCCATTTATCCTATAATATAAGATGTTATTAAACAAAATTTCTTTTATTAATATATCAAGCTATGACGATGCAAAACCAACACCGTGACGGCGATGTGAGGGCGTCAAGGCTACGAAGACCGGTTAGCCGTTGACCTAGGTTTCACACGTATGCCGACAGCAAAGCCGTCGACATAGCTACTTTGCCTTTTTGCCACATTAATCCTAGAAAAATCATTCTAATTCAGAAAAATACATATAATATATCAAAATTTGCCAAGAAATAAGATCTATCTATCTAATCTAAAATATTAATTTTTTTTGAATAAAATATAAAAACATTACATATACTATCGTATAACACATTTTTATATTTTCTGAGTGCCAAAAATGAACGGAATATGCCCGAGAGGCAATAATAAAGTGGTTATTATCGTATTCCTTATTTATGATAAATGTTTATTTTGCATGCTATAATTGTATTAATACGAGAACGTTAATACATGTGTGTTTAATAAACAAAAAGGACATTCCTAGTTAAGTCACTCTTATAAACTAGCTCGTTGATTAACAAGATGATCAAAGTTTCCTGATCATGGACATTGGATGTTGTTAATAACGAGGTCATAACATTATTGTAATGATGCGATGAACATTCATCCGAAGTATAGCATTACGATCAAAGTCATTGAGTTTATATTGCTATAACAACTTACGAAATGATCCTAATCCTTAGACCATGAGATCATGTCAATCACTAACACCGGAAGAGTTTCTCGATGACATCAAACGTCACACCGTAACTGGGTGATTAATTATAAAGATGGCTTCAGAACTACTAAAGTGTTATGTTGAGGTTCATGGATCAAGAGTGGAATTTGTTCATCCCGATGACGAATAGATATACTCTGGGCCCTCTCGGTGATATCACATTGATTAGCTTGCAAGCAAGTGATTTGATCACTAGAATGTTATATCACGGGAACGAGAAAAGAGTGCATGTCGGTAACGAGATCAAACTAGGTATGGAGATACCGATGATCGAATCTCGGACATGTAATATATCGTGAAACAAAGGGATTAAGATACTAGCGTAAAAGGTTCAAACGATCACATAAGTCATCGTTCAATGTGTGGGAGTCAGTATAGATCTCCAGGTCCCGCTACTGATTATTGATCGGAGAAGGGTCTCGATCATGTCCGCATTATTCGCGAACCGTAGGGTGACTCACTTAAGGGATACCGACATCATTCGGAGCAAATGATATGCCAGAAAAAGAAAAGTAAAGTGCAGAAATTTATTTCACTAGACACCGAAACTGTTTCGGTTGAAATTGCTGAAACTGGTTCTTCATGTGAAATGGAATACTAGCAAGGGGTTTTATGTGAATGTTTGTTAATTAAAGTAATTAACAAAATTCTGAAGAAATAAATAAAAGAGTTTTATTTAAATGAGAGCTTGCATTAAATTTGGTGGAAATTTAATGCATGTGATTGGATTTTTGAGTGGAGGCTCTTTTATGGGAGTGGAGGCTTTTCATTTTGAGTGGGATCTCCACCCACATGAATGTGGGAGAGCTGGGGGAAGCCCCCATGGTTGGGCGCCATGACCCTTGGGTGCCCCCCCTCTCCCCTATAAAAGGCCCCCATCTCATCCTCTCAAAGTACACCTCCTCGCGAAGGATCTCTCTCCCCCTTTAGAATTTCCCCATGGTCTCGGATCAGCGAGATACATATTCCTGGTGGCTTTTTCTGGAAGGATTTGTTGCTTCCGCTGCTTCGCTGGAGCGAGGGCACGGAGGTTGTCGGGGTACCCGTACGTGTGTGCGATCACGGATGCACCACTGCTTTGAGGTGCTAGACTTGATCGTGCTGGACCGGCTGGACCAGATGGACTTCATCACGATCTTGAGATCGGCAAGCGTTCGTCCACATCATCCACGAGTACAACCTCGTTAACGCTATTCGGTCTTCGAGGGTATGTATTCTATGGATGTATATCCACCCGTTGCTTGTATCTAGTAGATAGATCTTGGTACATAGATGTTCCCATCGAAGGAAAATTTGTGTTTTCTATGCTGCGAACCCTACAAAAAATGGGGTGTTTTGTGAAGCAACCACTAAATGAAAGTTTTAAAATGGTACCACCCCATTTTAAAAAATACTAGGACACCTTGCATGGACAATATTCCAACCGGGGTATCTTAAACCTTTTCGTCCACACCTCATGAAAAAAGATAAATTCTTGCCAAATCAGTAGGAAGTTGATCAGATTTAAACTATCTGTACATGATCTGATGCTCATGATTTTTTTGAAAAATCATTTTTAGGTTCACAATATTCTATTTCATCAAAGATCCACCTAAAGTTTAGCGAGGCACAGCCTCGAGCTAAGATTCTTCATGACCGCTATTTTGACCATAGTTTGAAACAGACATAAGAAAATAAAAAATGATCCAAATAATGTAAAACTTTCGCGTGGTGTCATATTATGTGACATATTTGCAAGTAAAAATATCAAACTTGGTGTATTTATTACATATAAAAAACCTTCTCATAAATGAGCTATCATGTTCGAGGTTTCATGGTTTTCAGGCCAAATGACCAATGGTATGCCTAGAATCGTGGTATAGTTTATAATAATGTGCTCATATTGTGCATGTGCATCATGGATGGCGAACAATGTTGCAGGAAGAAATTTTCCTTTTTGTTGCACCAAAAATTCATTTTCCATTTTCCAAGTGCCAAAAAGGGGTGTTTTGTGAAGCAACCACACAACGAAAGTTTTTAAAATGGTACCTCCCTATTTTTAAAAAATACTAGGACACCTTGCACGAACAATGTACCAACTGGGGTATCTTAAACCTTTCCGTCTACCCCTCGTGAAAAAGATAAATTCCTTCAGAATCGGTAGGAAGTGGGTCAGATTTAAACACTATTAAATTAATTTTATTTAAAAATACACGAGGCATGATTAAAAATATGAAGGAATGTCATGTTTGGATTCATCTCATTTTCTGATCGATTTAGACATATTATTTGTTAAATTCTGATTTACGAATTTAAAGATATGAATTATTCCATATTAAATAGATAAAGGAAAAAAATATTTATTTTATTGTTATTTTAATTCAAGATTATTATTACTTATTATTTTTATTTACTTAAATATTTTTTATAAAAATAAATAATAAAGGCGTGTGACACCATGGTCAAAGAGTTAATATGATTGATATGGTGGTATTATCAACAAGGTCTAATTTTTTTATCGAAACTCATCAAGAAGGAAAAGAGAAGTTAAGCATGCCAGGAATAAAGTAGTGTGAGGATGGCTAACCGATCAGCAAGTTTGACCATGAGTGCAGTTTGACCGGATATAAAGCGTAGTTAGAGTTAAAAACGCTTTTGAGATAACGAGTGAAACAATTCAAAAATTAGAAAAAAAATTCTAAAAAAATGGAAATAAAACTAGGCTGATGGCTTAACCGTCCGTGTATTCAAACGGTCATTAGCCGCTTATATGGGATTCATCTAGACTATAGCGACTTCTTAGCCGTCGGCGTAGCCACTATGCCGACGTTTTACTACACGAACGGCAAATGAGTCTAGGCCGACGCCATACTACGCCTATGGGCTACGCCGACGGTAATTTGTCCTATGCCAACGGATTTCGGCCTTCAACGTACTATGTGTTTCCTGTAGTGTATGACATCTAATAGCAGAAGATGTCTTCTAAAATAGGCGGGTTTCTAACGATTGGCGGGACCCTCGGAAGAAAAAACTATTGTTACCATGAGGAGAGAGAATACACTAGATTCTCGAAGAATTTTGTTTGCAACCTTTGTATTTATTTGGCCTCCCACAATGGTATAAGGCTAGTCATAGTAGGAGTATCATAAGTAGTATCATGCATGTCATATTAGCAAAAATCTGACATGGTACAATAATTAATAAAGAAAGAGATGGTTAGAATTTCATAGGTAGATAATGTATCATAACTAATACTAAAAATCCTAATGCAAGTAAAATCATATACACAATTTTATATTAAGATTTTACAAATCATTAAATATAATAATACTATAATACTACCATATGATACTATACACTACAGAGATAGTATCATGATACTAGTGTATGATATTCCCACTATGACGAGACTAATATAGATAATACATGCATTCTAAGGCAATGCAAACTAGACATACATGTGAGATGATGTAATAATAAATGAAAAAATCTAAGTTAATTATTGTTTCGTGACTCCTCAATATAGACGTGGCAGTATACTAGTCCAAGTTTGCTGCTCATTATAGAGGGCAGAGTGTTGTTCCGTTGGGACTTGGCGCGCTGTGCATGCGAGGGCACGTAGACAGATATGGAATGGTAGTACTTTCTCTGTTTTAAAATATAAAATATTTTAGGTTTGTGAAATAAATGTATCTAAACTTCTTTTAATATATAGGTTCACTTAATTTTAAAGGAATCTAAAAGAAGTCTATATCTATTTTCTTTACAAACCTAAAACATCTTATATTTTGAAACGGTGGGATTATATTGCTGGCCCTAGCGTTCTGCTATATATAAATACAGGTCGATGTTGTTAAGCTGCGTACCACCTACTATTCAGTTACCTGCAAAGGAAAGAAAGAAGAGGGACAAGCACAGCAGCGATGCAGGCGTCACTCCTCCCCCATGTGTTAGCTTTTAATCTTGATTATTACCTGCATTTTCTAGTTCGTTGCATTTAGTTAAAGTTAGCTAGGGAGCCGCTGGCCGGTGAAGCTTCGGCGTGAGCGAAAATGGTGAGATGCCTGCTGATGGTGGGCAAGGTGTGATGCCATGGTGCTGTGAGATGCAGCAACGTCGCGAGAAGCGGCAAGGCGCGATGGAGGCCCGAGCCAACGAGTCTGCATGATGTTAGCCAAGAGAATTGGCAAGTTAGTTTAGTGCATGCATTAGTTAGTTAGCAGCGGCCAGGTCGTGGTTGTTGAGGAGAAGCTGCGAGAGTTGTGGTCGTGGGCATGCATGTAGCTAGTAATTAGTTAGAAGGTGCAGTGAGTGGCCATGCGTGGCTGCTATCTGTGCGTGCGTGAGTCTATATAACATAGTGATAAGCATGTTTGATTTTGTCCAGAGAAATAGAGTGAGAAAACTCGTTGGCTGTGAGAAACAGCGCGAGACCAAAACCATTGTCTATCTTGTTTTCTCTTTGTGAGTTCAGAGGAAGAAGTGGAGCTGCGTGAGGCAGCTCTGTCAATTTGTATCAGAGCTCTCCGCTCTCGGTGCCTGTGGTGATGGCGGACGACGCTGCTCGTGAGAAGGCCATGGCGGCGGAGTGGGAGAAGAAGGTGGCGGAGGAGCCGCTGACTCCACCAAAGGCGCAGCTGACCGCCGGCGACGGTAGCGGCAGCGGCGAGCTTCGCGTCGTCGAGCGTGTGGTTCGGCACGGCTCCGTCGTGGCGGCGGCACCGCCTCTCATGCTGAGCCGCACGAACTACTCCGACTGGGCGCTCGTTATGCGAGTGCAGCTGCAAGGACAAGGCCGATGGGAGGTCGTCGAGCATGGCGTCGGCGACTACCAAGACGACCGTGAGGCTTTGGGCGCCATCCTCCGCTGTGCCGCCGGAGATGTACCGACGCTGGCGGTGAAGAGCACCGCAAAGGAGGCTTGGGACACCCTCAAAACTTTGAGGTTGGGCCCGGCGTCCGAGAGGCAGGCGCAAACTCGCACCGAGTTCGAGAACATCCAGTTCAAGGACGGCGAGAAGGTGGAGCAGTTCGCCATGCGCCTCACCGGCATCATGCACGACCTGGAGGTCCTGGAGATGGCGTCTCCGACCACAAGGCCGTGTTGAAGTTCCTTCGGGTGCCGAAGCGGTTCAAGCAGCTCGCGCACTCCATCACACAGCTGCTGGACCTCAAGAACATGACAGTGGAGGAGCTGACAGGTCGTTTCATGGCTGTGGAGGAAGAGCTCGACATGGAGGAAGAAGAAGGTGTGCAGCAGGGTGGTTCTCACCTTCTCCTCACCGAGCAGCAGTGGACGGAGCGCATGAGGAAGAAGAACCATGGCAGGGACAAGAAGAAGGTGAGGTGCTTCAATTGTCAAAAGCTTGGACACTTCGCATGGGAGTGCCCGGAGAAGAAGAAGGACCATGAAGAAGAGAAGGCTTTGCTCGTCGACTATGAGCCGGCGCTTCTCTGAATTTGTGCAAGGATTGAAGAATCAAGATTAGGGGGGAGATTGTTAGCTTTTAATCTTGATTATTACCTGCATTTTCTAGTTCGTTGCATTTAGTTAAAGTTAGCTAGGGAGCCGCTGGCCGGTGAAGCTTCGGCGTGAGCGAAAATGGTGAGATGCCTGCTCATGGTGGGCAAGTTGTGATGCCATGGTGCTGTGAGATGCAGCAACGTCGCGAGAAGCGGCAAGGCGTGATGGAGGCCCGAGCCAACGAGTCTGCATGATGTTAGCCAAGAGAATTGGCAAGTTAGTTTAGTGCATGCATTAGTTAGTTAGCAGCGGCCAGGTCGTGGTTGTTGAGGAGAAGCTGCGAGAGTTGTGGTCGTGGGCATGCATGTAGCTAGTAATTAGTTAGAAGGTGCAGTGAGTGGCCATGCGTGGCTGCTATCTGTGCGTGCGTGAGTCTATATAACATAGTGATAAGCATGTTTGATTTTGTCCAGAGAAATAGAGTGAGAAAACTCGTTGGCTGTGAGAAACAGCGCGAGACCAAAACCATTGTCTATCTTGTTTTCTCTTTGTGAGTTCAGAGGAAGAAGTGGAGCTGCGTGAGGCAGCTCTGTCACCATGTTCCCCTACTCCGGCCAACAGTGGAGCAACGGCGACCACCGTTCATCTCCCAACGTAATGGTAACTACAGTGTTCATCTCATGAGTGGTGTTGTGTATTACACATTTATACTATTATAAGATGCATGTTTGCTAGCTAAACGATAGTAATTGAGAATGCAAGGTACAGTTCAACAGTTTGCTCTATTTGTTTATATTGTGTTTTCGTGTATAAACCCAAACGGACCTGACACTATCCTAAATTTACAAATTTAGTTCTTTTTTTTTCGCGGGTACATTTTTTGTTGTTGTTGCGGGGAATCCAATTCATTATAGCACCATAAATTTCAAAGAAAAAACTAGGTAGCACCAAGTAGCCATAATATTTTGACAAATTATTTATACTTGAAATATGTAACAGAAGAAACACAAGGGAACGGGTGTCCTCTTCCAGATGCATTCAGCTCTAGTGAACTAGCTTTGGCAGTTGGTCATACAGATTGCTTCTATGACAGCAAAACCGATCGAGTTCGTATTCTACAGAAAAAAATGTACACCAGTTTTGGCTCAAAAAAGATTGTCTAGCCCATCCCACGCGGCACACCGGTGGTTCGCACTCGCATCTCCAGCCCATCCCGCAATGCACACCGGTGGTTCCACCGATGGAAAAGAGGCCCATAGCTCCGGGTCGTATGGCCAATTAGCCCCGGTTCTGGACCCGGGGCTAGTCAGGTGGGGCTATTGCTAGCCCCGGTTCTGCCCCGAACCGCGGCTAATGGTGCTTCACGTGGATGACAGGCGAGCGAGGGGCCTAGCAGGCAAAGGTCCCGGTTTTTAGAGGCACCGGGGCTATTGCTCCCCTGCCGCGGCAGGAAAACAGACCGTTTTTGTGCCCTGGCAGGATCCGTTTTCTGCTATTTTTTATTTATTTGTTTTGAACAATTTTTTAATTTGTGTTTTGCGCTAAATTGGATGACATAATTAATATTACATACAACAATGAAGGAACAACTATATAGTGCACATCATCGTCGTGAATATATTACACCATCTCATCCAATGTGCGTTGTTGAACATATTACAAAATGTACGCACCACGAGTTATTACATGCACATTACAAAACATATCACACTCGCATATCTATCGGCGGGAAATAGTATTCTCCATTCGGATCTAGGACCTCGGCATCTATGAATCCGGCAATTTTCTCTTGAATTGCTCGTATGCGTTCTTATAGTAGAAGACCGTCCCGCAACCGTTCGACCTAATATAATTTAAAGAAGGGGTCAATATATATGAATTAATGAAAATGAACACAATTGATGGTAATAAACTAAAGTTATGAATATTGTTTATCGTACTTCAATTTTTTTAAGTCCCTGTTTGTGGTAGTATATTTGGTCGTCTGGCGAATGAACTCGCATACATAGTAGCCACATAAGTTATTCCCGGGTTCCTGCCTCAAGAACTTTACGAGAACATATATAGTTCAATCAAAATAATATTCAAGCATGATATTGAAACTAGAATCAAAGAGATGCGCGGATCTAGCTAGTACTACTTACATTAAGTTGTTGAAATGTAAGCTCTGGCTTCCAAACGCCAACAGCCTTGGCGGTGAACCGTTTCCAAGCCATGCCCGACAAAGAAGATGAATAACGGAGTTCTATATTGATCACTTGCTATCAGCGAGGAAATAGTGTCGATATAGTGACATAATGATTGAAATTACCTCTGGAGGCATGCTTGCATGTCCGCCCACTCATTAAGGTCTTTGCGTTTCGAGTCCATGAATTTTACTATTCCATCGTCGGGCTTAATGATTAGCAGGATATAGTGGAAGCTGTGCACGCATAACGAGTCAATTATACACTTAACATCGAATAAGCAAAATATAATGTGTACAAGACAATAACACTCACTCGTAGTTGTAAGGAAATAGTATTTCCCTTTTGGTCTCATGAAACCTTAACGCTTGTACCAAGTTGTTCTCTGTCACCTCGGGTCTCAGGTGGAGAACATTTTGATAAATGATATTTGGGTCAATAAACCCAATGTCATAGAGTTGTCCTCTTTTGCATTGGAGAATCTTTATTCTGCAAAATAAATATAGTGATGAGTAAGATTATACATGCAATGAACGATAGCTGAGCTAGAAAGACTTAATTACATAAATTAATAATACTTAAAAAGAATAGGCACTCATGATAGATTTGTCGAGGGCGTCTTGTTGGTATAACTGAAATAACTCATCAAATTCAATCATTACCACGTCATCTCCATGCCCATACTACTCGTTTCTATGTGCAATGTTGATCCAGTTTTCGTTAGCAGCAGATTGTCGCATGTACCCGATATGCAATCTTCGCATTTTTGTTGGTAGCTCCTTGACTAACTCAGGTTTGACGAGAGGGTGCCCGTGCCGATACTTGTATGCTATGTCAGCGAATTCATTTATATGGTTTAAGTACCTACAAATAGACATGCCTTGATCCACTGCCGCTTCTCCGTACAACTCTACTAACTCCGGATCAGTTTCCGGATCATACCTCTGCTCAGTCGCTGCTCTCCTCGACCGCACCTCGGCATCGGAATACACTTTTAGCGGGGGGCACGATTGATTTTTCTATTCTCTGAGCTGGGCAACTGATTTCTCGCTTGATTTTCCACTGGAGCTAATACTCTGCAACCGTTGTTCTTTTGCCTCAGCCGACTTGCGAATAGAGCGGTCATAGTCTTCTGGTAGCGGCGGCGGGTACATGGCCATGAGCTTCACCTAGGCTATTGCCTGTGCTACATCTTATTCGGTGCGCAGAAAGATTGGCTCTATCGGCTTCTTCTTGTTAGCTATGTCAATCTTCCACTTTTGATAACTGGCTTCTGAGGCCGCATCAAGTTGCTCGTATGTCATCTCCCCAGGTCAGGGGATACTGAAATCTATATTTGCATGGGGTACTTTTGGGAGGGGCGATATCTTACGTTTCGGTGATATGAACCTCTTGCTGCTGCTGCCCCTCGTAGTCGTACGACCCCTTTTCCTCTTGGGAGATGGCGGCGGTGGAGACGGCTGCGACGGCGATGGAGACGGTTGCGCTGGAGAATGGTAATGTGGCGGCGAAGGTGAAGGTTGCGCTGGAGAATGGTCATGTGGCAGCGAAGGTGGATTGTTGCTGATCTGAGGAGTGGGTGGCCTTGGCGGCACATAATTTGGAAGATGGATGTGCTGCTTTGGCCAAACAGCAGTCCCCCTTTTTACTTCTCCTAGTTCAGTCAGCTCCCCATCTTCACCTGCGGGGTAGTCCAGCTTCAGCTCCTCATAATCTGGCATGACTTGATCCACCGTGACGACAGCGTACCCTTTTGGAACCGGTTTGCAATGCCAAGTTGGTTTAGGTCCAATTGGTAGGGCCATGCCGAGCGCCGCCGTCAACCTTAAGTTAGCAACTCTCACCTTTAACTCACAAGGTGTGCTCTGTGTGATATCATCCACTGGGTAACGATGTTCCGGAGCCATCAGTGCACCATCATCACCATCATCCTGGAGCTGCGTGGAAGCGACGCTGCTTTTATTATTCGATGGGGCACCGGTAGCATCGAATGCAAGTTCCATCGGGTACCGCTGAGATTGGCCGCTACCTTGCTGGCTAAGTATTTCGATTTGATCCTGATGTTGCTTTAATACCTCTTCTACATTACGCAGCCGGTCTGCAGCAGCAGCTTTGTCAGCTGCCTCCCTTTCCTTCCTCCTCTGATGGCTTCTATCAGGAAATCTCTTCCTTTCCTCGGGAAACGCAACTGTCCACGGCTTGGATCCTTCGGTGCCCCGTGATCGTCCTTTGTGTTCTTTATTTTTAAGGGCGTGTGTCAGCTCGTCCGTCTCTCTATCAGGAACGAACCGTCCCTCTTCAACATCTTGTACCGCACTTCTAATGTCGTCGATGGGTAGCAGGGGATTATCTTTGTGTCTTTGGTTATACACTGCCTTCCCTTCTTCGTTCAACGTGCCCCCATGCTCGTAAAACCAATTTCTTGCCCGTTCGATCCATGTTAAGGGCTCTGGCATGATCCCCTTGGCTAGAAATGGTGCCTCAAGTGCCTCCCACTTATGCTTGCTACCGGCATAGCCATCAGGCCCCATAGTATGGTGGTACTTCTTATTAGCAGCATTCGCCTTATTTACTGCAGACTTTTGCAACGCGTCCGGATTCTTTGTTTTGTACTCCACAAATTCGTCCCAGTAGTCTCTTATCTTCTCATAGCCCTTATCGAATCCGCAGTCTTATCGAGCTCGATATAGTTCTGGCATAATTTTTTATTCTAGTCCCTGAATAGTTCGCCCATCTTCGAAAGAGCCCACGCCTTGACTTTTTTCTCTAGGGCCTCTTTTCGACTCCTCATTTCCGCCTCATTTGGCACCTCTTCGTCTGGATCCACCTCTGGCGCCGGTAGGGTGAAATTAAGCATGAGCTTTGTCCAAAGGTTTTCTTTGGCTGCTCGGCCGACATATGACACGGTTTCCGTCTTTGTCTGCCTCCACTCTCGAGTGGTGATAGGGATGTGGTCCCTAACGACAACTCCGCATGCCTTCACAATTTTTTTTGCAACATTATCAGGTTCAATTGGTTTCCCGACTTTATCGACCTTTTCGATTCTATACCGGACACCATCATCCATCTTCTTGTTTGGGCCTCGTTTAGTCCATACTGACGATTTCCTCGATCTGGAGGGCTAAAAGAAGAAAGAGCTAGCGCGTTAATATATGTATTTCATATGGTCACTTGTTAAATACATTAGTGCACATCACATATAGATATACACCTCGCCGGAGCCGTCGACTTCTCTCTCTTCGACTTCTTGCTCTTCGTCTTCTCCCTCATCGGAGCCGCCGAGTCCTCCCTCGCCCAAGGCGTCGGCGTCTACCTCACCGGAGCATCTACCTCCTCGGCTGAGAGACTCATCTCCCTCTCCGGAGTCGTTCAGAAACTGCTTGGTGACATCGCCAACAATAACTTCATCCCCGCGGATGAAACCCTCCATGATGTTCTCCTGATAATCGTCTCTGCTGAGTCCCGGATCCATAGTATCTGCAAATAAAAGAATACACAGAAATAGTTAACAAAAGCGGCTGACGGCCTTCTCCTGACTCCGCCGCAGCCACCGAGCCGCCGCCTTCCTACTCTGCCGCGAAACACGGCCCGACGCCACATCCGTGGCCCCCGTGCTCTGCCACCAAGCACGCCCCCGAGGCTACCTCCGTCGTGGACGTGCATCTCTGACAGCACCCCCTCCGCCTCCCACGCAGCAAATCGGCGCGGCGGCGAGCGATGCGTGCGCACGGCAGCGAGAGGTGCACGGCGGCAAAGCAGGGAACGACAGCACATGCTCGTGCACGCGCGCACGGCGGTGGCGGCTCGGGCTTGTGCACGGCGGCGGCGCGCGGCGGCTCGGGCTCGTGCACGGCGGCGGCACAGGCTCGTGCACGCACGGCACAGGCTCGTGCACGCGTGCACGATGGTGGCGGCTCGGGCTCGTGCACGGAGGCGGCGGCTCGGGCGCGTGCACGCAAGAGGAGAAAAAGGAGAGGAGACCAGCGGCTCACCTTGCGCTCGTGGAGCGGAGACCGGCGGCGGTGCTCGGGAGGCGCTGGCCGGCGGCGGAACGAGCGTGGAGGCGCGGCCGGCGGGGAGGTCACGGCGGCGACGACAGGGAGGCACGCGGAGGCGCGGGCCGGCGGACACGCACGCGGAGGCGTGGGCCGGCGGCGGAGTTGCGCAGCCTGGCGGCGCTCTGCTTCTCCTCGCGTGCGTGAATGGGGAGGAAGGAGGGCGGCGCCGATCTAAAGTAGGAGGAGCATCAGCCCCGGTTCCTCCCAAGAACCGGGGATATTGCCCTATTAGCCCCGGGTCAACTCCCGCCCCGTGGCTATTGGCCCAGAAATTTTCGGTTGGCGCGCATCGTGGGCTATTAGCCCTGGTTGTTGGGCCGAACCGGGGCTAATAAGCCTTTTTCGAAAAAAGATTAAGTTTTCTAGAGGTTCCCGCCTTTTTTTCTAGATTTAGGAGCATTATTACATATGTATTTTTTACAGCAAATTTATTTTGAATTTCAAAAATCTGTATTCCATATTTTCATATGTCTTTTTCAATTAAAAATGCATTAACAAATATGTATTCCTTATTTTTGAATTTGAAAACACTTTCAACATGAAAAGTCTTCAAATTTGAATAAATAATCCAAAGCCATTTTCTGTTTTCTAAAATAACTATTCTTACTAACAATTGTTGCAGGAGGAAGTTTCTGAACGGGCATTAAATATTTAAAAATGATCCATGTTCTGTGAAGCAACCACCAAATTAAATGTGAAACCTCACTTGGACAATTACCCAACCGGTGTATCTAGAACGGGCATAAATAATTCAAAAATGATCGAAACAATGTGAAACCTTCGCGTGGTGTCATATTATGTGTCAAAGTTACAAGGAAAAATATTAAACTTGGAAGATTGAAAACATCACATAAGTTTTAATACATGACGGCACACATAAGTTTTACATGAAAGTCACGAATCCTACTTCGCGTATGTCGATCACTTGCCTATGATCACTTCTTAGGCCGTAACCATGGAGCATCTTCATTATTTAACAGGATGCTTGGGTCAGTTTTCACGGTGAAGGGCGGAATTTCATCAAACTTATCATAATCTGCTGACATGTCTGTCTTGTCCTCGATTCCCACGATGTTTCTTTTCCCTGAAAGAACTATGTGACGCCTGGGCTCATCGTCTGATGTATTCGTTTGCTTATTTTTTTTCCTTTTTTCGGTCTGGAGGACATGTCTTTCACATAGAAAACCTAAGCCACATCGTTGGCTAGGATGAATGGCTCGTCTCTGTAACCAAGATTCTTGAGATCCACTGTTGTCATTCCGTACAGTTGGTCTAGCTTTACCCCATTCATGTTGACCCAACTGCACCGAAACAGAGGGACCTTAAAAGTAGGTCCATAGTTGAAGGGAATATGCCCTGAGAGGCAATAATAAAGTGTTTATTATGTGTATTCCAAGTATATGATAGATGTTTATTTTGTATGCTATAATTGTATTAATACGGAAACATTAATACATGTGTGTTTAATAAACAAACAGAAAGTTCCTAGTTATGCCTCTCTCATAAACTAGCTCGTTGATGAAATGGATCGTATGGGCACCTAGAGGGGGGGTGAATAGGTGCTAACCAATTTTTAATACTTTTCCAATTTTAGGCTTGACACAAAGTAAATTCTCTAGATATGCAACTACGAGAATTTCCCTACATGTAAGCCTAACTACTAAGCACGTAAAAGAGGAGTGAGGAAACCATAGTGACACAGGGATTTGTTTTACCGCAGTTCCTTCCTTGTTAAGGGAAGTACATCTGCGTTGGAGGGGTGGGCGGTTCTAAGACCACCACGCCATAATAGGCCTCACCCTATTCTCCGATGGATCTCGCCACGAGAGGCCTGATCCACCTTCTCCACTATTGGATCCCTTCGAGGCGGGAACCGGTGCCTTTTACAACACTATCAGGGCACGCACCCACAACCGAATTGGGGGCTCCCGAGATGACAACAAGCTGCCACAAGAACAAGGTTTATCAATATAAACAAAAACGAGGATCTAGATATTTGCAAGAAATACTAGATCGGAGGTTCTCCAAATGAATGGAGAGGAGATGAAGCGCTTGATTGCTGATGATGAAGATCGAGTTCTCCTCCTTCGATTCCCCAAGGGATGGGGCCTTTGGGTGGATCTAGGTGGAGCACTCTTGGATGAAGCTTTCGGATCTGATCTGGTCTTTTTTGAGATGAATCAAGAGTTCTGGCAGGAGGGGGATGGCTGGCTTAAATACCCCCTCCCCAGATCTGGCCGCTGCACAACTTTGGGGGCGGATTATCCGCCCCCCACTTGGGGAGGATTATCCACCCCCTGGGAAAACTCTGCCCCCTCTCTGGGGCTTGCGCCTTGGTGAAGCTTGGTGAAGTTCTTGGGGGCGGATAATCCGGCCCTCGTGAGGGGCGGATTATCCGGCCAAGCCGGAAAGTCTGGCCAAAACTCCGCCCCCTCTCTGGGGCTTGCGCCTTGGCGATGAGCAGGGGGGCGGATTATCCGCCCCCCCTGAGGGGAGGATTATCCGGCGGGGCCAGAAAATCCGGCCAAAATCCCGCCCCCCTTCTGGGGCTTGCGCCTGCTTGGGCAAAGGGAGGGGCGGATTATCCGCCCCTGGTGGGGCCGGATTATCCGCCCCCAAAGGCAGAGTTCTTTTCCCTTTATTCTCAAATAGAGCTGCAACACTTCAACACACATTAAATGATCCTTGGTATTGTTATCTAACACACAAAACACTAGGGATTAAGAAATGTTCTTTCAATCTCCCCCTTTTTGGTGTTAGATGACAATACTAGGATTTGCAATAAAACCGGCAAATGCCACCTTAAATAATGAAAGACGCTCCCCCTAGATGTGTGCATATTTAAGATTTGCATTTGAATACAAATACACACACTAGGGAGAACACTACTTTAAGGTTTGGGAAATAATGTCATACCACCGGAGTGAGAATATAGCCAAAGCATACATAGATAATCCCATGAATCCATATGCCATCAAATATGCTCCGTAATTCCAGAATTCCATGGGGTCCATGATAGATAAATCCAGAATTCCATGAATACCAAACATAGTACCAAACTGTGGAGTACGACATAGTCTTACAAAAACAACCACAAATAGCAACTGAGTTCACGCTAGAAAAAGGCACGAGCAAGCAAATAAAAACGACTAAAATCGAAAAGTTTGTGCCTAACCCTTGCAAATCCATGAGACCTAATAGAACTACTTCTCCCCCTTTGGCATCGAAACGCCAAAAAGGAAGAAGAGCGATGATAACGCCCCTGGAGATCACTCCTCCTCATCTTATATCTGTCTTATTATTTCGTATCATGTCGGCCGTCGCACATTTCAAAAATCTAGCCACAATGCCTTCGCTCATTATGCGGACCATGCATGAGCTATGACCTATCCTAAAATTAGGACCTTTGCGAAATGCCAAAGTCTTGCCAAAATGGAAATGAATCAACATTTTGGCAAAACAAATGGCAACTTGTTCACATACAAACACAAGAGAGAGAGATCGAGACCGATCCATACACACATGAACATATCATTATCCTCTCCATACGCACATGCATGAGCATCATCGATACTCTCCATATACACACACATATGACCATCCTCTCCACATACACACATCATGAGCATCGATCATCTACATACATATGAGCACATCATCCATATACACATGAACACATCCTTACATGGACAACTTACCGAGATGAGAGATCATGAGAAAAGATGGAAAGGAGAGGTGCGTCGGAGAAGGAGATGAGAGACCGGAGACCTCCTCTATTACTTATGTAACATCCAAAGCAAGTTTTACATGCTAAAAATGGTGAATAGGTGGAGAAATTGAGGTGGGAAGGAGAAGATCCCGACTAGATCTAAGGAGGAAGAAGAAGGGGAAAGTGAAGTGTGGGGTGGTGGATGTGTGGTCACACATGTGCACCTAAAGTGCTGTCCTAAAAAAATCGACACATCCGTGGCGCACACGGCCTAGTGCGCCACAGGGAGTAGAAACAACTGTGGCGCACTAGGCCATGTGCGCCACAGATGTTCCTAATCCCAGTGGCGCACTAGGCCGAGTGCGCCACAGAAGTTTGTGGCCGTTTCACAGCAGAGGGGGCGTGCGCTTAGGCGTAGCGCACCCCCCCATGTGCGCCACAGATGAGACTAACAACCGTGGCGCACATGACCATAGTGCGCTACAGATGTTTGGCGTGCCAATGTGCCCTGGACCACACACATCTGTGGCGCACTATAGTCATGTGCGCCACGGTTGTTCTAGTTACTAGTAGGGCACTGCCCAC
This sequence comes from Avena longiglumis, assembly GCA_030063025.1. Lineage (NCBI taxonomy): Eukaryota > Viridiplantae > Streptophyta > Magnoliopsida > Poales > Poaceae > Avena > Avena longiglumis. The sequence goes on from CP125974.1 coordinate 27,212,364, forward strand.
TGGTGAGCCACGCCTGTTTTAGCCGTGGGGCACTTCAACCATGTGAGCCACGGATGTGCTGATTACCTATAGCCGTTTTCCTAGTAGTGATCACCGCAAATCACCAGAGTTGAGAAGAACTGCCGCACCACAGAGGAATCATAGTTGCATTGGATAGTCATGAGGTGGTGCAGCCCCATCTTGTTGGTCACATCTAGTGCCTCAATGAGCCTTGTCTTGGATTGAGCCTCAGTCAAATTGATGGGACGCATGGGGCGAATCTTGAGAGTAGCATAGACATCATCATGAATAGCCCGAAAGTGAGCATTCCAAAACATTTCGTCCTCGGGGGGACCATCGCTGTCAGCCTCATCATAATAATCAGTTTGACGAATGGTGGCGTACTGAAGACTGTCCATAGCCTTGTAATTGGGCCGAGACTATTTGCCCTTGCGAGATGTTGTCCTCTTAGTTTTCTTACTTGCCTCTGCCATCCGTTCAGCCTCTCTTGCTGCTCTGCTGACCTCGGTCTCGTCAATGAATTTCCCGTCTGCAGTGGGCTTGAGATAACGGGGACGGGGACGACGGGCGAAGGTCTTTGTCGGCTTGGAACCACCTGTGAAAAGCATTAGAGGGATAGCATGGAGATAAGTATACACACAAGTCCAGGAGAAAAACATGAAGAAAGAGTAGCAGTGCAACCCCATAACCAATGAAGTGCATTGGCGTAAGGAACCAAACAGGACCAAAATTTGCTCTCCGCGGATTATCCGGCCTGGCAGGGCGGATAATCCGCCTCAGAAATTCTGGATTGGCTCGAGATCGCCATGGCAAAGCAGATCGGGTACTAGGGTTGCAAGTCTACTGATTCTAGCATGTAAGGAACAACACCAAGAACCTTCTACAACGAGATTTCCACCAAATAAAATACATCCCATACAAAAGGAGAGAGATGAGGGAGTTACCCTCACTCATTGGAGGAAAATCGCGGAGGAGAAGATACCCGGAGGCGAGGTGAAGAAGATCCGGGGAGAGCCCGGAGAATCCGGTGGTCGAATCGACTCCGGGAGAGGCGGATGCTCCGGCGGCGGCTGGGGGCAGAGGTAGGGTTGGGGGAGGACTGGCTGCTCTGTTTGAGCCTGCCCTCCCCGACCCAGCCTATAAGGGGCTGATTTCGCCCGGGGCGGATAATCCGCCCCCCACTTAAGGCGGATAATCCCCCCCCCCCAGAAATTCTGTAAAATGCAGAATCAGGCCAGAGCAACCTAGCAAACCTCTCGATGGTGTTTTAGAGGACTTGTGTGAAAGAATAGATGGTTCAAGGAGGGAGAGAAAGGCTTGGGTTGAGAGAATCAAACCGAGATGGTTCTACACACCCAAATTTGCAAGAATCAAATCAATCAAAAGCCAAATTTGAGTGTGTTTTCCATAAAAACAAGAGATATGCAAGAAAATCCAACGGGACCCATGAAAAAACCAACTCTTCTCAAGGAAGAGGGCGGTGGCCGAAGCCACCATGTTGGAGCGCATGGCATGACACCGCGAAGATGTATCTTGAGTTCAAAACCAATGCTCATCAATGACCCACATATCACAAAATGATATTAAGGGAAATGATTTGACTTGCTTTCGGCATTATGGGGGGAGGGTTGGCCCAATCAATTAGGACCACACTCCCCCTATGTCTATGCCCGCATCTAAACCAAATACATGAATAAGAGCAAGTGAGTGTGCAAGGGTAGTCAAGCCAAGCTCCTTGAATCTATGATATTTAGCTCATTCCTCAAATAAAAAAATCTTGCTTCATCAAGGGGCTTCGTGAAAATATTAGCAAGTTGGTTCTTCGTGCTCACAAAGGATAGAGCAATATATCCACGAGCAACATGATCCCGAATAAAGTGGTTGCGAATATCTATATGTTTTGTTCTTGTATGCTGCACGGGATTGTAAGCAATTTTGATAGCACTTTCATTGTCGCATAAAAGAGGCACTTTGTCACAATTGACACCATATTCCTTTAAAGTTTGCCTCATCCATACCAATTGAGTACAAGCACTTGCAAAGAACAACATATTCAGCTTCGGCGGTTGAGAGTGAAATACAATTCTGTTTCTTTGATGACCAACACACTAGAGACCTGCCCAAGAATTGGCATGAACCAGAGGTTGATTTCCTATCATCTTTGTCACCAGCCCAATCTGAATCAGTGTAACCACATATAGAGAAACTTGAACCCTTGGGATACCATAACCCAAAATTTGGGGAATGAACCAAATATCGGAAGATTCGCTTGACTGCCACTAAGTGGCTTTCTTTAGGAGCGGCTTGGTACCTTGCACACACTCCTACACTTAACACGATATTGGGCCTAGATGCGCAAAGGTAAAGGAGAGACCCGATCATGGATCGGCATACCTTTTGATCCACGTCTTTACCCTTGGGATTGAGCTCAAGATGACACTTGGTTTGCATTGGGGTAGCAACGCCATTGAGATCCGTCATCTTGAACCTTTTGAGCATGTCTTGGATGTACTTAGCTTGATTAATAAAGGTTCCCTCTCTAAGTTGTTTGATCTCAAATCCAAGAAAGAACCTGAGCTCACCCATCATGGACATCTCAAACCCGTCAGTCATAAGCTTCAAAATTCATCATTAAAAGCTTGGTTAGTAGAGCCAAAATAATGTCATCTACATAAAGTTGGCATCCAAAAGCTCCCCATTAACCTTCTTAGTAAAAGAGGGATCGATTTGCCCAACTTCGAATCCACGGTCTAGCAAAAGCTCTTTAAGGTGCTCATACCACGCACGTGGGGCTTGTTTAAGGCCATAGAGCGCCTTATCGAGTTTGTAGACATGGTTCGGAAATTTGGGGTCCTCAAACCCCGGGGGCTGCTTGACGTATACTAACTTATGTAGAGGACCATTAAGGAAAGCGCTCTTAACATACATTTGTTGTAATTTAAAATTATGATGGGCTGCATATGCAAGAAGGATACGGATGGACTCAAGGCGAGCCACAGGAGCGTAGGTCTCGCCAAAATCAATTCCTTCCACTCGAGAGAATCCTTGAGCCACGAGTCATGCTTTATTCCTCACAACAATGCCATTTTCATCCTGTTTGTTCTTGAAGATCCACTTGGTGCCGATAACATTGCGGCAATCCTTTGGTTTTTCTACGAGCTTCCAAACTTTGTTGCGTTCGAAGTTATTTAATTCTTCATGCATTGCGACAACCCAATCGGGGTCTTCAAGAGCATCAAAAACCTTCTTCGGTTCAACCATGGAAATGTGAGCTTGATGATCACAGAAGCTTGCAAGCTCTCTTCTAGTGGATACCCTTCGTCGTAGATCACCAACAACCTTGTCAAGAGTGTGACCTCTTAGTTCAAGGTTCCGATCAGCACGAGCCTTGCGACGAGCCTCAATGTCCTTATTGTTTCTAGGAGGAGTGGATTCAATAGTTGTATCCTTGTCTTGATTACTGCCCTGCCCTTGATCTTGGTCACCGTTACTGCCAGAAGATTGTTGCTGAACATTTTCTTCAGGCCCGGATAATCCGCCCCTTGGAGGGGCCGGACTATCCGGCCTGGGAGGTGAAGTACCAGAACCATCTTCCTGAGAAAGCCTGACTGGATTTGGAGACCCAGGGCCGGATACTCCGCCCCTGGGGGCCGGAGAATCCGGCCTGGGAGCTTCAGAGTTGTCGACTTCTCCTTCGGATCCTCTAGAACGAGTTGGAGTGCCAGGGGCGGATTGTCCGCCACTTGGAGGGGGCGGATAGTCCGGCCTGGGACTACCAGCTTGTCCAGGGGACAGATGGTCTTCAGCAGATTATGGTGTTGGTGCAGGATTGTCTCCAACAGTAGGAGCTTGTTGATCTTGTGTAGATGAGGGCTCCACATGTGTGGAGCATTGTCCTTCCCAATCCGCCAAGGGGTTCCTCAATGGGGCGGAAAAATCCCACGCCCATTCTTCTTATGGCATCTTGGGGTATTTCAACATCTGCATCACAAACATCAACTTGCCCTACAAAGGAGTCGTTATTTTCATCGAACTCCACACTAAAAGATTCTACAACAATCCCAGTGAGATTGTTGTAGACTCTATAAGTGTGGGATTCGGCACCGTAACCAACAAAAATACCTTCTAAAGCCTTGGATTCAAATTTTGACAAACGGACACCTTAAATAAGAAAGAAACACTTACACCCGAATACCCTAAAGTATGAGATGTTGGGTTTGTTACCGGTAAGTATTTCATATGGGGTCTTGTCCAAGATCTTCCGAAGGTAGAGCCGGTTTGATGAGTGACAAGCAGTGGATATGGCTTCAGCCCAAAAATTATAAGGAGACTTGAATTCAGCTAGCATAGATCTTGCCATATCCATCAAAGTTCGGTTCTTCCTCTTGGCTACACCATTTTGTTGAGGGGTGTACGCAGCGGAATATTGGTGTCTAATACCCTCTTCGCTAAGAAACTCGTTTAAAGTGTAGTTCTTGAATTCTGAGCCGTTGTCACTTGTAATTGCCAAGATGGGAACATTGTGTTGACGTTGAACTTCATTGGCAAAGTCGATGACAGTTTGTTGAGTCTCACTTTTCAGCTTGAAAAAATATACCCATGTATATCTTGAGTAATCATCGACAATGACTAAGCAATATTTCTTCCAACCAAGACTTGCATGAGAAGGAGGACCAAATAAATCCACATGAAGTAATTCCAAGATCCTCTTTGATGACACAATAGAACGTCGGAATCAGATGAAAACTTGCACGTGTCCCTAGCATATGTGTGTGAGTGTGGTGAAAAGGTTGGTATAGGTGATTGCATGTGTCCCCCCTCGCATGCATGCACTCTAACCTAGTAGCGAAAGGTTCAGGACCTGTATAAGGGGGAATCTCCCCGTTCCGGTGAAACCGGGTAGGATAGTGCCCCAACTTGTGAACCAACATGGTTTTACATCATCCTATGACCTAGTCGAACACAAAACAAGAGAGAGCTACGCCGGGCTACCCCTGTCAGAAGAATGTCTAGCGGGGTAGACGATCCGAGCCCCATAGATTAGGGTTTCACGGAGGAAGACCACGAGAACGTCGGAATCAGATGAAAACTTGCATGTGTCCCTAGCATATGTGTGTGAGTGTGGTGCAAGGTTGGTAGGTACCATGTGTAAGTCCCAAGTGTGACCCCCTTTGTAGACATGCGGTAATACTTAGTAAAATCCGGGATATATCATTGGAAACTCCCGCCACTGGTTCTATCAACCCTCTTGATGAGCGGACGATAGTTTCTCTTGTAGATATAGCATGTACCAGCTCTTCATAAGGATTGAGACCATGGAAATATGAACTTTGCACTAGACCATAAGCTTCTGGAGGATGCTAAACTTCATTTCCATTAGGTGGGTGCCTAGTCACAAACTTTGAGAAATAATCCTCAAGCAATCATCAAGAGTAGAATTTCCCCTCACGGTAGAGCTGCTGACCAACAAAACCAAGCAAGTTGTTGGACTACTTTTGAATCTTTCAAGTTCACTCTTTGGGTCAATCAAAAGACCAAGATGAGAGGATTTCACGACAAAGTATATGAAATTTGTTGTTTGACATCCTTTATAGATTGTTCTCAATTTTGACTACCTCGAGGACCTGCATGCATGTGCCCTAGCACATGCATGAAAGTGTGGTGCTATGTTGGAACATACAAAAACTACTAGTCTCTGGGTGATTGCATCTGTCCCCTTGCATGCATGCGCTCTAACCGAGTTGCGGAAGGTTCTGGACCTGTATAAGGGGGAATCTCCTTGTTCCGGTGAAACCGGGTAGGATAGTGCCCCAACTTGTGAACCAACATGATTTTACATCATCCTATGACCTAGTCAAACACAAAACAAGAGAGAGCTACGTCGGGCTACCCCTGTCAGAAGAATTTCTAGGGGGTAGACGATCCGAGCCCCGTAGATCAGGATTTTGTCGGAGGAAGACCACGAGAACGTCGGAATCAGATGAAAACTTGCATGTGTACCTAGCATATGTGTGTGAGTGTGGTGCAAAGGTTGGTATAGGTGATTGCATGTGTCCCCCTTCGCATGCATGCGCTCTAACCTAGTAGCGAAAGGTTCTGGACCTGTATAAGGGGGAATCTCCCCGTTCCGGTAAAACCGGGTAGGATAGTGCCCCAACTTCTAAACCAACATGGTTTTACATCATCCTATGACCTATTCAAACACAAAACAAGAGAGAGCTACGCCGGGATACCCCTGTCAGAAGAATGTCTAGGGGGGTAGACGATCCGATCCCCGCAGATCAGGGTTTCGCCGGAGGAAGACCACGAGAACGTCGGGATCAGATAAAAACTTGCATGTGTCGCTAGCAGATGTGTGTGAGTGTGGTGCAAAGGTTGGTATATGTGATTGCATTTGTCGCCCCTCGCATGCATGCACTCTAACCTAGTAGCGAAAGGTTCTCGACCTGTATAAGGGGGAATCTCCGCGTTCCGGTGAAACCGGGTAGGATAGTGCCCCAACTTGTGAACCAACATGGTTTTACATCATCCTATGACCTAGTCAAACACAAAACAAGAGAGAGCTACGCCGGGCTACCACTGTCAGAAGAATGTCTAGGGGGGTAGACGATGCGAGCCCCGCAGATCAGGGTTTCGCCGGAGGAAGACCACGAGAACATTGGAATAAGATGAAAACTTGAGTGTGTCCCTAGCATATGTGTGTGAGTGTGGTGCAAGGTTGGTGTAGGTGATTGCATGTGTCCCCCCTCGCATGCATGCGCTCTAACCTAGAAGCAAAAGGTTCTGGACCTGTATAAGGGGGAATCTCCCCGTTCCGGTGAAACCGGATAGGATAGTGCCCCAACTTGTGAACCAACATGGTTTTACATCATCCTATGAGCTAGTCGAACACAAAACAAGAGAGAGCTACGCCGGGCTACCCCTTTCAGAAGAATGTCTAGGGGGTAGACGATCCGAGCCCCATACATTAGGGTTTCGCCGGAGGAAGACCACGAGAACGTCGGAATCAGATGAAAACTTGCATGTGTCCCTAGCATATGTGTGTGAATGTGGTGCAAGGTTGGTAGGTACCATGTGTAAGTCCCAAGTGTGACCCCCTTTGTAGACATGCGGTAATACTTAGTAAAATCCTGGATATATACGTGGAACTCCCGCCACTGGTACTGTCAACCCTCTTGACGAGCGGACGATAGTTTCTCTTGTAGATATAGCATGTACCAGCTCTTTAGAAGGATTGAGACCATGGAAATATGTACTTTGCACTAGACCATAAGCTTCTGGAGGATGATGAACTTCATTTCCATTTGGTGGGTGCCTAGTCACAAACTTTGAGAAATAATCCTCAAGCAATCGTCAAGAGTAGAATTTCCCCTCACGGTAGAGCTGTTGAGCAACAAAACCAAGCAAGTTGTTGGACTAATTTTGAATCTTTCAAGTTCACTCTTTGGGTCAATCAAAAGACCAAGATGAGAGGATTTCTCGACAAAGTGTATGAAATTTGTTGTTTGACATCGTTTATAGATTGTTCTTAATTTTGACTACCTCGAGGACCTGCATGCATGTGCCCTAGCACATGCATGAAAGTGTGGTGCTATGATGGAACATTCAAAAACTACTAGTCTCTGGGTGATTGCATGTGTCCCCCCTCGCATGCATGAGCTCTAACCTAGTAGCGAAAGGTTCTTGACCTATATAAGGGGGAATCTCCCTGTTCCGGTGAAACCAGGTAGGATAGTGCCCCAACTTGTGAACCAACATGATTTTACATCATCCTATGACCTAGTCAAACACAAAACAAGACAGAGCTACGGCGGGCTACCCCTGTCAGAAGAATGTCTAGGGGTAGCAGATCAGGGTTTCGCCGGAGGAAGACCACGAGAACGTCGGAATCAGATGAAAACTTGCATGTGTCCATAGCATATGTGTGTGAGTGTGGTGCAAAGGTTGGTATAGGTGATTTCATGTGTCCCCGCTCGCATGCATGCGCTCTAACCTAGTAGCGAAAGGTTCTGAACCTGTATAAGGGGGAATCTCCCCGTTCCGGTGAAACCGGGTAGGATAGTGCCCCAACTTGTGAACCAACATGGTTTTACATCATCCTATGACCTAGTCAAACACAAAACAAGAGAGAGCTACGCCGGGCTACCCCTGTTAGAAGAATGTCTAGGGGGGTACAAGATCCGAGCCCCGCAGATAAGGGTTTCGCCGGAGGAAGACCATCAGAACGTCGGAATCAGATGAAAACTTGCATGTGTCCCTAGCATATGTGTGTGAGTGTGGTGCAAGGTTGGTGTAGGTGATTGCATGTGTCCCTCCTCGCATGCATGCGCTCTAACCTAGAAGCGAAAGGTTCTGGACCTGTATAAGGGGGAATCTCCGTGTTCCGGTGTAACCGGGTAGGATAGTGCCCCAACTTGTGAACCAACATGGTTTTACATCATCCTATGACCTAGTCAAACACAAAACAAGAGAGAGCTACGCCGGGCTACCCCTGTCAGAAGAATGTCTAGGGGGCTAGACGATACGAGCCCTGCAGATCAGGGTTTCGCCGGAGGAAGACCACGAGAACGTCGGAATCAGATGAAAACTTGAGTGTGTCCCTAGCATATGTGTGTGAGTGTGGTGCAAGGTTGGTAGGTCCCATGTGTAAGTCCCAAGTGTGACCCCCTTTGTAGACATGCGGTAATACTTAGTAAAATCCTGGATTTATACGTGGAAACTCCCGCCACTGGTTCTGTCAACCCTCTTGAGGAGCGGACGATGGTTTCTCTTGTAGATATAGCATGTACCAGCTCTTCATAAGGATTGAGACCATGGAAATATGAACTTTGCACTAGACCATAAGCTTCTGGAGGATGCTGAACTTCATTTCCATTAGGTGGGTGCCTAGTCACAAACTTTGAGAAATAATCCTCAAGCAATCGTCAAGAGTAGAATTTCCCCTCACGGTAGAGCTGCTGAGCAACAAAACCAAGAAAGTTGTTGGACTACTTTTGAATCTTTCAAGTTCACTCTTTGGGTCAATCAAAAGACCAAGATGAGAGGATTTCACGACAAAGTGTATGAAATTTGTTGTTTGACATCGTTTATAGATTGTTCTTAATTTTGACTACCTCGAGGACATGCATGCATGTGCCGTAGCACATGCATGAAAGTGTGGTGCTATGTTGGAACATACAAAAACTACTAGTCTTTGGGTGATTGCATGTGTCCCCCCTCGCATGCATGCGCTCTAACCTAGTAGCGAAAGGTTCTGGACCTATATAAGGGGGAATCTCCCTGTTCCGGTGAAACCAGGTAGGATAGTGCCCCAACTTGTGAACCAACATGATTTTACATCATCCTATGACCTAGTCAAACACAAAACAAGAGAGAGCTACGGCGGGCTACCCCTGTCAGAAGAATGTCTAGGGGGTAGCAGATCAGGGTTTCACCGGAGGAAGACCACGAGAACGTCGGAATCAGATGAAAACTTGCATGTGTCCCTAGCATATGTGTGTGAGTGTGGTGCAAAGGTTGGTATAGGTGATTGCATGTGTCCCCCCTCGCATGCATGCGCTCTAACCTAGTAGCGAAAGGTTCTAGACGTGTATAAGGGGAATCTCCTCGTTCCGGTGAAACCGGGTAGGATAGTGCCCCAACTTGTGAACCAACATGGTTTTACATCATCCTATGACCTAGTCAAACACAAAACAAGAGAGAGCTACGCCGGGCTACCCCTGTCAGAAGAATGTCTAGGGGGGTAGACGATCCGAGCCACGCATATCAGGGTTTCGCCGGAGGAAGACCACGAGAACGTCCGAATCAGATGAAAACTTGCATGTGTCCCTAGCATATGTGTGTGAGTGTGGTGCAAGGTTGTAATAGGTGATTGCATGTGTCCCCCTCGCATGCATGCGCTCTAACCTAGAAGCGAAAGGTTCTGGACCTGTATAAGGGGGAATCTCCCCGTTCCGGTTAAACCGGGTAGGATAGTGCCCCAACTTGTGAACCAACATGGTTTTACATCATCCTATGACCTAGTCAAACACAAAACAAGAGAGAGCTACGCCGGGCTACCCCTGTCAGAAGAATGTCTAGGGGGGTAGACGATCCGAGCCCCGCAGATCAGGGTTTCGCCGGAGGAAGACCATGAGAACGTCGGAATCAGATGAAAACTTGCATGTGTCCCTAGCATATGTGTGTGAGTGTGGTGCAAGGTTGGTATAGGTGATTTCATGTGTCCCCCTCGCATGCATGCGCTCTAACCTAGTAGCAAAAGGTTCAGGACCTGTATAAGGGGGAAGCTCCCTGTTCCGGTGAAACCGGGTAGGATAGTGCCCCAACTTGTGAACCAACATGGTTTTACATCATCCTATGACCTAGTCGAACACAAAACAAGAGAGCTACGCGGGCTACCCTGTCGGGAAGAATGTCTAGGGGGGTAGACGATCCGAGCCCATAGATCAGGGTTTCGCCGGAGGAAGACCACGAGAATGTCGGAATCAGATGAAAACTTGCATGTGTCCCTAGCATATGTGTGTGAGTGTGGTGCAAGGTTGGTAGGTACCATGTGTAAGTCCCAAGTGTGACCCCCTTTGTAGACATGCGGTAATACTTAGTAAAATCCGGGATATATACGTGGAAACTCCCGCCACTGGTTCTATCAACCCTCTTGATGAGCGGACGATAGTTTCTCTTGTAGATATAGCATGTACCAGCTCTTCATAAGGATTGAGACCATGGAAATATGAACTTTGCACTAGACCATAAGCTTCTGGAGGATGCTAAACTTCATTTCCATTAGGTGGGTGCCTAGTCACAAACTTTGAGAAATAATCCTCAAGCAATCATCAAGAGTAGAATTTCCCCTCACGGTAGAGCTGCTGACCAACAAAACCAAGCAAGTTGTTGGACTACTTTTGAATCTTTCAAGTTCACTCTTTGGGTCAACCAAAAGACCAAGATGAGAGGATTTCACGACAAAGTGTATGAAATTTGTTGTTTGACATGGTTTATAGATTGTTCTTAATTTTGACTACCTCGAGGACCTTCATGCATGTGCCCTAGCACATGCATGAAAGTGTGGTGCTATGTTGGAACATACAAAAACTACTAGTCTCTGGGTGATTGCATGTGTCCCCCCTCGCATGCATGCGCTCTAACCTAGTTGCGAGAGGTTCTGGACCTGTATAAGGGGGAATCTCCTCGTTCCGGTGAAACCGGATAGGATAGTGCCCCAACTTGTGAACCAACATGATTTTACATCATCCTATGACCTAGTCAAACACAAAACAAGAGAGAGCTACGTCGGGCTACCCCTGTCAGAAGAATTTCTAGGGGGTAGACGATCCGAGCCCCGTAGATCTGGATTTTGCCGGAGGAAGACCACGAGAACGTCGGAATCAGATGAAAACTTGCATGTGTCCCTAGCATATGTGTGTGAGTGTGGTGCAAAGGTTGGTATAGGTGATTGCATGTGTCCCCCCTCGCATGCATGCGCTCTAACCTAGTAGCGAAAGGTTCTGGACTTGTATAAGGGGGAATCTCCCTGTTCCGGTGAAACCGGGTAGGATAGTGCCCCAACTTCTAAACCAACATGGTTTTACATCATCCTATGACCTATTCAAACACAAAACAAGAGAGAGCTACGCAGGGATACCCCTGTCAGAAGAATGTCTAGGGGGGTAGACGATCCGATCCCCGCAGATCAGGGTTTCGCCGTAGGAAGACCACGAGAACGTTGGGATCAGATAAAAACTTGCATGTGTCCCTAGCATATGTGTGTGAATGTGGTGCAAAGGTTGGTATTTGTGATTGCATTTGTCCCCCTACATGCATGCACTCTAACCTAGTAGCGAAAGGTTCGGGACCTGTATAAGGGGGAATCTCCCTGTTCCGGTGAAACCGGGTAGGATAGTGCCCCAACTTGTGAACCAACATGGTTTTCCATCATCCTATGACCTAGTCAAACACAAAACAAGAGAGAGCTACGCCGGTCTACCACTGTCAGAAGAATGTCTAGGGGGTGACGATCCATCGTGGTTTCGAGGAAGACCATGAGAACATTGGAATCAGATGAAAACTTGAGTGTGTCCCTAGCATATGTGTGTGAGTGTGGTGCAAGGTTGGTATAGGTGATTGCATGTGTCCCCCCTCGCATGCATGCGCTCTAACCTAGAAGCAAATGGTTTTGGACCTGTATAAGGGGGAATCTCCCCGTTCCGGTGAAACCGGGTAGGATAGTGCCCCAACTTGTGAACCAACATGGTTTTACATCATCCTATGACCTAGTCGAACACAAAACAAGAGAGAGCTACGCTGGGCTACCCCTGTCAGAAGAATGTCTAGGGGTCTAGACGATCCGAGCCCCATAGATTAGGGTTTCGCCGGAGGAAGACCACGAGAACGTCGGACTCAGATGAAAACTTGCATGTGTCCCTAGCATATGTGTGTGAGTGTGCTGCAAGGTTGGTAGGTACCATGTGTAAGTCCCAAGTGTGACCCCCTTTGTAGACATGCGGTAATACTTAGTAAAATCCTAGATATATACGTGGAAACTCCCGCCACTGGTACTGTCAACCCTCTTGACGAGCGGACGATAGTTTCTCTTGTAGATATAGCATGTACCAGCTCTTCATAAGGATTGAGACCATGGAAATATGAACTTTGCACTAGACTATAAGCTTCTGGAGGATGATGAACTTCATTTCCATTTGGTGGGTGCCTAGTCACAAACTTTGAGAAATAATTCTCAAGCAATCGTCAAGAGTAGAATTTCCCCTCACGGTAGAGATGCTGAGCAAAAAAACCAAGCAAGTTGTTGGACTACTTTTGAATCTTTCAAGTTCACTCTTTGGGTCAAGCAAAAGACCAAGATGAGAGGATTTCACGACAAAGTGTATGAAATTTGTTGTTTGACATCGTTTATAGATTGTTCTTAATTTTGACTACCTCGAGGACCTGCATGCATGTGCCCTAGCACATGCATGAAAGTGTGGTGCTATGTTGGAACATACAAAAACTACTAGTCTCTAGGTGATTGCATGTGTCCCCCCTCGCATGCATGCGGTCTAACCTAGTAGCGAAAGGTTCTGGACCTGTATAAGGGGGAATCTCCCTGTTCCGGTGAAACCAGGTAGGATAGTGCCCCAACTTGTGAACCAACATGATTTTACATCATCCTATGACCTAGTCAAACACAAAACAAGAGAGAGCTACGGCGGGCTACCCCTGTCAGAAGAATGTCTAGGGGGTAGCAGATCGAGGATCATTTCACGGAGGAAGACCACGAGCGTCGAATCAGATGAAAACTTGCATGTGTCCCTAGCATATGTGTGTGAGTGTGGTGCAAAGGTTGGTATAGGTGATTGCATGTGTCCCCCCTCGCATGCATGCTCTCTAACCTAGTAGCGAAAGGTTCTAGACGTGTATAAGGGGAATCTCCCGTTAGTGAAACCGGTAGGATAGTGCCCCAACTTGTGAACCAACATGGTTTTACATCATCCTATGACCTAGTCAAACACAAAACAAGAGAGAGCTACGCGGGCTACCCTCGGGAAGAATGTCTAGGGGGTAGGCATCCGAGCCACGCAGATCAGGGTTTCACCGGAGGAAGACCACGAGAACGTCGGAATCAGATGAAAACTTGCATGTGTCCCTAGCATATGTGTGTGAGTGTGGTGCAAGGTTGGTATAGGTGATTGCATGTGTCCCCCTCGCATGCATGCGCTCTAACCTAGAAGCGAAAGGTTCTGGAATTGTATAAGGGGGAATCTCTCCGTTCCGGTTAAACCGGGTAGGATAGTGCCCCAACTTGTGAACCAACATAGTTTTACATCATCCCATGACCTAGTCAAACACAAAACAAGAGAGATCTACGCCGGGCTACCCCTGTCAGAAGAATGTCTAGGGGGGTAGACGATCCGATCCCCCCAGATCAGGGTTTCGCCGGAGGAAGACCACGAGAACGTCGGAATCAGATGAAAACTTGCATGTGTCCCTAGCATATGTGTGTGAGTGTGGTGCAAGGTTGGTAGGTACCATGTGTAAGTCCCAAGTGTGACCCCCTTTGTAGACATGCGGTAATACTTAGTAAAATCCGGGATATATACGTGGAAACTCCCGCCACTGGTTCTATCAACCCTCTTGATGAGCGGACGATAGTTTCTCTTGTAGATATAGCATGTACCAGCTCTTCATAAGGATTGAGACCACGGAAATATGAACTTTGCACTAGACCATAAGCTTCTGGAGGATGCTAAACTTCATTTCCATTAGGTGGGTGCCTAGTCACAAACTTTGAGAAATAATCCTCAGGCAATCATCAAGAGTAGAATTTCCCCTCACGGTAGAGCTGCTGACCAACAAAACCAAGCAAGTTGTTGGACTACTTTTGAATCTTTCAAGTTCACTCTTTGGGTCAATCAAAAGACCAAGATGAGAGGATTTCACGACAAAGTATATGAAATTTGTTGTTTGACATCCTTTATAGATTGTTCTCAATTTTGACTACCTCGAGGACCTGCATGCATGTGCCCTAGCACATGCATGAAAGTGTGGTGCTATGTTGGAACATACAAAAACTACTAGTCTCTGGGTGATTGCATGTGTCCCCCCTCGCATGCATGCGCTCTAACTTAGTTGCGAAAGGTTCTGGACCTGTATAAGGTGGAATCTCCTCGTTCCGGTGAAACCGGGTAGGATAGTGCCCCAACTTGTGAACCAACATGATTTTACATCATCCTATGACCTAGTCAAACACAAAACAAGAGAGAGCTACGTCGGGCTACTCCTGTCAGAAGAATGTCTAGGGGGTAGACGATCCGAGCCCCGTAGATCAGGATTTTGCCGGAGGAAGACCACAAGAACGTCGGAATCAGATGAAAACTTGCATGTGTCCCTAGCATATGTGTGTGAGTGTGGTGAAAAGGTTGGTATAGGTGATTGCATGTGTCCCCCCTCGCATGCATGCGCTCTAACCTAGTAGCGAAAGGTTCTGGACCTATATAAGGGGGAATCTCCCCGTTCCGGTGAAACCGGGTAGGATAGTGCCCCAACTTCTAAACCAACATGGTTTTACATCATCCTATGACCTATTCAAACACAAAACAAGAGAGAGCTACGCTGGGATACGCCTGGCAGAAGAATGTCTAGGGGGGTAGACGATCCGATCCCCGCAGATCAGGGTTTCGCCGGAGGAAGACCACGAGAACGTCGGGATCAGATAAAAACTTGCATGTGTCCCTAGAATATGTGTGTGAGTGTGGTGCAAAGGTTGGTATATGTGATTGCATGTGTCCCCCCCTCGCATGCATGCACTCTAACCTAGTAGCGAAAGGTTCTGGACCTGTATAAGGGGGAATCTCCCCGTTCCGGTGAAACCGGGTAGGATAGTGCCCCAACTTGTGAACCAACATGGTTTTACATCATCCTATGACCTAGTCAAACACAAAACAAGAGAGAGCTACGCCGGGCTACCACTGTCAGAAGACTGTCTAGGGGGTAGACGATCCGAGCCCCGCAGATCAGGGTTTCGCCGGAGGAAGACCACGAGAACATTGGAATCAGATGAAAACTTGAGTGTGTCCCTAGCATATGTGTGTGAGTGTGGTGCAAGGTTGGTATAGGTGATTGCTTGTGTCCCCCCTCGCATGCATGCGCTCTAACCTAGAAGCAAAAGGTTCTGGACCTGTATAAGGGGGAATCTCCCCGTTCCGGTGAAACCGGATAGGATAGTGCCCCAACTTGTGAACCAACATGGTTTTACATCATCCTATGAGCTAGTCGAACACAAAACAAGAGAGAGCTACATGGCTACCCCTTTCGGAGAAGAATGTCTAGGGGTGGCATCCGAGCCCCATACATTAGGGTTTCGCCGGAGGAAGACCACGAGAACGTCGGAATCAGATGAAAACTTGCATGTGTCCCTAGCATATGTGTGTGAATGTGGTGCAAGGTTGGTAGGTACCATGTGTAAGTCCCAAGTGTGACCCCCTTTGTAGACATGCGGTAATACTTAGTAAAATCCTGGATATATACGTGGAACTCCCGCCACTGGTTACGTCAACCCTCTTGACGAGCGGACGATAGTTTCTCTTGTAGATATAGCATTTACCAGCTCTTCAGAAGGATTGAGACCATGGAAATATGAACTTTGCACTAGACCATAAGCTTCTGGAGGATGATGAACTTCATTTCCATTTGGTGGGTGCCTAGTCACAAACTTTGAGAAATAATCCTCAAGCAATCGTCAAGAGTAGAATTTAACTCACGGTAGAGCTGCTGAGCAACAAAACCAAGCAAGTTGTTGGACTACTTTTGAATCTTTCAAGTTCACTCTTTGGGTCAATCAAAAGACCAAGATGAGAGGATTTCACGACAAAGTGTATGAAATTTGTTGTTTGACATGGTTTATAGATTGTTCTTAATTTTGACTACCTCGAGGACCTTCATGCATGTGCCCTAGCACATGCATGAAAGTGTGGTGCTATGTTGGAACATACAAAAACTACTAGTCTCTGGGTGATTGCATGTGTCCCCCCTCGCATGCATGTGCTCTAACCTAGTAGCGAAAGGTTCTGGACCTGTATAAGGGGGAATCTCCCTGTTCCGGTGAAACCAGGTAGGATAGTGCCCCAACTTTTGAACCAACATGATTTTACATCATCCTATGACCTAGTTAAACACAAAAAAAGAGAGAGCTACGGCGGGCTACCCCTATCAGAAGAATGTCTAGGGGGTAGCACATCAGGGTTTCACCGGAGGAAGACCACGAGAACGTCGGAATCAGATGAAAACTTGCATGTGTCCCTAGCATATGTGTGTGAGTGTGGTGCAAAGGTTGGTATAGGTGATTGCATGTGTCCCCCCTCGCATGCATGCGCTCTAACCTAGTAGCGAAAGGTTCTGGACCTATATAAGGGGGAATCTCCCCGTTCCGGTGAAACCGGGTAGGATAGTGCCCCAACTTCTAAACCAACATGGTTTTACATCATCCTATGACCTATTCAAACACAAAACAAGA
>CP125974.1:27229468-27363196 GCA_030063025.1 Avena longiglumis
ACATGATCAATATACCAAGTATGGTATTTTTTCTTTCAACTATGTAACATAATATGACAACACGCGAAGGATTTTCATTGTTCGGATTTTTTTTGAATTTATTATGCCTGTTTTGAAATATCTGAATTTCTAACTATGGTCGAACCGGTGTGCATGAAGATAGGGGACGAGCATCGTTAGAACTTGCATTGGATATATGAAGAAACCACATATTGCGAGTCTAAAAATGATTTTTTCAAAAAATCACGGGCGATAGATCATGTACATGTAGTACAAACCGGACCCACATCCTATCGATTCGATAGACATTTGTCCTTTTTACCCAGGATGGACGAAAAGTTTTGAGATGTCCCGGTTGGGAGATAGTCCATGTAAGGTGGTCTAGTATTTTAGGAAAATGGGACGGTAGCATTCTGAAACGGCATTTTGGTGGTTACTTCACAAAACGACCCATTTTTTGCGCTCGGAAAATGGAAAAGGGCTTCTCCGTGCGACAAAAAGGAAAACTTCCTCCTACAACATTGTTCTACATACCAATGTCCACACACATGCATAATATGGGCACAACATCACAAACTATGCCGTGATTCAGCACATAACATCGGTCATTTGTAGAAAGCCATGAAACCTCGAACATGATAGGTCATTTTGTGAAGGTTTTTTCGAAACATGATCAATATACCAAGTCTGGTATTTTTCCTTTCAACTATGTAACATAATATGACAACACGCGAAGGATTTTCGTTGTTCGGATTTTTTTGAATTTATTATGCCCGTTTTGAATTATCTGAATTTCTAACTATGGTCGAACCGGTGTGCATGAAGATAGGGGACGAGCATCGTTAGAACTTGCATTGGATCTCTGAAGAAACCACATATTGCGAGTCTAAAAATGATTTTTTCAAAAAATCACGGGCGATAGATCATGTACCTGTAGTACAAACCGGACCCACTTCCTATCGATTCGGTAGACATTTGTCCTTTTTACCCGGGATGGACGAAAAGTTTTGAGATGTCCCGGTTGGGAGATAGTCCATGTAAGGTGGTCTAGTATTTTAGGAAAATGGGACGGTAGCATTCTGAAACGGCATTTTGGTGGTTACTTCATAAAATGACCCCTTTTTTGCGCTCGGAAAATAGAAAAGGGCTTTTCCGTGCGACAAAAAGGAAAACTTCCTCCTGCAACATTGTTCTCCATACCAATTTCCACACACATGCATAATATGGGCACAATATCACAAACTATGCCGTGATTCAGCACATAACATCGGTCATTTTGACCGAAAGCCATGAAACCTCGAACATGATAGGTCATTTTGTGAAGGTTTTTTCGAAACATGATCAATATACCAAGTATGGTATTTTTCCTTTCAACTATGTAACATAATATGACAACACGCGAAGGATTTTCATTGTTCGGATTTTTTTTGAATTTATTATGCCCGTTTTGAATTATCTGAATTTCTAACTATGGTCGAACCAGTGTGCATGAAGATAGGGGACGAGCATCGTTAGAACTTGCATTGGATATCTGAAGAAACCACATATTGCGAGTCTACAAATGATTTTTTCAAAAATCACGGGCGATAGATCATGTACATGTAGTACAAACCGGACCCACTTCCTGCCGATTCGGCAGACATTTGTCCTTTTTACCCGGGATGGACGAAAAGGTTTGAGATGTCCCGGTTGGGAGATAGTCCATGTAAGGTGGTCTAGTATTTTAGGAAAATTGGACGGTAGCATTCTGAAACGGCATTTTGGTGGTTACTTCACAAAACGACCCGTTTTTTGCGCTCGGAAAATGGAAAAGGGCTTTTCCGTGCGACAAAAAGGAAAACTTCCTCCTGCAACATTGTTCTCCATACCAATGTCTACACACATGCATAAAGCCATGAAACCTCGAACATGATAGGTCATTTTGTGAAGGTTTTTTCGAAACTTGATCAATATACCAAGTCTGGTATTTTTCCTTTCAACTATGTAACATAATATGACAACACGCGAAGGATTTTCATTGTTCGGATTTTTTTTGAATTTATTATGCCGGTTTTGAATTATCTGAATTTCTAACTATGGTCGAACCGGTGTGCATGAAGATAGGGGACGAGCATCGTTAGAACTTGCATTGGATCTCTGAAGAAACCACATATTGCGAGTCTAAAAATGATTTTTTCAAAAAAATCACGGGCGATAGATCATGTACATGTAGTACAAACCGGACCCACTTCCTACCGATTCGGAACATTTATCCTTTTTACCCGGGATGGAAGAAAAGGTTTGAGATGTCCGGTTGGGAGATAGTCCATAAGGTGGTCTAGTGTTTTAGGAAAATGGGAGACGGTAGCATTACAAGCGGCATTTTGGTGGTTACTTCAAAACTGCCGTTTTTCTTCGGAAAATGGAAAAGGGATTTTCCGTGCGACAAAAAGGAAAAGTTCCTCCTGCAACATTGTTATCCATACCAATGTCCACAGACATGCATAATATGGGCACAACATTGTCGACATTATGTCGTGCGGCGTGTACCTTGTCCCGGATGGTGTCACCAACCGGGACTAAAGATCAACCTGTAGTCCCGGTTGGAGACACCAGCAGGACAAAACACGATCAACACTAATGATAGGGGTGAGTGTGAGCATTATTCAGTAGTGTCGACACTAAGCGGAAGCGGATTTGTACTATAAATAGGCATCCTTGCAGTCTAGTCCTCCAGCAGTTTGAGGCATCTCAAGATGGTTTTCGAGCGAGGACACCCACTGCGGCGATTTCGAGGAGATGCTGAACCCAGTCCTCGGCATCTCAGAAACTGGTCATAGAGGCACTCCTAATATGTGAAATTAGTTAGCTCACGTATTGATCTAGTTAGAGAAGTTACAAGCTGCAAGATGGTTTTGAGACGCACGACACCACCGCGGCCAGTTTAGGGAGATGCCTTGGGCCAGTCCTCCTTCATCTCCAGAAACTGGTCATAGAGGCACTCCTAATATGTGAAATTAGTTAGCTCAGGCGTATTGATCTAGTTAGAGAAGTTACAAGCTGCAAGATGGTTTTGAGGCGGGGACACCACTGACCAGTTTAGGGAGATGCCGCGGATCAGTCCTCTGGCATCTCAAGAAACTGGTCATAGAGGCACTCCCTAATATGTATTGCTGTAGCGTTGGAGATCGATCTTAATGGTAAGTCGAATCGGACTTCTTCATAGTCCGGTCCAGCCACAAAGGACTAGCACTCAAGACATTTATTAATATTAAAAGCGAGACTACAAAACCGGGACTAAAGGCCACAAACCGCGAAAGATATCCTTGGTCAAGCCACAAACGCTAAATACATGAACTAGAGTTACATAATATGAGCACGAACTGTGGCATATGTCCTTCCTTCTAATGATCGCTTGACGTAACCATGGAGCATGTTCTTTACTTAACAGAATGTTTGGGTGTTTTCCACTGAAGGCGAATTTCATCAAACTTATTATAATCTTCTAACATGTCATCTTGTCCTTGATTCCCACGATGTTTCTTTTCCTGAAAGAACTATGTGGCGCTTTGGCTCATCATATGATGTATTCGGTTGCATATTTTTTCTTTTTTGATGCGGAACATGTCCTTCACATAGAAAACACAGACACATCATTGTCTAGGCGAATGGTTCATCTCTATAACCAAGATTGTTGAGATCCACTATTGTCATTCCGTACAACTGGTCTATCTTTACCCTTCCCCATTCGGTTGACCCATTTGCGTGAAACAAAGGGACCTTAAAAGACTCCATAGTCTAGTTCCCATATCTCCTCTATGTAACCATAATATGTGTCCTTTTGTCCATTCTCGTCTATTGCATCAAAGAGGACACCACTATTTTGGTTGGTGCTCTTTATCTTGGGGATCGTGTAGAATGTATTCCCATTTATTTTGTACCCTTGGAAATTCAATACAGTAGAAGATGGTGTGACCAACAAGTATAGCCGATCTCCAACGTGGTGTCATTCAAGATATGTGTCGCATCCAACCACCGAAAGACTTCATGTGTTCATCAGAATCCATGATTCGGGCTTCCCAGGTTTTTAGCATACAATATTCTTGTGTTCCTCGATATCTGGAGCCAAGGTGGAATTATGTAGAAGCTGTGTAGTGTGCTTTAGTGAAAGAATCCCCATCCCTACATATCATTGCTTTCTTTCCCAGTGCCTTTTCCACTTAGTCTTCCCTCATGCATGAGTCGGAAACACCAATCGGCAAGGTCGGGAATAAAGTCAACACAAAACTCAATGACCTCCTCTTCCATATCCCTTGGAGATGCTTCCTTGGTCTATGCGGTTATGAACATATTTCTTTAAGAATCCCATGAACCTCTCAAAGGGAACATATTGTGCGAAATACGGACCGAGAATGGCAATCTCTTCCACTAGATGAACCAGAGATGCGTCATAATATTGAAGAAGGATGGTGGGAACACCAATTCAAAAATAACAAGACATTGTACCACATCCTCGTAACCTTGGCGTAATATCTGGATTGATTACCTTCGAGATATTGCATTGAGGAATGCACTTCACAATGGGTACTTTCGAACATTTTCGGTAGAAGCCCCTCAATGCAATCGGAAGCAAACGTCATAATCACGTGATGATCATGAGACTTCAGGTTTTGGAACTTTTCTCGCCATATTTATTATCCCCTTTATATTAGATGAGAAGCCGGCACCTTGATCTTGTAAAGGACTTCAAAATATTTCCTTCTCTGCTTTGGTAAGAGCATAGCTGGCACGACTTAAGTGACGCCATTTATCCGTCTTGTTATGTGTATGCATGTTCTTTGGGTCTTTCATAATTTGTTGGTCCTCCCGTTCAGGTGTATCTTTTGTCTTCCCATACACGCGTAGGAATCCTAGCAGGTTCACGCAAAGATTCTTCGTCACATGCATCACGTCGATTGAAGAGCGGACACGCAGGACTTTCCAATATGGCAGCTCCCAAAATATAGATTTCTTCTTCCACATGGGTTCTTGTCCTGTAGCGACGTCGAGCTGATTGACGACCATGGGACCCTTTCCAAAGATTACTTATATGTCCTTGACCATACCAAATACATCATCACCGGCGGAGTTCAGCTTCTTCCGGTGATCTGCCTCACCTTTGAAATGCTTGCCTTTCTTTCTTACGGATGATTGGTGGAAGAAATCGTCGATTCGCCAGTACACAACCTTCTTGCATTTATGCAAATATATATGTACCTTCGTCTTATCTAAACAGTGGGTGCATGCCTTATATCCCTTGTTTATGCGTCACGAAGGTTACTAAGAGCGGTCAATCATTGATGGTTCTGAATAACAACCCTCGTAGATCAAATGGCTCTGTTTGTTCTTATCCCATACGTACACCTGGTTTGCCCCACAACTAAGAGTTCTTCAACTAATGGCCTAAGGTACACATCAATGTCGTTGCCGGTTGCTTGGGCCTTGGATGAGCACTGCATCATAATGAACTTCGCTTCATGCACAACCAAGGAGGTAGGTTGTAGATACATAGAGTCACGGGCCAGTCTTTGTCGCAGCTCTGCTCCCAAAAGGATTCATGCCATCCGTGCTTAGACCAAACCATAAGTTCCTTGTGTCACTGCAAAGTCAGGAAGTCTCTCGATTTTTCTCCACTGTGACCCATCAGCAGGGTGTCTCAACTTCCCGTCTTTCTTACGGTCTTCTTTATGCCATCGCAACATCCTGGCATGCTCTTTGTTTCTAACCATGCGTTTCAACCTTGGTATTATAGGAGTATACCACATAACCTTAGCAGGAACCCTCTTCCGGAGGGGCTCTCCCTCAACATCACCAGGGTCATCTCGTCTGATCTTATACCGCAAGGCATTGCATACCGGGCATTTATCTAAATTCTCATACTCCTTACCGCGGTAGAGGATGCAATCATTAATGCATGCATGTATCTTTTGCACATCTAATCCCAGAGGATAGAGAGTATTCTTTGCTTCGTAGGTACTCTCGGGAAGTTCGTTATGTTTTGGAAACTTCGGCTTCATTATTTTCAGCATCTTTTCAAATGAGTCGGTTAGACCACTCGCCTTCCATCGCAACAATTCCGATTGGTACCGAGCTTTGTGCCGCCATCTTCACAATTTGGGTACAACAATTTCTTGTGATCTTCTAACATGCCCTCTAACTTCAACTTCTCATTTTACATTTCACGGTCTCGCTTTGCATCGAAATGAACCTACCAAGTTCATCGGTAGGCTCATCGATGCCCGTTCTTCACCTTTTTCCTCTCCATTATCTTCCATTGCGGTATCAGATTCAGGAAACATATGATGATAGTTGTTATCATCATCTTCTTCTTCACCATCTTCCATCATAACCCCTCTTTCCCCGTGCTTGGTCCAGCAATTATAGTTGGGCATGAAACCTTTCATAATCAGGTGGCCGCGAATGATTTTCGAGGAAGAGTACTCCTTGTTGTTCCGACATTGAACACATGGACAACGTATAAATCCATTCTCTTTGTTTGTCGTAGCCACATCGATAAATTTATCCACGCCTTTGATATACCCGGCTACGCGCCGGTCACCGTACATCCATTCCCGACAGTTCATCTGCATCATTATAAGTAAGTTTATCAAAAAACAAGACATCATAAATAGTGAAATGACCAATTCACATCGACACATGCATTGTATCAATGACAGAGAAAAGATAAGATTGCTAACCTCGATCGAGGGAAATAAAGAGTAGAAAGCTCAAGTGCGTCTCGGACACCTTCTATATTTTTGTTCTATGAGAAATTGAACGGGATTATTCACTCAAACATTTCATCAAACACCTTCAATGCATGCATAGAAGAGAAAAACTAGCACACCCCTCACACCTTCCACCAAGAGAAAAAATAGAGTGGAGCCAGAGGGGGCTGGGGCGTTGCATTTATAGAGGGCGGGAGAATACGTCCCGGTTGGAGCCACCAACCGGGACTAAAGGTGTGTGCCACGCCACGTCTATCCAAATCAGGCCAGAGTCTACAAATGCTACTATGACATCTATCCAATCCAAACATAAAAATTAATTTCACGTGAAAAGCGGCTGAGAACGGGAATGTCCAGGGATGAACAAAAATCCTGAAAAATTTGCTGAACACGGGTCAAGCCAAGGGAAAAGTAGAGAGGAGCCTAACACGGAAAAAGAGAAAATGCACCTGAACTTCCTCAATGGTCTTGCTCCGATATGCCTCTTGTGCTTCAACTCGCCAACATGGCTCTTCCAAAAATTACTGCCGTGGAGTATCCAAAATTCATCTTGGCTGCACTAGGAGCGGTTTGTGAATTTAGGAGATCCAATTGTAAGCGAACGAGAATTTGAGGTCAAATCATCCGGCTGAAACGTCCTTGCTCCGAATCATATCAATATGAAGAAACAAGTGGGCGGTCGCAGCGTGAGCCCCATCACCGGTGTGGGGACTGATGTCTACACACTTCTATTCTTGTAAACAGTTATTGAGCCTCCAAGTACAGAGGTTTGTAGAACAGCAGCAAGTTTCCCTTAAGTGGATCACCCAAAGTTTATCGAACTCAGGGAGGAAGTGGTCAAAGGTATCCCTCTCAAGCAACCCTGCAATCAAGATAAAAGAAGTCTCTTGTGTCCCCAACACACCCAATACACTTGTCAGGTGTATAGGTGCACTAGTTTGGCGAAGAAATAGTGAAATACAAGTGGTAACGGTGCCAGAAAATAGCTTGACGGTGAGGTAAAGACTAAAGGTAAAAATATGGAAGCAAGCAAACATGTAACAGATCTGGATGCAAACAGTGTTTCAATGTTTAGAAACATGGCCTAGGGATTCTACTTTCACTAGTGAACACTCTCTTATATAAATATCTTCTCTTAATGATGCTATTTTTAACTACTCTCCGGTTGGATACTCTAATCCATGGTAGGGCTACAAAAGCACACCTCAAAGTCTGCCTTTTCCAATCTAGATAACCCACACTGTCATCTTGAGCGCTAGATGGTTCCAATAAACACCACAATTTTATAGAGAGAACCAACTCAAAATATACTCATGAATATATATATATATATATGTAATCTAGCTTAAGTGCCACACAGCGCGTATGCTATCACTGTCACACACGTAGGGAAAAGCATGGATCTATTAAAGCATGATGAATATTTATGTAGACTCTAGCCTAAGTGTCACCATGGCGTGCACACTGTCACTTTCACACACATGGGGAGAGCCAGATATCTAATGAAGCACTTGAGTAGCAAGTCAGATTTACTTGATTACAAAGCTCATGACCACAACATAATCATGCATAGAGAGAGAGATGAACACATAGCTACCGGTAGAGTCCTTAGCCTCGAGGAAGAACTACTCCCTCCTTATCACGGGAATCAGCAACGGCGATGGAGATGGTGGTGGAGATCGATGGAGATTGCTCCAGGGGCACTTTATCGTCCCGGCAGGGTGCCGGAACAGAGACTTTCTGTCCCCCGAATCTTCCCTTTGGTGGCGGCGGCGCTGCGGAACTTTTCGTGGCTTTTTGGTCGATTCTTTAGGGTTTTTGGGTCGGAGGGTTCTTATATGCGAAGGAGGCAAGTTCGATGGAGGGCTAGGGACCTACACCCCCTATGGGAGCGGCCAGGGTGGGCCTCGTGCCCACCTAGGGTGTGGCCACCCTGGTGTCCTCCTCCGTCTCGTCTTCGATTTTCCGTATCGTTCAGGGGAAATATGAACTTTGGCTGTTGTCCCGTCCAATTCCTAGAATATTCAATTTTTAGCTTTCTGAAACCAAAAACAGCAGAAAACAGGCAACTGGCACTATGGCATCTTATCAATAGGTTAGTTCCGGAAAATGTATAAAAATGCCTCAAAGTGTAGAAAAAACATAATAAAAATGATAAAAAAATGCATGGAGCATCAAAAAATATAGATACGTTTACGACGTATCAAGCATCCCCAAGCTTAACTCCTCCTCGTTCTCGAGTAGGTAAGTGATAAAAATAATAATTTTTAAAGTGACATGCGCCATCAAAATCAAGATAAACCAGTTGCAAGCATTGAAAGCTAGGATCAAAGTAATCTAAACATGAGCATGAAAGAAGAAGTTTGAACAATAAGACAAAGTAACTATGCATGCAACATGAAAGATTACAAACAAAGATCATGAATAACAATGCATTGAAAGACGTTTGTATGTTTCACATATAGAAAACATAGTATAGTGGCATTCAGCTTGTCCCTCATGGAGTAACAAATAGATGCATTGGACACCTTCAAAATTCATAAACGTGACTAGATACAAATAGTTCATGAGCAAGCAATATCAACAATATGAATCAATCAATAAGATTTGAGACAATGCACATAGAACTAAGAATGGAAACTATGCTCTCTTAACTGGTGCCTAAGTATAGAAGGTGGAGACTCAATATAATGGTGGAAGAAAGGCCCTTCCTAAGGGAAGCAAGGATTTCAAGTCTCAAAAAGAGCTTCCAAAAATTATGGTACTTGTTAGCTTTCAGCCCTCATTTCCCCTATCATAAGCATCTTGAAGTGATTAAGGTTAAAGTGAACAAACTATAGAGTATATGCTTTACAAAGTATAAGTTGGCAATCTCATGTCCCTTGAATACGAGAGCCGCACCTCATGCTAATCAAATTTAGTCACCTGTAAGTTCTTGTCATAGTAAGTACATGTGTATCATAGTGAACCGCCAACAGGGTACCCCTTGCACATGATACAGGAGCTATCCTATAATTAAAATGACACGACAAACGGACAATGAGCATCTCAACAGTCTTCTTATTTACCATGGGAAAATGGTGCTTTTTTCTCTCTTTCCTATTTTCAATATGTCTCTTTTTTTATAAGAATAAAGCTTCATAGATGTCATTATGGTGGTGTTGCAAGTTTCCACCATGATTAGGCATGTCTTAGACTAGCGGCCCAGGCGTTTCTCTAACACACATATATAACTCCAAGGACTTACAAGCTCCCTCTTTATTTCACACCGGCGACATCCATAGACAAAAGAGCATGATATCAACTGTGTATAAAGTACAAGTGCAATGTTGAAAGTGTTCCCTGTGATAGCATGGTTCCTGCTAATTATAACGTATAAGTGCAAGCATATACAACATAGATGGCACAATGGTTCGAGTTTATTAGGGACAAGAAAAATAAAGTGTGCCATCAAGTTTGTGAGAGATTTAATCACTAAGTTTTCACATAACAAAGTGACTTTTTAATTAGAAGGTTGATAAAACAAGAATATACTTGGAATGGCGTAACACACCATGCATAAGAATTTATAATGGATACTTTAGAATAACTTGGTTTATTGGGAGTTGGATGCATGAATAGAGCTTACTTAGTACAAGTGGAGGCTAGCAAAAGACTGGGAGCGACCAACTAAAAGAGCAATAATGGCCATAATCATGTAGAGCGACAAAACATTATCAATTAAAGCATAAAGTGGTACTACAATTCAAGGACTAAATGATCATAGAGGCTAAGGTGACTGGTTTATAGTCATAACATGGTGTGAGCCTGTGCCAAGTCAACCCAAACAAAGCATCAGAGGAGAATAACACAATATTGTGCATTTGTATGCTAAAACAACGCATGATTCTTGCAAGGCACATTAAGCAATCTCAGTTGTTTGGAACAAGTCATGCTACATCAATAATCACTAAGCATAAGGTCAAAGCAACATCTAGAATGGCATGATAAAGTCTAATTCAGAGTCAAAACAAGATCTCTTTTGTACCACTTAAGCATGAAGCTTTGTACTCTTTTTCCAACACCAATCGACTTATTTGTAACAACTCACAAGGATGATAATCAATAAAGATCAGTAAGATTGTCTCACAAATCCACAAATAAGAACTAAAAAGTTCTAAGCTGAAAGCACAAGAAAACTATGGCTAAACACAGTGCTAGCAAAAAAGAACACTCACAAAACAATAAGAATGAAAACTAGAGTGTTCTAGGCAATAAAAACAGAGTGTGTCTCTCTCCAAAAGAAGTGTGTTGTGATCCAACCAACTTATTCAAGCAAAATAAGCAAGCAAAAACCAAAAATGAAAACTAAGACGCTCCAAGAACAACACAACTGTGCATGAAACAATAAAAACGAAGTGTCTAGAAAGACCTGACTTTTTTTATTGATGAAGAAGCGGATGCCTTGGGCATCCCCAAGATTTGACGCTTGTACCTATTGAATACTTCTTAGGGTTACACGGGGTGGCATCCCCAAGCTTGAGATTTTGTCCATTCTTCATCTATTACATCATTCTCTCTCTATACCTGAAAATTTTTCTTCATACAAAACTTCACACAATCTTCATTAGCAACATTAGTGTATTCAAAAGATAATAGACCTTTGGGCTTTGCTTTGGAACAGCAAAACTTTCACTAAAAACACAAGATACTGTAGCAATTCTCTCAAAAAGCTCAATTTCCCAAAAAGAGCCCAAAAAGGAATCAATAAGAAGCAAATGCAAATAATGGCAGAAATCTGTCAAAACAGACCAGCAGGTAGAAACCGATTTTTTGAAGACCTTCTCTTGCTCAAATCAAAAAGTGTTGAACAAATGAAAGTCGTCTAACATACTGGGGGATTTATTCGTAAAATATCAGCTCAATCCGACTTACAGATATTCCTCACGAATTTTTATGCTGGAGCACAAAAATCTGTTTCGGGACACAAACTCCCCAAATCTTACTTCCCTCTCATTAGAGATCATTCTTGGCACAAAAAGCAAACAAAAAGGATAACAAGAGGTCATTACTGAAGTAATAACTTCCAAGACTCAAGAAAACGCTTGGGTTATCTCCCAACAAGTACTTTTCTTTAACGCCTTTAAGTTAGGCTTGATAGTTTGAGAAGATGCTCACATAAGAAATATGAATTGAAATAAAAGAGAGCATCAAGAAGCAAATTCAAAACACATTTAAGTATAACCCACTTCCTATGAATAGGAATCTTGTAAAGCAACAAGTCATGAAAGAACAAAGCAACAAGCATAGGAAAGCAAAACAAGTGCAACTTCAAAACTTTCAACATAAAGAGGGGAAACTTAATATTGTTGAGATACATAAGACCATGTTTCCCTCTCTCATAATAAATTTTAGTAGCAACATGAATAAAATTAACAATATAACTATCACATAAAACATTCTTATCATGAGCCACATGCATAAAATGATTATTACTCTCCACATAAGCATAATCATTCTTATTAATCATAGTGGGAGAAAATTCAACAAAATAGCTATCATTATTATTCTCATCACCATAGTCATCAAAGATAGGAGGCATATTGTAATCGTAATTAATTTTCTCCTCAATAGTAGGTGGACTAAAAATCATGTCATCATGATGATGTCACACTAGCATTATCAATGGATCCCCTCCTAGGTTGTGCATGGGCTCGGCGATTGTGCGTGCATGGGGAAGCGAGGAGGGGCGCATATGATAGAGAGGGTGATGGTGAAATGAATGGTGGTGGATCCACCAAGAAATGGTCACCAGAACCACGCCGGCAACCATGTCCAAGCAATGGAGGAAGGGGCATGTGTGGGCAGGGCGAACTAAGGAGAGAGGGAGAAGATGGGGAGGTGCTTGATCACCACAAGGTCACCACGAAAGGCGATGGTGCGGTCAGGGAGGTGAAACAAGGTCAAACAGAGGTGAATTAATGGTGGCCGAAGCTTAGGTAATTGGGGACGAACATGTCGATCTGGGGTGCCCGTGGTCAATTCCTCTAGTTACGATGCTCAGCTTGGTCAGGGAATCACAATGAGGCGCAGGGCAGTTCGAAACAACGACGATTGAAGTTGCTACGGGATAGGGTTCCCGGTTGGGTTGAGGAACAAGAGAGATAGAGACAAAGAGTGTAAGTGGGGAACTACTAGGGTTGTCCGGCAAAGCAGGGGGTCTTGTAGATGTCAGGAGTAGTGGCGCGTATCGTAGCGTCGAGGCAGGGCATCGGGCTGCTGGCGGCGAGCGACCCAACTGCTTCCTCGCCATCAAGGAAAACGACGTGGTTAGACGAAGCTAAAGCTGCATGGGCAACTGTTGGGCCGCGGTTGGGCCTAGGTGTGTTGTGGCAAAGCTAGGATCTCTATTTTCTGATAAAACACTTTTCTTTTTCTCTTTTCCTTATCTCTTTTGTATTTTGAAAATTTTCCATTATTTTAATAATTTCAAAATAGCAGACAAATTTCAAATACATTGGAAACATGGAGCCTTTTTATCCTGTGGAGGCTCCATGATTTTTCCTTTTCAAAACTAGAATGCATTGTGAGAAGAATTTCCTTAGAGAGAAAGTGGGGTAAAACTAGGGTTTTATTTTCATCTCCCTTTGAATACAACCTTTATAAATCAAAAATATTTTGCAATGCTCATGATGCACAATGCCAAACCCTAATTAGAATTACTACAAATCAGGATGTTATAGATCTATACCCCTTAAAATAATCTCATCTCAAGATTCCTAAGGTACAAAGAGATAAAGGAAAAAGGTTACATTAATCTTTGACGATCTCCTCGAAGAGGTTGATCCACGCCATCATGATTGTATGAAGCACTTCATGTTCATCCTTCGAGGTTGTTGCTCACACTAAGTAAACTAGGGAATAACATAAAACACAAACCAGGTATCTCATGGTAAACTCATGGATAGATGTTTCAAGAACATCTCTTTAGATAACAACATGAAACACATCAAGGTAATATAGGAAACAAAAGGACATGCTTCCAACTTGACGGTTATCCAGTCTTCATAAGGATTAAGACCAGGGAATCGTTAACATATTTCAATCCTCTGAGGAAGAAGGCTTACACCCATTGTATGCGAACATAAATTCTATAATACCCGATCATCACATGGTGCTTCGAAGCGACAAACTTTCTTAACGGTGCATACTAAGGAAGATCACATTTTTATCTCGATCTTAAGTGTGAAGGATCATCTTATAATGCTACAGTTGTGATCTAAGGAAGACATGAGCATAAATAATATATATAAAAGGGATAAACATCACATGCAGAAATAATATGTTATGATATGGTCTTTTCTTGCACTTGATCTCCATCTTGTGCTCCCTGGGATGATCACCATCATTCCATCGACGTGACTCTAAGGTCCATGGTGCCACCATCTTGGTTGTTCTCCACTAATTTATATTACATGGATTTCCATTTCTGTCACACATGCCAATAAAAGAATAAAACAATCATATGGCTCCAGCCGGTTGTCATAATTTAAAATAACATCATAAAATACATAATTTTTTTAGCAATTGACCATATCGCATCACATGCCCTACAAAAAAGTTAGACGCCTCTAATTTATTTTTGCATATTTTACTTGACTTTGAGCTTACGAATATAGAACCGTCCATACCTACAAACATCAAGCCACAAACGGTGATAAACAAATTATTAACTACCTGTTGTAGATCAGATCTTAACTATAGTGGGAGAGACAGACACCCGCTAGTCACTTATGCAAAACTAGGTGCATGTAAAGCGTGGAACATGCCTCATGTGCGAGGACATGTAAAGTTAGTTCGGGTTGCTTTATCCCACCATGCCACTAAAATCCAAAATACACAAAAAAAATTAATAACATGATCATCAACACACACATCTATATATGTACTACTCATACAGAACATCTAAGCATAGATATGGATCTGATACCACTGAAGGGTTTGCAGCATAGAAACAAAGAAATTCCTATGATATGAACGTCTAATTACGCCAAGATATAATCTAGTAGATGCTAGAAACGAGTAAAGGGTTATTCAGAAAACTCGCCCTCGAAGACCAAAAGCTTTTACGATATCAAATTTCGTTGTTAATGTAGTCGATCACTTGCTGATCTCAAAATCGAGTTGTAGAGCACTGCAAACTAGCAGCACATTCATGCTCAGGCACACATACAGCTTCCCGACAACCTCCAAGAACTCACTCTAGTAGAGCAGCGAAAGAAGCAGATCCCATCAGAGAAACTACCAGAACATGTTTATCGCTAATCTGAAGAACATGGGAACTACTAAAGGGAGAGAGTGAAATCCTTCACAGGAATGGTGTGTGATGTGAGGAGGTCTCCAACTCCTTTTATATAGGATGTAAAGTCCCAAAGGCCATGGCTAGCAGCCATGGTGGGTGCTCTCATTTCTCCCTCATTCATGTGAGTGGAGTCTCCACTCATCTCACTCACATGAATATTTATTCGACTCACCTGCATTAAATTTCCACTACATTAAATGCAATTTCTCATTAAATAAAAAATAATTTTTATTTATTTATAATAATATTTTTATTTACTTTAATTAAAAAACATTTACATAAAACCCCTTGCATAATGCCGATATTACATCTGAAACAAATTTTAGCGGTTTACCCCAAAGCAATACCAGCGCACCTCGAAATAATTTCAGCGTATTCCAAACCTTTCTCTGATATAATATATCTGCCCATTTGTGTCGGCTTACCTTAAGTGTGTCACCCTACAATTCGTGAATAA
This sequence comes from Avena longiglumis, assembly GCA_030063025.1. Lineage (NCBI taxonomy): Eukaryota > Viridiplantae > Streptophyta > Magnoliopsida > Poales > Poaceae > Avena > Avena longiglumis. Next base: position 27,245,013 of record CP125974.1, read on the forward strand.
TGCAAAGATGATCGAGACATCTCTTTGATCAATAATCAATAGCGGGACCTGGAAATCTGTACTGACTCTCACATATTCAGTGATAACTCTTATAATCACGTGAACCATTAATGTCGTACCCAATTCCTTTTGTCTCATGATATTTTACTTGTATGAGATCCGATCATAGGTATAAACCATACCTTAGCTCGATCTCGTTGCTGACAAGTACTCTTTACTCGTTCTGTGATACAACATCCTTGTGACCTAGTCACATGCTTGCAAGCGGTATTGATGTGATATCACTGAGAGGGCCCAGAGTATATTTCGCTGTATCTGGATAGATAAATCTCATTCTTGATTCATGAGGCTCAACTAATACTTTCAAAGCATCCAACGACACATTTATAGTCACCCTGTTATGGTGTGATGTTTCATGCCATCAAAGCACTCCTCCAGAATTAGTGATTGACCTAATCTCATGGTCTATGGTTTAGGGTTACTTCGTATGTGTTTGATATAACAATGTAAACTTAATGCCTAGATCGTTATTTCTATACCTACTTTGTGTATATGTTCGTTAGAACATTCTTTTAATTATATGATCCCATTATTAACAATATCCAATGTTCATGATCAGGAAATCTTGATCATCTATTAATTAACGAGCTAGTTAAATGAGAGGCATAACTAGCAACTCTGGTTTGTTTATTAGAAAAATATGTATTAATGTTTTCAATTAATACAATTCTAGCATGAGAAATAAACAACAATCATAAACTTGAAATAAGATAATAACCATTTTATTTTTGCCTCGGGCATATTCCTTCAAAAACACCACGATCAGAAACACCATTAAGATAGTTCATGGAACTAAGTTGATTTGACAATAGCCTAAACCAAATAAAAGGAGGGGAATATAACCTATCCACAAATGAAATACTATGTTGCTTCAACATGAACTAACTAGACATCCCTTTAAGAAGGAACAAGGTCTGATGGAGCTTTTACATTTCAACTCTCCAAGCTATTGTTTAAGCCCAACCAACTAGTACATGGGAAACCAGTACATATTCTTGGAGAAAATAGCAGTTTGAAGAAACAACTTACTTAGGAACTTTACAACATGATCATATGGCAACATGGCGATACTTTTGGAAAGACATCCAGAATATCACGAACCAGAAATATGTCACGAAGCTCAAGAGGGAATCTTTCTTACAAAGTAAAACGACATGGTCTTGTGAGATTTGGCATAAGCCAGACTCTTTGACCGAAGATGTGCCCCTGAACAATAGACTAGGAAACACAGTAGTGATTGGATAACCAACCATGCTAAAGTTGACACAGATGTCCTTGTATTGCATAGAAATTAAAACTTCTTAGAATATTAGATGTCCACATCAATACGCACACCCAACATTCATGAGAGATAATAGCTCGGAGGAAGTGAGCAAAGATGTGTAATAGAATCACTTCATTAAGAAGGTGATGAAATTCAGAATGACCTCTTAGTATAAAAGAGTGTGATGATAGTCTAAGGTAGAACAAATAAAAAGTTAATCAAGCTTCTTGACCATGAATTTCAACACTTTGGTGTGGTCCTAGAAATGTACAAGGCACTGACATCCTGAAATGGTTTGTCTTGATGTCTATTTATAAACTTTTATTACTTTTAGGACTCTTTGTACCGTTGTTTATGATTATTAATAGATCGGGGGAATTTTTATAAAAAACAATATAGACTTATTTTTTCTCGTGAATTAGAAGAGCCCTTAGCTATTAGAAAATACTACCTAGTAAAAGGACACACGAAACATAGCAGACCCTGGCAAAACTATGCCATTAGAGCGTGTAAAACGTTGCAAAATAGGGGTGAATAAGAGCATCTTTTTCTTATTAGACATAGGTATCAACACTAAAAATGGTGAGTCTAGCTACATTTTTCTATACCACCTATCTTTTCATTTTCTCCCCATGCGAGGAGTCGCCGCAGCCCCCCAGATTCGTCCTTTATGGTCCCACTCCGCCCTTTCGTCTGGTGGCCACGCCGTCCGATAGAGGAGAGGGGACCCCTCCTCTTCATCATTTGTTTTTGTAGGTCTGTTTTCCTTTGTTTTGTTTCCCTAGTGGCATCAGTGAGGTGGAGGCGACGATGACGTGTTGGAATAAGGTCTCTCTGGCCCCTTCCTACCTCGTGGGTGTCCGATTCGGAGTCAACGAAGGGCTCGCGAGGGTTAGCGTCACTGGATATGTTGATTATCTTTGGATATTGGCAATTGGTGTGTCTACCAATGGGACTTCTTCTGCCTTTGGGATCTACGGATTGCCAAGGAGCTTCATCGACGATTACTTCTTCCTCTTTGTCTCCTGGACGAATGTCGTTTGGCGACTTTCCGTTCACAACCAACAATGTTAGGCCAGCTCAGGTAGGAGCGGCTATGGCGGCGCGCCGTCGACACGGTCTGGAAGTTGAAGACGAAGGGCATCTCAAGGATTTCGTTGTAATTTTCGTTTTTATTTTATACTATGGTAAGTTTCTTTTTATGCCAAGGTCCTTTCCGCAAAAAAAGAGTACCAAATGATAAATCGTGGCCCGTCCGCTGCACATGCCCTTAGAAGGCTTCCAAAGGCCACTAAATAATGCTAGTGAAGGTTAGAAAAACGGAACAATGATGGTGTCCACTGTCCACCTTCATATTTATTCGGCAACTGGATATGATTGATATCTTATATTATCACAACTAAAGTTTGTTCCAGCAAGCAGTGTCGGAGCGTGACGAAAAGCATAGCGGGTGCCAAATTGAAAATTTCTAGAATTTTTTTTGAACCATGGACCTGATTTTTTCTACAATTTTAAGTTCTTCTAGTAGCAAGAAGAGATGATTTCAACCTTGAAAATGCACTTAACTCCTTAATTTAAGCTGGAATTGTCCTAGCAAGTAGAGGATGAGAAATATATTTTTTGACCAGGATCCACCGAAGTGGCCAGCGGTGAGTTTTGATCCACCGTTGTAATATTTGTGAAAAAAAGATCTAACCCAAGATCCATCCACCGATGGGCAGCAAAGAAAATCATCAAGAATTGGTGATCGAATGGCCCAAGGCCCAAGTCCACCGATGGGCAGCTGCCCAGTTTCGCCTCCAAGGCGCTCCACCAGTGCCAGCAAGGTACTATCAAAGACCGTGCGTGCATGTGCTGGTAAGGGAAGGCATTCATGGGAGGTCGTGGGAAGAGAGACCAATCATGTTGATCTAAGATTGTCTATTTTCAGCACTGAATTTTTTGGTTTATCTGTTTGGATACACTAACGTGAAGAATCAATTAGCTTGTGGGTCATACACATGCTCATGTGTCGACCATGTTCCCATCATTTATATATGGGTGTAATTTATGTTAGTTCCATCAACATAAAGAATACAACTTCTACTTCCAACTATGCATCAAGATGGTCGATCTTGTTAGATTAATATATCATGATCCCGTGATATATTCCCGATCGCCTAAATCAAGGAGAATGGTGACGATTCTGATCTCCCATTTATTGCTAGAATATAGGTGCCCAGAGCATCATCACATCTAATCTTCTCATGAACTTCAGCCCAGCTCTTGGCGGTAGCCCATTTATTCTCTCGCCACAGGATGTGGTGGTACCAAAAAGGGTCATATATATGGTTAAATTTTCCAAAGAGACTTCATTTTATGTTGAAGTTTCTAGAAATGTCGGATTTGTCAAAGAGGCCAGATAAGAAGTTACTGCATGCAATCTATTACTACAGGAACACAGGGGGTTTCATCTAGATGAGGCCTTGTTCGGTTTGCTCGGGATCGATTGGGTTTGGAATGGATTGAAGGGGATTAAATCCCATCTAAGTCAAAATCCCTCCCAATCCCCTCCAAACCACTTCAATCCACTTCCCAAGTGGATTAACCGAACATGGCCTGACTGGATCCGTTAGCCCTTCCTTGCCCTGAGCTAGGAGAGAAGAATTCAGCACGGAGAAACGCATGAGGCGGAGGGAGGGACAAGGGAGGCTAGTACAGCAACAACAAATAGCAGCAGGAGCAGGTGCGTTTGGAGAAGTAGACGAAGTGGCACGGTTCCAGCCTTCCATTTCCAGGTCATTTGAAACCCTGTAAAATTAGACGGTTCGATTAGTGCAATGCATTGGATCGGAGGAAGGAGATTGTGTAGATGTTTCGGACGCACAGATTGGATGAACCAACTTTCACTAATCGGGAAGAACTAACGTAGGAGCCTCCAGTTGGTAAATATAAAACCCCATTGCTGATAGACATCTATCTATTTATTAATATAAGGGTATTTTTCGAGGCGCTACGTTGATCCATGTCACCTAAATTACCATGATGGTTAGATCTGAAATTTACGGTTATGATTTAAGATAAATTTAATAGCTACGTAATCTGTTTAACACAATATATGTTGGTAGTGCACGTGTCATATGGACTCTCATAATTAAGCAATATGGTTTCAAAACGGCACTTCCCATCTAAAGTTGCATCCGCTATAAAAGAAATCACCATGTAGGCTCGCGGCTGTAACCTTGTAGTGGAAAAAAGACTAGCTAGAACGTGGTGGCTATGAACGGAAAAAGGAATCCAAAACTCACGTACAATGCCTTAATTTCTTTTGAAGGATCGTCATAAATGCCTTAATTAATTAGCCACACGGTGATATGCAAGGAAACAGGAACTAGGTCTACACGGCTGCTGCTAAATCGTGCAAATTGCTAAACTGTTCTCCATGGATGGACCAAGCTTCCCATTGATATTTTCGAGAGTACCCAACGATACCAAATTCATCTATCATGCCGGGCTACCGCTGGAGTCCACGCTCACACTAAAATATAGTCTTCCTAATAATACATGAGGGGCTAAATTAGCATCGACTTTCACGAGCGACTAAAAAATATTTCGTCTTAATGAGACATATGACGTCAAACCTAGAATTTTATTTAATAAAATATATACAACCCAAGATTTTCAAGAGGATAGGAATATTGTTCTCGATATCCTTAAAAGTTACAGTTGTCTGGTGAAGTGATTCATATGTTTTATCTTCAATATGCTCATATCACGGCAATAAAAAAATTATTTAGAGGACGGTAAAAACATACAATCTTAATTCTTAAGAATTGTTAATGTGGATATTGTTTGTTTGTATGAAATAAGTCTTCGATATGTGACTTTCTGTGATGTTAAAATATCAACATAACAGCACATGTCATTCCAATAAAATTGAGGACTAATTAAGATCCTTGAACTATGTTGTCTAGGTCAGGTAGTCATGTTGCATAACTAAAAATACATCAGGCAGAGTTTGTAGAAACAATTTATTAAAGAACAGGATAGCATATAGAGATATTTAAATAAAAATATAATATAACAATCGACGGTATTGTACACAAAAATGACAAATTTATTTGAGTACCATCTGATCCACACACTTACAAAACGCCTATAGAAGTTTGGAGTCGCTCGATCTCAAATTTAATAAAGGCATCACATTAGTTGCACTATGGATGGAAATGTCCTTTACACTGAAATATATTCCTTCTTAATGGAACAGCGAGGCTAAATCACCACAGAATCACGGATTCTAGCGAGTGGTGATAATGTCCTTCACTGATAGGATATTCTAGATTAATGAGACACATGATGTAAACCTTGGATTTGATCACAAATGGAATTACGGCTACAACAGGCTACTAACGATCCATTCACGAGTTGGTTTTGAAGACTACACATTTCTAATTTAAGTAAAAGTAATAAAAACAAGATAAGGTGCAAAAGCCGTTTTATTAAATATTTTTCTTATGGATGCATGCCTTACTTTCGCCATGGTAAGACCTTGAAACGTGGTGCAATTTGTGTCTATATGCAAGAAATAGAATATGGTCCTGTATTTTCAAGGATATGACGAGATATGCTTGAATGTTCTCAATATCCTTACACCTTACTGTTGTCTGCAAAATTCATGGATATGTTTTATCTTTGTTAACCACATACCAAAATTTTAAGTCAGGTGTATCTGAAAATCATAAAATCTTCATTCTAAGGAAATTCAATCATACAACAAAATTGATAACTAATGAGATTCTTAACTATGTTGCAAGGCACGTAGTCATGTTTCTTGACACAAAAATACTTTTCACTAAGATGGTCAAAGATGATAGATGTATACATGATATTTCCCTTACCATGATATTTTTCATAGGTATAGATCATTTTTGTTTCATATCACATAATGTGAAATAATGTGATAGATTCATACATCTGTAACTTTGGCTACCGATGTTAAACTTACATGCTCAAACTAAAATATTTTTTAACAACATATTAGTGTAACAAATAATAGTCAAAGTTTCATGGTGAAAACAACATTCATGTTACTAAAATGTGGCACATTTTGACATGGAGTATGTAAATGAGAGAAAGAAATCTAAACAAGGTATTTCTGAGAATTTAATGTGGCCAAGCTGTTAGGGAGAATAGATAATTGTCCTTTCAGTCAATTAATTTATTAATGAAGTCAACTAGCCTCGCATACTGATCTTCAATCTTGCAAAAACTATAATTCTATTTACTTTTCTAACATAACTTACAAAAAAACACATCGATGGTTGATAGATGACATAACAATCATTCGATGGCCAAAGTTGATAATCGCATACATAATACTTTATTTTCTATAATACTTGTGATAGTTGTAGAACATTTTTTTCTTAATAACAGGTGATAATATGATATCCATAAAACGATGTTATTATTTGCAGAACATTTACAACCCACTAAAGATGATGCCCTCGCATTTGTGAGGGCCACCATGCTAGTTGAAATAACAAAGTTAAACTCGAATGTATAACAAAGTTAATTTATGGTGCATATATATTTGTTTATCAGACACGTACATAAGTAATATTCATTTTTGTCTTGCTTCTTTTCGTATTTTTCCTCCATAATTTGCAAGAGGACAAATAAGTACAATAATTGTGTTTCTATTTTTACCAATACCACACATGGTGCTAGCGTACAAACAATCATGCAAATAGGAATTCACCTAAACAAACAAATTCTACCTAACCCAACTACGTGGCCTGTCCGAAGTTCATGGCAGGAGAGTTGTGTGGCCAAGAGGCACCCACGCGTAGAGCAGAAGCTCCTAGGAACTCCGTTTAAGATGGGATAGTAGTACAAAGGTGGCCCTATCGTCCTTATATAAATCGATAGATCGATGGTGGTCGGCTGATTATCAACTAATCACATATTCAGTTAAGGAAAGAAAGAAGAGGGACAGGCCAGGATGCAGGCGTCGTCACTCCTCCTGCTTCCTACCATGGCCGACAGTGGAGCAACGGCGACAACCTTTCATCTACCTACATCCAAAATTTAAAAGTATTTTGGAGGTTCTATTCTTTTGAAAATTTGCATGTGTGGCTTGTTTGGTTTGTAGGATTATGAAAATAGGAGTTCTTTTACTTATTAACGTTCTTTTTTCATTTGTATGTTACTCAACATGGTATGGCATGTGAATTCTATGTTTTCATTTTCCTACTTTAATAGAATCCTCTGAACTCAAGACCCAACCCTTAATGTAACACCGGAAAGGAGTCGCGCCCCTATTATGTGGTTCTAAATCGAACTGACGTATCCTCCATTAGAAAACAACCGAACCCTTGTGACCTTATTCAACCCGATAATGTGATGAGTCGGCATATTCTGATGCCAATTGACTCCATTGATATGCTTAAGATTGATCTGGCAAAATCTTTTGACAGAATTGAGTGGGACTTTATTTGTAAAGCCTTGGCCAGGAAGAATTTACATCCTCACTTTATTAAGATGGTTCATGCCTGCATTTCCTCTCCTGTTTTTTCTGTTATCATTAATGGCCAGGCTTATGCAAAATTTACTAGTTCCAGAGGCATAAGACAAGGATGCCCCTTATCACCCTATTTGTTTATCCTTGGCATCAATGAACTCTCTATCATGCTTTCTGAGGCCCTTTCAAATGCTGAGTACTCTGGAATCTCACTTGGTCCCCACTGCCCTCCAATCCACTCCTTGCTTTTTGCTGATGGTCTCCTGGTTTTTGGGACTGCTTCTGTTCAAGAAGCTCAAGCCATCAAGGATATTCTTATAGATTTTTGCAAGGTTTCTGGTCAAACCCGCGGTGAAATCTGGCATCATTTTAGCAAAAGGTTGACCCAATCACCCTTTCTAATATCTCTCGGATCTTTCTGTTGCCATTGATCAAAATTTTACCCATCTGGGTCATCCCCTCATTTTACCTGCTAGGAATAGGAGTGAAGCATACAATTTTATAATCCAAAAATTCAAATCAAAACTCTCTACCTATAAGGCAAATTCTCTCTCCCATGCTGCCAGGTTGGAACTAATCAAATGCATGCTTTCTTCTATTCACATCTATTACATGTCAAACCTTCATTTTCAAAAACTCCTTAAGAAACTTTAGGCCATTATGAGAGTTTTCTGGTGGACTGGTTCTTCCTCAGAACCCTCAAAAAGAGCTCTCTGCTTAACTGCTTGGAATAACATTTGTGCTCCCAAATCTGAAGGTGGTGGGTCGAGAAACCTACAAGCCACTAACATGAGCCTCATTCTTTCAGCTGCCTGGAGAATAGCTGAGAAACCAAACTCTTTTATGCAAAGTGTGATCAAAGCAAAATATTTTCCCCACTCTTCCATCTGGAGGGCTAGTAGGAATGTTCCTAAGTCTGCTTTTTGGTCCTCAATCTTAAAAGTAAGACATCTTCTTATCAATAACTCCTACTATCAAATATGCAGAGGCAATTCTTCTATCTGGAGCTCCCCCTGGTTTTCTGATTGGGAAAATATCTATGATAACCTCACTATTCAACAAAAAGGTTTCAATTATCCCTCTACTATCAATCAGCTTTGGCTTCCTAATTCTCAGACTTGGAACACCAATCTCATTAACAGTCTGTTCTCTAGGGAGGTTGCTAAGGCTATCAAAAACACTAATATCATTCCTTCAGAGGAAGATGACATACTTTGCTGGAAGCCAACCCCAAATGGAAAATGCAATCCCAAATCTACATACAAAACTTGTTTGTCTTGGCTTTTTATTTCAGGAACTCCCAAGCTGGCGGGTTCAAGATTCAACTAAGGAGATTCTTAGGAAAGTGTGGAAATGCAACAAGATGATTCCCAGTTAAAACCTTTGCTTGGAGATTCTTTGAGAGGAGCACTAAACACGGTGTTAGAGGATCCCAATTCTCTACTCATAATGACAACGGCCCATTGCAGTGCAATATCCTGGCCGATGCTCATCTTTTTCTTTGTCCTTTGCAAAAGCTTGGTTGCTTCCACCCTGTTTTATTAAAAGTGAGATCTTATCAAATAACACTACTGATATTTCCCAAATCATTGTGAACCTGCTTAGACAAAACCACCCAAATGCCGATTTAAACTATGTCTTTACTTTTCTTTGGTGTGTCTGGAAAGCCAGGAACGATCAGCTATTTTGCAGGAAAAAAGACCAGCCCTCAACAGGTGCCAATTCACACTGCAGCTCTTCTTAAGGATCTGGAGTCTGAAGAACTAATAAAATGCTCTCACCTGCCAAAAGATCTGTTGGGGGTCTCTATTCCAACTAATTTCTATTTTATAGGTCCTAAGGTCTATTTTGATGCATCTTGGAGGAAGCAACATGGAGCTTAATGTCTCATTGGAATTGGCATTTACTTTTACGAATCTTTGCGGTGAAGAAAGAACTGATGTTTTCATTCTTGCATCCAAAGAAGATGTACCTTCCCTTTGCAGTGAAGCCGGGCTATGGTTCTTCTTTGCATCTGCTGTGATGCTCTGAAACTCACAAGACCCATTTTCTTCAACAATCTCTCCTTGGCAAAGGCAGCTATAGCTTAGGGCATCGATAATAACATATGATAATGAAAATTAGAAGACAAGCAATAGAAATACAACTCTTGCCTACCCTTCTCTATCCATCATCTTCCATATCAAAGAAGTTAATGGGTAGTAGCTCTCAAAATGATGAAACAGAATCAAATCCAGGAGCTTAGGGATTATGCCCAATCTTGGCTGCTATCGATACGATCTGACAAATTGGGTTTGTAATACTTGATGTACAATGTTTTTGAGCTGCAATATATTTGGGTGCGTCAGCACCCATTCTCTGTTCAAAAAAAAAAAAAAAGACCCGAGCGAAAGCCCTTCCACATGGGACTCCCGACCCACCACGGGCAAATTTTGTCTCTATTCGACCCATCGATCTCATGGTCAGCACATCAAACTTTGTTAGTTCTATGAAATGATTTAAATGAAAAATATATTAACATTATAGGGGTATCCTAAAGTTTAGTTCTTTATTTCAAATTGTTCAAAATTATAATGTGTTATGACTCGGTCAAAAATGACATATATATAGTACTCCCTCCGTTTCAAAATATAAGATGTTTTAGATTTATAAAGAAAATGAATCTAGACTTCTTTTAGTGTGTATATTTACCCCTAAGTTGAGTGAACCTACATACTAAAACAAGTCTAGATACATTCGTTTCGCAAATCTAAAATATCTTATATTTTGAAATGGAGGGAGTACGTCTGATGATGCAAGAGCCCCCTGCAACAACTCATCATGGGCCAAACGTTCATCTAAAGCGTTACTAGTGCATATCCAATAGATTTAGTATGCATTGCATTTTTTTATCAACCAAAAAACCATATATGCATCTTAAGCCTCCACTATATTCACTTGATCAACCAGAAACCGAGCTTAAGAATGTCGTACTTCATGAACACACCCATTGTCATTGGAATGCGGGTATAATCATGCAACCAATTAACATGCGAGCACTAGAGGAAAAAGGGCCATCCGTTCGCCACCCCTGGGAGCATTAGTCCCGGTTGCGCCACCAACCGGGACTAATGCTGGCACGCGTCCCGGTTGGAGCGGGCACGGGCCGAGGCATGGGTCCCGGTTGGTAAGGGGCATCGTCCGGTTGGAGCCACCAGGGACTAAAGGTTTGCCCACAGCCACGTGGCGTGTACGCTGCCTTTAGTCGGTTCTTTGGCTCCAACCGACTAAAGACCTGCCCTCTATAAATGCAACGCCCTCTGCCTCCACTCTGTTTTTGAATGGTGTAAGGTGTGAGGGTGTGTGCTAGTTTTTCTCATGCATGCATTGAAGGTGTTTGTTGAAATGTTTGAGTGAAAAATCCAGTTGAGTTTCTCATAGAACAAAAATATAGAAGGTGTCCGAGACGCTTGAGCTTTCTCCTCTTTATTTCCCTCGATCGAGGTTAGCAATCCTATCTTTTCTAGGTCATTGATACAATTCATGTCGGTGTGAATTGGTTATTTCACTATTTGATGTCTGTTTTTGATAAACTTACTTATATGATGCAGATGAGCGGTCGGGAATGGATGTCGGTGACGGCGGGTAGCGGGTATATCAAAGGCGTGGATAAATTTATCGATGTGGCTCGGCAAACAAAGAGAATGGATTTATCGTTGTCCATGTGTTCAATGTCGGAACAACAAGGAGTACTCTTCCTCGAAAATCATTCGCGGCCACGATTATGAAAGGTTTCATGCCCAACTATAATTTACGGACCAAGCACGGGGAAAGAGGGGTTATGATGGAAGATGGTGAAGAAGAAGATGATGATAACAACTATCATCATATGTTTCTGAATCTGGTGATCTTGCTATGGAAGACAATGGAGAGGAAAAAGGTGAAGAACGGGCATCGGATGAGCCGGTGATGAACTTGGTAGGGTCATTTCGATGCAAAGTGAGACGTGAAATGAAAATGAGAAGTTGAAGTTAGAGGGCATGTTAGAAGATCACAAGAAATTGTTGTACCCAAATTGTGAAGATGGCGGCACAAAGCTCGGTACCACCTTTGGAATTGTTGCGATGGAAGGCGGTGTGGTCTAGCGACTCCTCATTTGAAAAGATCTTGAAAATAATGAAGCGAAGTTTCCAAAACATAACGAACTTCCCGAGAGTACCTCTGAGCAAAGAAGACTCTCTCATCCTCTGGGATTAGATGTGCAAAAGATACATGCATGCATTAATGACGCATCCTCTACATGATAAGGAGTATGAGAATTTAGATAAATGCCGGTATGCAGCGTTGCGGTATAAGATCGACGAGATGACCACGGTGATGTTGAGGAGAGCCCCTCGGAAGAGGGTTCTGCTAAGGTTATGTGGTATGCTCCTATAATACCAAGGTTGAAAGCATGTTCGAAACAAAGAGCATGCCGGGTTGTTGCGATGGCACAAAGAAGACCGTAAGAAATACGGGAGTTGAGACACCCTACGATGGGTCACAGTGGAGAAAAATCGAGAGACTTCCCGGACTTTGCGGTGATGCAAGGAACTTATGGTTTGGTCTAATACGGATGGCATGAATCCTTTTGGGAGCAGAGCTGATCCACACACGGCCCGTGACTCTATGTATCTACAACCTGCCTCCTTGGTTGTGCATGAAGCGTAAGTTCATTATGATGCGGTGCTCATCCAAGGCCCAAGCAACCGGCAACGACATTGATGTGTACCTTAGGCCATTAGTTGAAGAACTCTTACGGTTGTGGGGCAAACCAGGTGTACGTCGTGGGATGAGAACAAGCAGAGCCATTTAATCTATGAGGGTTGTTATTCGTAACCATCAATGATTGGCCTGCTCTTAGTAACCTTTCAGGACAGACAAACAAAAGATATAAGGCATGCACCCTGTTTAGATAAGACCGACGTACATATTTGCATAAATGCAAGAAGGTTGTGTACCTAGCGAATCGGCGATTTCTTCCGACCAATCATCCGTAAGAAAGAAAGGCAAGCATTTCAAAGGTGAGGCGGATCACCGAAGAAGCCTGAACTCCCGGATGGTGATGATGTATTTGGTATGGTCAAGGACATAGAAGTAATCTTTGGAAAGGGTCGGTGGTCAATCAGTTCGAGCAGCGTCGCTACAGGACACGCACCCATGTGGAAGAAGAAATCTATATTTTGGGAGCTGCCATATTGGAAAGTCCTGCGTGTCCGCTCTTCAATCGGCGTGATGCACGTGGCGAAGAATCTCTGCGTGAACTGCTAGGATTCCTAGGCGTGTATGGGAAGACAAAAGATACACCAAGCACGGAGGACCAACAAATTATGAAAGACCCAAAGAACATGCATACTGAGATAACAAAGACGGATAAAGGCGTCACTTAAGTCATGCCCTATGCTCTTACCAAAGCGGAGAAGGAAATCTTTTTGAAGTCCTTTCGTATCAAGGTGCCGTCGGGCTTATCATCTAATATAAAGGGATAATAAATATGGCGAGAAAAAGTTCCAAAACCTGAAGTCTCATGATCACGTGATTATGACGCGATTGCTTCCGATTGCATTGAGGGGCTTCTACGGAAAATGTTCGAGTACCCATTGTGAAGCTGTGTGCATTCCTCAATGCAATATCTCGAAGGTAATCAATCCGGATATTACGCCAAGGTTCTGAAGGATGTGGTACAATGTCTTGTTAGTTTTGAATTGGTGTTCCCACCATCCTTCTTCAATATTATGACGTATCTCTGGTTCATCTAGTGGAAGAGATTGCCATTCTCGGTCCGGTATTTCTGCACAATATGTTCCCCTTTGAGAGTTTCATGGGAGTCTTAAAGAAATATGTTCATAACCGTGCTAGACGTAAGGAAGCATCTCCAAGGGATATGGAGCAGAGGAGGTCATTGAGTTTTGTGTTGACTTTATTCGACCTTAAGCGATTGGTGTTTCGACTCGCGGCATGAGGGAAGACTAAGTGGAAAAACCACTGGGAAAGAAAGCAGCGATATGTAGGGACGGGATTCTTTCACTAAAGCACACTACAGTTCTACATAATTCCACCTTGGCAGCTCAGTATATGGAGGAACACAAGAATATTATACGCTCAAAAACCGGGAAGCTTGAATCATGGATTGAGATGAACACATGAAGTCATCGGTGGTTGGATGCGGACACAACTCTTGAATGACACCACTGTTGGAGATCAGCTATACTTGTTGGCGGCGTCACCATCTTCTCTTGTATTGAATTTCCAAGTGCGAAATAAATGGGAATACATTCTACACGATCGCCCAAGATAAAGAGCACCAACCAAAATAGTGGTGTCCGCTTTGATGCAATAGGCGAGAATGGACAAAAGGACACATATTATGGTTACATAGAGGAGATATGGGAACTAGACTATGGAGTCTCTTTTAAGGTCCCTTTGTTTATTTGCAAATGGGTCAACTGAATGGGGAAGGGTAAAGATAGACGGTTATGCGGAATGACAACAGATGGATCTCAACAATCTTGGTTATAGAGATGAACCATTCGTCCTAGCCAATGATGTGTCTCGGGTTTTCTATGTGAAGGACATGTCCTCGGACCGAAAAAAGAAAAATATGCAAACGAATACATCATATGATGATCCAAAGCGTCACATAGTTCTTTCGGGGAAAAGAAACATCGTGGGAATCGAGGGCAAGATGGACATGTCGAAGATTATAATAAGTTTGATGAAATTCTGCCCTCCACGGTGAAAACCCACCCAAGCATTCCGTTAAGTAAAGAAGATGCTCCATGGTTACGTCTGAAGCGGTCATAAGGAATGACATATGTCTTGAGTTCATGTCTTTCGCGGTTTGTGGCTTGACCGTTAAGTAAAGAAGATGCTTCATGCTCATATTATGTAACTCTAGTTCATGTCTTTGGTTTGTGGCTTGAGAAGGATATCTTCGCGGTTTGTGGCCTTTAGTCCGGTTTTGTAGTCTCAGTTTTAATATTAATAAATGTCTTGAGTGTTAGTCCCATTTTGTGGCTGGACCGGAGTGCCTCTATGACCGGTTTCGGAGATCTTGGGAGGGCCCAGGCTCGTCGGCATCTCCCGAAACTGGCATGATGGTGTCCCTCTCGAAAACCATCTTGCAGCTTGTAACTTCACTAACTAGATCAATCGCCTCGGAGCTAACTAATTTCACATATTAGGGAGTGCCTCTATGACCGATTTCTCGGAGATGCCGGAGGCCCAGGCTCGTCGGCATCTCCTCGAACAGGCCGCAGTGGTGTCCTGCTCGAAAACCATCTTGCAGCTTGTAACTTCACTAACTAGATCAATACGCCTCGGGCTAACTAATTTCACATATTAGGAGTGCCTCTATGACCGATTTCTCGGAGATCTTGGGAGGACTGGGCTCGTCGGCATCTCCACAGAAGCGATGGTGTCCTGCTCTCGAAAACCATCTTGCAGCTTGTAACTTCACTAACTAGATCAATACGCCTCGGAGCTAACTAATTTCACATATTAGGAGTGCCTCTATGACCAGTTTCTCGGAGATCTTGGGAGGGCCCAGGCTCGTCGGCATCTCCACAGGCCGCAGATGGTGTCCTGCTCTCAAAACCATCTTGCAGCTTGTAACTTCACTAACTAGATCAATACGCCTCGGAGCTAACTAATTTCACATATTAGGAGTGCCTCTATGACCAGTTCTCGGAGATGCCGGAGGAGTGGGCTCGTCGGCATCTCCTCCTCGAAATCGTAGTGGTGTCTCGCTCTCTAAAACCATCTTGGAGATGCCTCAACTGGCTGGAGGCTGGACTCACAAGGATGCATATTTATAGTACAAGCAGCTCGGCATAATGTCGACACTCACGACATAATGTCGACACTCATCCCTATTATTAGTCTTGACTCATCTTTAGTCGGTTGGTGTCTCCAACGGGACTAAGGTTCATCTTTAGTCGGTTGGTGACACCATCCGGGACAAGGTAAGCCGCCGCGACATAATGTCGACACTCACCCCTATTATTAGTGTTGTGCGGCCCACTCTGCATAATCCCTTTAGTCCCGGTTTGTGACTACATCGGACTAAATGTGTTGAACAATGATCATGTGTGTGGACATTGGTATGTAGAACAATGTTGCAGAGGAAGTTTTCCTTTTGTCGCGGAAAATCCCTTTTCCATTTTCGGCGCAAAAAAGCATCGTTTTGTGAAGTAACCACCAAAATGCCGTTTGAATGCTACCGTCCTATTTTCCTAAAATACTAGAGCACCTTACATGGACTATATCCCAACGGTACAAATCGGGACTAAATATGAACCCTCTCTTTATATAGGCATTTCCTCTATTTATTAGGTAACACTTAAGACATTTATTAATATTAAAAGCGGGACAAATCGGGACTAGCTAACACTCGGGCCTAAAGCCCCTTTAGTCATAATCATGCCTAGTCCTATAGTACGCAGCTTGAGGTCTTCATCGTCGTCGTCATCATCATCGTCATCGTCACACCGCCACTCGGGATCCTCGGCCCATCCATGGCATATACGAGCCATTCCAGCCTTGGATTCACGGCGGGTGGGAGAGGGTCTCTGGAAGCGATCGCTCGCCGGGCGATGTGGGGCTGTGGCGGGTGGACTCGTGGGCACCGTGGCGAGGATGGTCTCCGGCGATGTAGCGCATCACTTTGATGATAATGCGGTTCTCCACCACAGCACGGCCGACCGTTGTTGTTCACCGGTGGCGGGCCATCACCCTCGTACTGGCGAGCTCCTTTCCGCCTATTAGCGAAGAAGGCATTCCAGTGTCATAGTTGTCGGGATCACTGGGATCCATCCCTACTCGGCGTGAGCTCGTGGTAGAAGTGGTTTGTGATGGCCGCTGGCGTGCGGAACCTTGAGGGCGGAGGGAGAACCCTCGGCGCTCGGCATCCAGCCGTGGCGGCGGTACCCGTGGACAAGGGTAGTTGGGCGCCACGCCTCGGTCTCCTCGAGGGTCGAATGGCCCGATGGCGTTGTCCATTGTTCTAAGAGAGGAAGGTGTGGATGTGTGGATAGCCATGACACGATCACCCTAAATATAGAGGAAAGCGGAAAACTTGGCATGAAGCTTTGGGAAATGGCGGGAAATATCTTTAGTCGGTTAGTGACTACATCCGGACTAAAAGCTCTAGTAGAAAGGAAAGGCGGAAAACTTGGCGGGAAGAGGTGGGAAATGGCGGAAAATATTTTTAGTCGGTTTGTGACTACATCCGGACTAAATGTCTTGAACAATGATCATGTTTGAAAAAACCTTCATAAAATTACCTATCATGTTCGAGGTTTCATGGCTTTGGTCCAAATGACCGATGTTATGTCTTGAATCACGGCATAGTTTGTGATGTTGTGCCCATATTATGCATGTGTGTGGACATTGGTATGGAGAACAATGTTGCAGAGGAAGTTTTCCTTTTGTCGCATACGGAAAAGCCCTTTTCCATTTTCCGAAGCAAAAAAGGGTCGTTTGTGAAGTAACCACCAAAATGCCGTTTGAATGCTACCGTCCTATTTTCCTAAAATACTAGACCACCTTACATGGACTATATCCCAACGGTACATCTCAAACCTTTTCGTCCATCCACGGTAAAAGGACAAATGTCTGTAGAATCGGCGGAAGTGGGTCCGGTTTGTACTACGGTACATGATCTATCGCCGTGATTTTTGAAAAAATCGTTTTAGACTCAATATGTGGTTTCTTGAGATCCAATGCAAGTTCTAACGATGCGTCCCATATCTTCATGCACACCGGTTCGACCATAGTTAGAAATTCAAATAATTCAAAGCGGGCATAATAAATTCAAAAAAATCCGAACAATGAAAATCCTTCGTGGTGTCATATTATGTTACATAGTTGAAAGGAAAAATACGGACTTGGTACATTGATCATGTTTGAAAAACCTTCACAAAATGACCTATCATGTTCGAGGTTTCATGGCTTTGGTCCAAATGACCGATGTTATGTCTTGAATCACGGCATAGTTTGTGATGTTGTGCCCATATTATGCATGTGTGTGGACATTGGTATGGAGAACAATGTTGCGGAGGAAGTTTTCCTTTTTGCATATGAAAAGCCCTTTTCCATTTTCCGGCGCAAAACGGGTCGCTTTTGTGAAGTAACCACCAAAATGCCGTTTGAATGCTACCGTCCTATTTTCCTAAAATACTAGACCACCTTAAATGGACTATATCCCAACGTACATCTCAAACCTTTTCGTCCATCCACGGTAAAAGGACAAATGTCTGTAGAATCGGCGGGGAAGTCGGTTTGTACTACAGGTACATGATCTACCGCCCGTGATTTTTTGAAAAAATCATTTTTAGACTCGCAATATGTGGTTTCGTTAGAGATCCAATGCAAGTTCTAACAATATGAAAGGAAAAATACCAGACTTGGTATATTGATCATGTTTCGAAAGGAAAAATCCGAACAATGGTCGTCCCCTATCACTTCTTATGTTTATAGTTTTTCTAAATTCCAAATTGATATTAAAAAAATATAAGTTAATTCATTTTTAATTGTAAATGGTTCATATTTTAAATGGTTACATTAATTAAATTTTTAAAACAGAAAATGTTTTTGAATTATTTATTTAAATCCAAACACTTTTTATGTTTAAATTTTTTCTAAATTCCAACTTAATATTCAAAAATATAAGTTAATTAACTTTAAAAGGTTACATTAATTATTTTTTAGAAATAGAAAATGGTTTTGGATTATTTATTCAAATCCATACACTTCTTATGTTTAAAGTTTTTCTAAATTCCAAATTAATATTAAAAAATATAAGTTAATTCATTTTAAAAGGTTACATTAATTATTTTCAAAAATAGAAAATGGTTTTGGATTATTTATTCAAATCCATACACTTCGTATGTTTAAAGTTTTTCTAAATTCCAAATTGATATTAAAAAAATATAAGTTAATTCATTTTAATTGTCGATGGTTCATATTTTAAATGGTTACATTAATTATTTTTAAAAGAAAATGTTTTTGAATTATTTATTTAAATCCAAACACTTTTATGTTTAAATTTTTCTAAATTCCAAATTGATATTAAAAAATATAAGTTAATTCATTTTTAATTGTAAATGGTTCATATTTTAAATGGTTACATTAATTATTTTTAAAAGCAGAAAATGTTTTGAATTATTTATTTAAATCCAAACACTTTTTATGTTTAAAATTTTCTAAATTCAAATTATTATTCAAAAATATAAGTTAATTCATTTTAAAGGTGACATTAATTATTTTTAAAAATAGAATATGTTTTGAATTATTTATTCAAATCCAAACACTTCTTATGTTTAAAGTTTTTCTAAATTCCAAATTGATATTAAAAAATATAAGTTAATTCATTTTTAATTGTAAATGGTTCATATTTTAAATGGTTACATTAATTATTTTTTAAAACAGAAAATGTTTTTGAATTATTTATTCAAATCCAAACACTTCTTACGATGCTCAGGGCGAACCACGCCGGCAACCATGTCCAAGCAATGGAGGAAGGGGCATGTGTGGGCAGGGCGAACTAAGGAGAGAGGGAGAAGATGGGGAGGTGCTTGATCACCACAAGGTCACCACGAAAGGCGATGGTGCGGTCAGGGAGGTGAAACAAGGTCAAACAGAGGTGAATTAATGGTGGCCGAAGCTTAGGTAATTGGGGACGAACATGTCGATCTGGGGTGCCCGTGGTCAATTCCTCTAGTTACGATGCTCAGCTTGGCCAGGGAATCACAATGAGGCGCAGTTCGAAACAACGACGATTGAAGTTACTTACGGATAGGGTTCGGTTGGGTTGAGGAACAAGAGATAGAGACAAAGAGTGTAAGTGGGAACTACTAGGGTTGTCCGCAAAGCGAGGGGTCTTGTAGATGTCGGGAGTAGTGGCGCGATCGTGGCGTCGAGGCGGTGGCATCGTCAGCTGGCGGCGACCCAACCCTTCCTCGCCATCAAGGAAAACGACGTGGTTAGACGGCTAAAGCTGCATGGGCAAGCTGTTGGGCAGTTGGGCCTAGGTGTGTTGTGGCAAAGCTAGGATCTCTATTTTCTGATAAAACACTTTTCTTTTTCTCTTTTCCTTATCTCTTTTGTATTTTGAAAATTTTCCATTATTTTAATAATTTCAAAATAGCAGACAAATTTCAAATACATTGGAAACATGGAGCCTTTTTATCCTGTGGAGGCTCCATGATTTTTCCTTTTCAAAACTAGAATGCATTGTGAGAAGAATTTCCTTAGAGAGAAAGTGGGGTAAAACTAGGGTTTTATTTTCATCTCCCTTTGAATACAACCTTTATAAATCCAAAATATTTTGCAATGCTCATGATGCACAATGCCAAACCCTAATTAGAATTACTAAAAATCAGGATGTTATAGATCTATACCCCTTAAAATAATCTCATCTCGAGATTCCTAAGGTACAAAGAGAGAAAGGAAAAAGGTTACATTAATCTTTGACGATCTTCTCGAAGAGGTTGATCCACGCCATCATGATTGTATGAAGCACTTCATGTTCATCCTTCAAGGTTGTTGCTCACACTAAGTAAAATAGGGAATAACATAAAACACAAACCAGGTATCTCATGGTAAACTCATGGATAGATGTTTCAAGAACATCTCTTTAGATAACAACATGAAACACATCAAGGTAATATAGGAAACAAAAGGACATGCTTCCAACTTGACGGTTATCCAGTCTTCATAAGGATTAAGACCAGGGAATCGTTAACATATTTCAATCCTCTAAGGAAGAAGGCTTACACCCATTGTATGCGAACATAAATTCTATAATACCCGATCATCACATGGTGCTTCGAAGCGACGAACTTTCTTAACGGTGCATACTAAGGAAGATCACATTTTTATCTCGATCTTAAGTGTGAAGGATCATATTATAATGCTACAGTTGTGATCTAAGGAAGACATGAGCATAAATAATATATATAAAAGGGATAAACATCACATGCAGAAATAATATGTTATGATATGGTCTTTTCTTGCACTTGATCTCCATCTTGTGCTCCCTGGGATGATCACCATCATTCCATCGACGTGACTCTAAGGTCCATGGTGCCACCATCTTGGTTGTTCTCCACTAATTTATATTACATGGATTTCCATTTCTGTCACACATGCCAATAAAAGAATAAAACAATCATATGGCTCCAGCCGGTTGTCATAATCTAAAATAACATCATAAAATACATAATTTTTTTAGCAATTGACCATATCGCATCACATGCCCTACAAAAAAGTTAGACGCCTCTAATTTATTTTTGCATATTTTACTTGACTTTGAGCTTACGAAGATAGAACCGTCCATACCTACAAACATCAAGCCACAAACGGTGATAAACAAATTATTAACTACCTGTTGTAGATCAGATCTTAACTATAGTGGGAGAGACAGACACCCGCTAGTCACTTATGCAAAACTATTTGCATGTCAAGCGTGGAACATGCCTAATGTGCGAGGACATGTAAAGTTAGTTCGGGTTGCTTTATCCCACCATGCCACTAAAATCCAAAATACACAAAAAAATTTAATAACATGATCATCAACACACGCATCTATATATGTACTACTCATACAGAACATCTAAGCATAGATATGGATCTGATACCACTGAAGGGTTTGCAGCATAGAAACAAAGAAATTCCTATGATATGAACGTCTAATTACGCCAAGATATAATCTAGTAGATGCTAGAAACGAGTAAAGGGTTATTCAGAAAACTCGCCCTCGAAGACCAAAAGCTTTTACGATATCAAATTTTTACGTTGTTAATGTAGTCGATCACTTGCGATCTCAAAATCGAGTAGAGCACTGCAAACTAGCAGCACATTCATGCTCGTCGAGCACACATGACTTCCGACAACCTCCAAGAACTCACTCTAGTAGAGCAATGAAAGAAGGCATCCCATCGAGAAACTACTAACATGTTTATCGATAATCTGAAGAACATGGGAACTACTAAAGGGAGAGAGTGAAATCCTTCACAGGAATGGTGTGTGATGTGAGGAGGTCTCCAACTCCTTTTATATAGGATGTAAAGTCCCAAAGGCCATGGCTAGCAGCCATGGTGGGTGCTCTCATTTCTCCCTCATTCATGTGAGTGGAGTCTCCACTCATCTCACTCACATGAATATTTATTCGACTCACCTGCATTAAATTTCCACTACATTAAATGCAATTTCTCATTAAATAAAAAATAATTTTTATTTATTTATAATAATATTTTTATTTACTTTAATTAAAAAAACATTTACATAAAACCCCTTGCATAATGCCGATATTACATCTGAAACAAATTTTAGCGGTTTGCCCCAAAGCAATACCAGCGCACCTCGAAATAATTTCAGCGTATTCCAAACCTTTCTCTGATATAATATATCTGCCCATTTGTGTCGGCTTACCTTAAGTGTTTCACCCTACAATTCGTGAATAATGCAAAGATGATCGAGACATCTCTTTGATCAATAATCAATAGCGGGACCTGAAAATATGTACTGACTCTCACATATTCAGTGATAACTCTTATAATCACGTGAACCATTAATGTCGTACCCAATTCCTTTTGTCTCATGATATTTTACTTGTATGAGATCCGATCATAGGTATCAACCATACCTTAGCTCGATCTCGTTGCTGACAAGTACTCTTTACTCGTTCTGTGATACAACATCCTTGTGACCTAGTCACATGCTTGCAAGCGGTATTGATGTGATATCACTGAGAGGGCCCAGAGTATATTTCGCTGTATCTGGATAGATAAATCTCATTCTTGATTCATGAGGCTCAACTAATACTTTCAAAGCATCCAACGACACATTTATAGTCACCCTGTTATGGTGTGATGTTTCATGCCATCAAAGCACTCCTCCGGAATTAGTGATTGACCTAATCTCATGGTCTATGGTTTAGGGTTACTTCGTATGTGTTTGATATAACAATGTAAACTTAATGCCTAGATCGTTATTTCTATACCTACTTTGTGTATATGTTCGTTAGAACATTCTTTTAATTATATGATCCCATTATTAACAATATCCAATGTTCATGATCAGGAAATCTTGATCATCTATTAGTTAACGAGCTAGTTAAATGAGAGGCATAACTAGCAACTCTGGTTTGTTTATTAGAAAAATATGTATTAATGTTTTCAATTAATACAATTCTAGCATGAGAAATAAACAACAATCATAAACTTGAAATAAGATAATAACCATTTTATTTTTGCCTCTCGGGCATATTCCTTCAAAAACACCACGATCAGAAACACCATTAAGATAGTTCATGGAACTAAGTTGATTTGACAATAGCCTAAACCAAATAAAAGGAGGGGAATATAACCTATCCACAAATGAAATACTATGTTGCTTCAACACGAACTAACTAGACATCCCTTTAAGAAGGAACAAGGTCTGATGGAGCTTTTACATTTCAACTCTCCAAGCTATTGTTTAAGCCCAACCAACTAGTACATGGGAAACCAGTACATATTCTTGGAGAAAATAGCAGTTTGAAGAAACAACTTACTTAGGAACTTTACAACATGATCATATGGCAACATGGCGATACTTTTGGAAAGACATCCAGAATATCACGAACCAGAAATATGTCACGAAGCTCAAGAGGGAATCTTTCTTACAAAGTAAAACGACATGGTCTTGTGAGATTTGGCATAAGCCAGACTCTTTGACCGAAGATGTGCCCCTGAACAATAGACTAGGAAACACAGTAGTGATTGGATAACCAACCATGCTAAAGTTGACACAGATGTCCTTGTATTGCATAGAAATTAAAACTTCTTAGAATATTAGATGTCCACATCAATACGCACACCCAACATTCATGAGAGATAATAGCTCGGAGGAAGTGAGTAAAGATGTGTAATAGAATCACTTCATTAAGAAGGTGATGAAATTCAGAATGACCTCTTAGTATAAAAGAGTGTGATGATAGTCTAAGGTAGAACAAATAAAAAGTTAATCAAGCTTCTTGACCATGAATTTCAACACTTTGGTGTGGTCCTAGAAATGTACAAAATCGACATCCTGAAATGGTTTGTCTTGATGTCTATTTATAAACTTTTATTACTTTTAGGACTCTTTGTACCGTTGTTTATGATTATTAATAGATCGGGGAATTTTATAAAAAACAATATAGACTTATTTTTTCTCGTGAATTAGAAGAGCCCTTAGCTATTAGAAAATACTACCTAGTAAAAGGACACACGAAACATAGCAGACCCTGGCAAAACTATGCCATTAGAGCGTGTAAAACGTTGCAAAATAGGGGTGAATAAGAGCATCTTTTTCTGATTAGACCTAGGTATCAACACTAAAAATGGTGAGTCTAGCTACATTTTTCTATACCACCTATCTTTTCATTTTCTCCCCATGCGAGGAGCATACCCCCAGATTCGTCCTTTATGGTCCACTCCGCCTTTCGTGCGGTGGCCACGCCAGATAGAGGAGAGGGACCCCTCCTCTTCATCATTTGTTTTGTAGGTCTGTTTTCCTTTGTTTTGTTTCCCTAGTGGCATCAGTGAGGTGGAGGCGATGGCGACGTGGAATAAGGTCTCTCCGACCCTTCCTACCTCGTGGGTGTCCGATTCGGAGTCAACGAAGGGCTCGCGAGGGTTAGCGTCATGATATGTTGATTATCTTTGGATATTGTCAATTGGTGTGTCTACCAATGGGACTTCTTCTGCCTTTGGGATCTACGGATTGCCAAGGAGCTTCATCGACGATTACTTCTTCCTCTTTGTCTCCTGGACGAATGTCGTTTGGCGACTTTCCGTTCACAACCAACAATGTTAGGCCAGCTCAGGTAGGAGCGGCTATGGCGGCGCGCCGTCGACACGGTCTGGAAGTTGAAGACGAAGGGCATCTCAAGGATTTCGTTGTAATTTTCGTTTTTATTTTATACTATGGTAAGTTTCTTTTTATGCCAAGGTCCTTTCCGCAAAAAAAGAGTACCAAATGATAAACCGTGGCCCGTCCGCTGCACATGCCCTTAGAAGGCTTCCAAAGGCCACTAAATAATGCTAGTGAAGGTTAGAAAAACGGAACAATGATGGTGTCCACTGTCCACCTTCATATTTATTCGGCAACTGGATATGATTGATATCTTATATTATCACAACTAAAGTTTGTTCCAGCAAGCAGTGTCGGAGCGTGACGAAAAGCA
This sequence comes from Avena longiglumis, assembly GCA_030063025.1. Lineage (NCBI taxonomy): Eukaryota > Viridiplantae > Streptophyta > Magnoliopsida > Poales > Poaceae > Avena > Avena longiglumis. The sequence goes on from CP125974.1 coordinate 27,270,066, forward strand.
TAGCGGGTGCCAAATTGAAAATTTCTAGAATTTTTTTTGAACCATGGACCTGATTTTTTCTACAATTTTAAGTTCTTCTAGTAGCAAGAAGAGATGATTTCAACCTTGAAAATGCACTTAACTCCTTAATTTAAGCTGGAATTGTCCTAGCAAGTAGAGGATGAGAAATATATTTTTTGACCAGGATCCACCGAAGTGGCCAGCGGTGAGTTTTGATCCACCGTTGTAATATTTGTGAAAAAAAGATCTAACCCAAGATCCATCCACCGATGGGCAGCAAAGAAAATCATCAAGAATTGGTGAATGGCCCAAGGCCCAAGTCCACCGATGGGCAGCTGCCCAGTTTCGCCTCCAAGGCGCTCCACCAGTGCCAGCAAGGTACTATCAAAGACCGTGCGTGCATGTGCTGGTAAGGGAAGGCATTCATGGGAGGTCGTGGAAAGAGAGACCAATCATGTTGATTTAAGATTGTCTATTTTCAGCACTGAATTTTTTGGTTTATCTGTTTGGATACACTAACGTGAAGAATCAATTAGCTTGTGGGTCATACACATGCTCATGTGTCGACCATGTTCCCAGCATTTATATATGGGTGTAATTTATGTTAGTTCCATCAACATAAAGAATACAACTTCTACTTCCAACTATGCATCAAGATGGTCGATCTTGTTAGATTAATATATCATGATCCCGTGATATATTCGATCGCCTAAATCAAGGAGAATGGTGACGATTCTGATCTCCCATTTATTGCTAGAATATAGGTGCCCAGAGCATCATCACATCTAATCTTCTCATGAACTTCAGCCCAGCTCTTGGCGGTAGCCCATTTATTCTCTCGCCACAGGATGTGGTGGTACCAAAAAGGGTCATATATATGGTTAAATTTTCCAAAGAGACTTCATTTTATGTTGAAGTTTCTAGAAATATCGGATTTGTCAAACAGGCCAGATAAGAAGTTACTGCATGCAATCTATTACTACAGGAACACAGGGGGTTTCATCTAGATGAGGCCTTGTTCGGTTTGCTCGGGATCGATTGGGTTTGGAATGGATTGAAGGGGATTAAATCCCATCTAAGTCAAAATCCCTCCCAATCCCCTCCAAACCACTTCAATCCACTTCCCAAGTGGATTAACCGAACATGGCCTGACTGGATCCGTTAGCCCTTCCTTGCACTGGTAGAAAACACCCCATGTGTCCCGGTTGGTAAGGGGCATTAGTCCCGGTTGCCCAACCGGGACGGGGCAATCGGGACTAAAGCCCGAACCTTTAGTCCCGGTTGCCCCACCAACCGGGACAAAAGATCATACACGCAGCTGCACCGCATGCGAGGAGGGTGGCTTTAGTCCGTCGTAATACGAACCGACTATAACCTTCTGCCGCGCAGAATTCATTTTGCACATTTTGTTGCCGGCAGCATTTTCGCCACTTTTGTGCCGCCAGAGAATTCATTTAGGTTGTTTTATTGTTTATTTAGTGTTTTGCACTTATCAATGAAGGAACCTTATATTACACAAGATCATCATGACAATATTACATTCAATACACGGATCGAGTTCATGCACTACATACAAAAGTATTCCCTTGTCTATACACGGACCGAGTTGGTATTTTTACAATCCCTATTGTCTATACACGCAGAATAGTACTCCCTTTCGGTCTAGGACTTCGCATCCAAGAATCCGCCAATTCCTCCTGAATTGCTCGACGCGATCCTTTGTAAGACCGCCCCGTAGACGTTCGATCTAATTTAAAAAGGAGTCACTATATGAATGAAACTAAACACAATTTGTTTGAAAATAAAACTATAGAAATTGTTTACATACGTGGAGTTGCTCTAAATTTCTGCCCTTCTCATCGCACGTCCGGATGAACTGCAAACATAGTATCCACAGAGATTGTTACCGTCCTGTCGTGCACTTCACAAGAACATAGTTCAATCAAAATAATAATCAAGCATGATAATAACTGTATCAAAACTAGAATCAAAGAGATGCGCGATATAGCTAGTGGTGCTTACATCTAGTGGTTGAAATGTAAGCTCCTCTTTCCAAACACCCTAGCCTTCTTGGTGAACTGCTTCCAAGCGCTGGCGAAGAAAACGAATAAAGAAGTTATTAAGTACTTGATATCATAAAATACACGAACGTTATGGATATAGTGTAGTAATGATTAGAATTACCACCGGAGAAGTATCTGCATGTCCTTCCACGTCTCAAGGGGTTTATGTTTTGAGTCCATGACTAGTACACGCCTTTGTCAAGTTGAATGATTAACAGAATATAGTGGAAGCTGCGAATGCATAACTAATCAATTATATACTTAACATCGAGTAAGCGAAATAGAAAGTGTATACAAGACAATAACACTCACTCGAAGTTGTAAGGAAAAAGTATTTCCTTTTGGTTTCTTGAAACCTTAACGCGTGTACTATATTATCCTCCGTATCCTGGGGCTTATTTTGAGATTAGCTTCATGAACCCAATATGGGTCAATGAAGCCAATATCATAGATTTGTCCTCTGCATTCGAGAATCTTCATTCGCATATTACAAGATGATTATATACATGCAATAAACAAAGTGAGATAGCTGGAGACTAAGTTAATTACGTAATTAGTACTTACGCACAATAGGCACCGATGAGATTTGTCCAAGGCGTCTTGATTGAATAATTGAAATAGCTCATTAAATTCAATGGATATCATGTCATCACTTTCTTTCCCATGATGCTTTTTTGTAACCCTCAAGACTATCCGATTAGCCCGGCCCTTGTGGCGTGCATGTACCGATTATGCAATCTTCGCATTTTGTTGAAAGATTATTTACCTCCTCAGTTTGACGAGAGGTTTGCCGATTGGTATTTGTATGCTACTTCACTCACGGGAAGAACTCTAAGCGGGATAAGTATCTTGGAAATACTCATACCTTGAGCAAGCGGCTCCAGACAGTAACTACCTCGGATCATACCGCTTGACCCCATATTTGCTCGACCCACATTGGTTTGAGAAATCACCTTGAGAGGGGCGCAAGTCTGTTTTGCTTGTTCTCCAGCCGGCAACAGATTTCCGCTTGCATCAAGATCGCTCTTGAGGCTTTTGTGCCGCATGTGACTTGAGAATAGAACGCTCATAGTCCGATGACAGCTTTGGCTCGGGTTGATGAAGAGTCTTTAGCATTTTCAACACTTTGGCTTTTTCTTCTTTGGTCTTTGGGAACTCGCTCTTCGGCCGCCTCAGCTTAGCTTAAAACATTGTCGTTCCGCATCAACGATCGCCGCAATCTCCTCTTCAAGATACCATAAGCTCTCTTGGGAGGAACCGTTGGTACTTTTGGAAGAGGCTCTTGTTTACGCTTTCGATCGCTTCGCCACGACGACAAGAGCTGCGCTTACGCTTTTTATCCCGAGGCGCCGCGATGGCTCCCGGGCGATGGCTGCACCGGAGATTGGTGAGGCGACGAGCGGGTGAGGCGACGAAGACGGTTGCCGCCAGCGGCGATTTAATTGGAGACGGTGAGGCGGCGAAGATGGCCTTGGCGTGTGATTTCAAGCACGATACAATCCTTGCCATAGAATGGTGACGTTTTGCGTCACCCAGACAGCCACATCCCTTCACCAGCAGGTAGTGAAGATCCAAAACCTCAAAGGTGGGCATGATTTCATCCACGCCGACAACAGCGTAGCCCTCCGAACCGGACGACCGTGGTAAGTTGGTGTGGGTCCAATTGGTAAGGCATAGCCGATCGCCACCTTCATTGATATGTTCACAACTTTGACATGTAGATCGCAGGTGTCATCTCCGTGATATCATCCATGGTAGCCAACAGAGCCATCGTCGGTGCATCATCGGCATCGCCATTGTCATCACCCGGGACCTCGGTGGAAGCCACATCGCTTCGATTATTCGATAGGCCGGTAGCATCGAATGCAAGGTGTCTTCCGAGATGGGGCGCCGGTACTTTGCTCTTTAAGTGAGTTAATTTCATCTTGTTGTTGCTTTAATCGTTCTTCAATTAAACGCATTCGCTCTTCGACTTTCGCTTCAACCGCCTGTCCTTACTCCTCCGACGGCTTCTATCGGGATATTTCTTCCTCTTCGAAACCCAGTCCTCCATGATTGGGAGCCTATTGTGCCTCGTGTTCGTCCATCATGTTCCTTATTTCCAAGGGCGAGTGTGAGCTCATCATTCTCTCTATCGGGAATGAAGTCCCCATCTTTAACAGCTTTTTACCGCTTTTCTCATCCTCTCGATTGGCAAGGGTCTTCTTTATGTCGTATGGTATATATACACCTCCTTCCGAGTCCAACGTGCCCCATGCCCATAAAACCAATTCCTTGCACGTTCTACCCAATCGCCCTGCCTCTGGGTGATATTTTTATCACGCAGTTCTGCTCAAGTTTCTCCCACTTAGGAATGCCAACCTGAGCCACCTTGCCCCATAGTATGGTGATACTTCTTGTTAGCGACATTCACTTATTCTTTTAGACATTTCCTTAGCTTTTTCGATGTCTTGTATTCCACAAACTCAGCCGTAATGGTTTTATCTTCAAACCGAGTCTTCTTGAAATCAGTCTTCTCTTTCACGACATAGTCAAGGTGCAATCTTTTCTTCCAGTTGGTGAAACACTGGGCCATCTTCTTCAAAGCCCACTCGACCTTAGCCTCCATGGCTCTCCCATGTTGTAAGGCGTCCTCAACTGGATCCTCCGCATTTGGATCCAGCTCTATCTTCGTAGTTTGAAATTAACCATGAGCCTCTTCCACAAGAAATCTTTGGCGTGGTTAGGGACAAATAAACATGTTCCCTCTTCATCCGCATTAGCAGGCCTATTCCAATTTCTAATGGTGATCGGGATTAAGTCCCTAACGATTACTCGCATTGTGCCACAAATTTGGTTGCGACAACTTCGGAGCGGTCGTTGCCCCGTCTGCGACATCTTCGATCCTGAACCTCTCATGGTCTTCCAACTTTTTGGTTGGGCCTCGTCTCGCTCATTTCAAGAGATTCCTTCGATCCGAGGGCTAAAAGAAGAAAGATCGTCGTTACTATTTCTATATAGATAGCAGATGATTAATTAATGAATTGATTTATATTACATGCACCTTGCCGGAGCGGTCGTCTTCTCGATTACACAAGGCATCGCTTTCTCATGGAAGGCAACACCTTCAACCTCAAACAAGTTGTCTACTCCGGTAAAGAGGATCACCCTCACCGGAGTTGTTCGTAAACGCGATACGTCTAAATTATCTTCCCACGGATCACACCTTGGATCAACTCTTCCTTTTCTTCGTCTCGGCGTGTGGATCCATATTTTCGCATAGGTGGAAAAGCGAATAAGTCAAAGCGGCTAAAGGAGAAAGTTAAGTACTGTTGAGAGATATAAACCCTAATTCGTAGAAACCCTAATATATACATACACAATAATAAAATGAAGAGAAGGAAACCGTAGTAGATAGGCACATCGTCGAACCCACATGACAAGTTAATTTGCATTGAATGTAACCCTAAGACATGCTCGACGATTTCATCGGGTTCCGAGGGGTGAAAATCTAACTCGGGAAACTCCTAACATATGAGAGGGTGCATTTGTTCTTCTAATTATACTTGTCATTTAAGTTGTTGAACAATGCATGATTATAGTTTAGATAGATAGGTTTCATTTTTCAACAATTTGATATATTATTTGTATTTTCTCGACTTATAAACAATAAGTTATTGATTTTACAATATTAAATCATTTTACGGAATTAAAAACAAAAGGCAAATAGTTTTTACAGGCGACCCCTAGCTGTGAGACCGCAGATGGGCCCTAGTGCCAACTCAGCCTCCACGCATAAGCAGGCCCCACCCGACTGATCCACATCACGGTGAGCACATGCGGTGGCGACGTTGCTAGAGGGCTCGGGAGGGGGCGTGCGTGGGTTTGTTCGAAAGAGGGTGTCGAGGCGAACCTAACTAGTAGGGGACCTTTAGTCATTTAAATTGTTGAACTTGCATTTTGGTTTAATAAAGAAAGAACAAATCAAACCCTAAACCCTAACTTCCCCCTCCATTTGAAAACCATTCAAATGAGTTTTTTATTTAAACAACTAACTACATGAGTTGAGCCCAAAGTGTATAAAAGGGTCTCACACTATTTCATATACTTTATAAAAGTTTCTGTAAGTTGAAAAGATTCAAAACAGATTTGAAATTCAAATTACAAAAGGGAAATCAGAAATAGAAATAGAAAAAAATTTCTGGAAATAAAAAATGTATCCAACCTAGCTTTGGGCGCCCATCTCTCCTCTCTCTCTCTCGCTAGCAGAAGCCCACCCGGCCCAAGAGCAGCCAGCCAGTCTGCATTCTTCGGCCTTCTGCTTTCTATCTTCTTCCTCGACGCAAGCCTGGCTCACCATGGCCACCCGATCTTGCGCCAAGATGCCAAGATCATCGTCCTTGCATGAGCCTATAAGAGCTCCAGCGCCGCCATCAACAACCCTAGCTTCTCTTCTTCCCTGTTTTCCCCCTTTGCCCGAACCCTAGCTTCGACAACAACGACGGTGAGCGGTGGTGGCGAGGAGTCGGAGGATGAACCAGAGAGAGGGGCGAGAGAGGGTCCACGAGACCGACGCCAAAGAGTGTCTTGGTGGTGGTGTCGGGGAGACGAGGCGAGGTCGAGATCCGACGAATCGACGGCGGCGATCGTCGGCTCGAGGTCGTTAGCGGCGATTGGGAGCGAAGCCGATTCTTCAGAGAAGCCTCGGGCGGCAGGCGAAGCTTCCCATGCTTGGGGCGAGGGGCGGAAGGCGTGCACGGCAAGGGCAGCCGACGCTGCAAGGCGAGAAGAGAAGAGGAAGTGAGATGGAGGAAGAAGAAGAGGCGTCTTGATTATAAGGAAGGACCTTTAGTCCGGTTGGTGGCTCCAACCGACTAAAAACACGTCGTTGGAGCCACCAACCGACGATACTCCACTTTTTTTTTCAATTTTCAGCAATCGGAGGGCGCAGGATTTAGTCGGTTGGTGGCTCCAACCAGGACATATTCTGCTTTCAAAAAATTTCGTGTTTTCTCTCCCGCCTTTATTTTTTATTTTGGGGTTTAAATTTGTATTGTTTTTAAATGATAACTAATTTGGAATTTAGAAAAACTTTAAACATAAAAAGTGTTTGGATTTGAATAAATAATTCAAAACCATTTTCATTTTAAAAATAATTAATGTAACCATTTAAAATATGAACCATTTACAATTAGAAATGAATTAACTTTTATTTTTTAATATCAATTTGGAATTTAGAAAAACTTTAAACATAAAAGTGTTTGGATTTGAATAAATAATTCAAAACCATTTTCATTTTAAAAATAATTAATGTAACCATTTAAAATATGAACCATTTACAATTAAAAATGAATTAATTTTATTTTTTAATATCAATTTGGAATTTAGAAAAATTTAAACATAAAAGTGTTTGGATTTGAATAAATAATTCAAAACCATTTTCTGCTTTAAAAACAATTAATGTAACCATTTAAAATATGAACCATTTACAATTAAAAATGAATTAACTTATATTTTTTAATATCAATTTGGAATTTAGAAAAACTTTAAACATAAAAGTGTATGGATTTGAATAAATAATCCAAAACCATTTTCTATTTCTAGAAAATAATTAATGTAACCTTTAAAATGAATTAACTTATATTTTTAATATTAATTTGGAATTTAGAAAAACTTTAAACATAAGAAGTGTATGGATTTGAATAAATAATCCAAAACCATTTTCTATTTCTAAAAATAATTAATGTAACCTTTAAAGTTAATTAACTTATATTTTGAATATTAAGTTGAATTTAGAAAAATTTAAACATAAAAAGTGTTTGGATTTAAATAAATAATTCAAAAACATTTTCTGCTTTAAAAATAATTAATGTAACCATTTAAAATATGAACCATTTACAATTAAAATGAATTAACTTATATTTTTTAATATCAATTTGGAATTTAGAAAACTATAAACATAAGAAGTGATAGGGCGGCCATTGTTCGGATTTTTCCTTTCAAACATGATCAATATACCAAGTCTGGTATTTTTCCTTTCATATTGTTAGAACTTGCATTGGATCTCCAAGAAACCACATATTGCGAGTCTAAAATGATTTTTCAAAAAATCACAGGCGGTAGATCATGTACTGTAGTACAAACCGGACCCACTTCCTGCCGATTAAGACATTTGTCCTTTTACCGGGATGGACGAAAAGGTTTGAGATGTACCGTTGGGATATAGTCCATGTAAGGTGGTCTAGTATTTTAGGAAAATAGGAGTAGCATTCAAACGGCATTTTGGTGGTTACTTCACAAAACGACGCTTTTTTCGGAAAATGGAAAAGGGCTTTTCCGTGCGACAAAAGGAAAACTTCCTCCGCAACATTGTTCTCCATACCAATGTCCACACACATGCATAATATGGGCACAACATCACAAACTATGCCGTGATTCAAGACATAACATCGGTCATTTGGACCAAAGCCATGAAACCTCGAACATGATAGGTCATTTTGTGAAGGTTTTTTGAAACATGATCAATATACCAAGTGGTATTTTTACTTTCAACTATGTAACATAATATGACACCACGAAGGATTTTCATTGTTCGGATTTTTTTGAATTTATTATGCCCGCTTTGAATTATTTGAATTTCTAACTATGGTCGAACCGGTGTGCATGAAGATAGGGACGGGCATCGTTAGAACTTGCATTGGATCTCTGAAGAAACCACATATTGCGAGTCTAAAACGATTTTTTCAAAAATCACAGGCGATAGATCATGTACCAGAGTACAAACCGGACCCACTTCGCCGATTCGCAGACATTTGTCCTTTTACCGGGGATGGAAAAAGGTTTGAGATGTACCGTTGGGATATAGTCCATGTAAGGTGGTCTAGTATTTTAGGAAAATAGGACGGTAGCATTCTAAACGGCATTTTGGTGGTTACTTCACAAACCACGCTTTTTTGCCGGAAAATGGAAAAGGGCTTTTCCGTATGCATAAAAAGGAAAACTTCCTCCTGCAACATTGTTCTCCATACCAATGTCCACACACATGCATAATATGGGCACAACATCACAAACTATGCCGTGATTCAAGACATAACATCGGTCATTTGGACCGAAAGCCATGAAACCTCGAACATGATAGGTCATTTTGTGAAGGTTTTTCAAACATGATCAATATACCAAGTCTGGTATTTTTACTTTCAACTATGTAACATAATATGACACCACCAAGGATTTTCATTGTTCGGATTTTTTTGAATTTATTATGCCCGCTTTGAATTATTTGAATTTCTAACTATGGTCGAACCGGTGTGCATGAAGATAGGGGACGGCATCGTTAGAACTTGCATTGGATCTCTCAAGAAACCACATATTGCGAGTCTAAAACGATTTTTCAAAAATCACGGCGATAGATCATGTACTGTAGTACAAACCGACCCACTTCCTCCCGATTCGGACATTTGTCCTTTTACCGGGGATGGACGAAAAGGTTTGAGATGTACCGTTGGGATATAGTCCATGTAAGGTGGTCTAGTATTTTAGGAAAATAGGACGGTAGCATTCGAAACGGCATTTTGGTGGTTACTTCAAAAAGCTTCGCTTTTGCGCTCGGAAAATGGAAAAGGGCTTTTCCGTGCGACAAAAAGGAAAACTTCCTCCTGCAACATTGTTCTCCATACCAATGTACACACACATGCATAATATGGGCACAACATCACAAACTATGCCGTGATTCAGCACATAACATTGGTCATTTGGACCGAAAGCCATGAAACCTCGAACATGATAGGTCATTTTGTGAAGGTTTTTTCGAAACATGATCAATATACCAAGTCTGGTATTTTTCCTTTCAACTATGTAACATAATATGACACCACGCGAAGGATTTTCATTGTTCGGATTTTTTTGAATTTATTATGCCCGTTTTGAATTATTTGAATTTCTAACTATGGTCGAACCTGTGCATGAAGATAGGGACGCATCGTTAGAACTTGCATTGGATCTCTGAAGAAACCACATATTGCGAGTCTAAAACGATTTTTTCAAAAATCACGGGCGATAGATCATGTACTGTAGTACAAACCGGACCCACTTCCCGATTCTACAGACATTTGTCCTTTTACCGGGATGGACGAAAAGGTTTGAGATGTACGTTGGGATATAGTCCATGTAAGGTGGTCTAGTATTTTAGGAAAATAGGACGGTAGCATTAAACGGCATTTTGGTGGTTACTTCACAACGACCCGCTTTTTGCGCCGGAAAATGGAAAAGGGCTTTTCCGTATGCGACAAAAGGAAAACTTCCTCCGCAACATTGTTCTCCATACCAATGTCCACACACATGCATAATATGGGCACAACATCACAAACTATGCCGTGATTCAAGACATAACATCGGTCATTTGGACCGAAAGCCATGAAACCTCGAACATGATAGGTCATTTTGTGAAGGTTTTTGAAACATGATCATTGTTCGGCACACATTTAGTCCCGGATGTAGTCACAAACCGACTAAAATATTTTCCGCCATTTCCCACCTCTTCCGCCAAGTTTTCCGCCTTTCCTTTCTACTAGAGCTTTTAGTCCGGATGTAGTCACTAACCGACTAAAGATATTTCCGCCATTTCCCAAAGCTTCATGCCAAGTTTTCCGCCTTTCCTCTATATTTAGGGTGATCGTGTCATGGCTATCCACACATCCACACCTTCCTCTCTTAGAACAATGGACAACGCCATGGGCCATTCGACCCTCGAGGAGACCGAGGCGTCAGGCGCCCAACTACCCTTGTCCACTGGGTACCGCCGCCGGCCGGATGCCGAGGCCGAGGGGTTCTGTCCCTCCGTCCCTCAAGGTTCCGCACGCCAGCGGCCATCACAAACCACTTCTACCACGAGCTCACGCCGAGCGGATGGATCCCAGTGGGATCCCGACAACTATGACACTGGAATGCCTTCTTCGCTAATAGGCGGAAAGGGAGCTCGCCAGTACGAGGGTGATGGCGCCACCGTGAACAACAACGAAGTCGGCCGTAAATGCGTGGTGGGAGAACCGATTATCATCAGTGATGCGCTACATCGGGGAGACCATCCTCGCCACGGTGCCCACGAGTCCACCCGCCACAGGCCCCACACTGTCGGCGTAGCGGCATCGTCTTCCAGAGACCCTCCCACCCGCCGTGAATCCAAGGCTGGAATGGCCCAGTATATGCCATGGATGGGCCGAGGATCCTGAGTGGCGGTGTGACGGCGATGGCGATGATGATGACGACGATGAAGACCACAAGCTGCGTACTATAGGACTAGGCATGATTATGACTAAAGGGCGGCTTTAGGCCTGAGTGTTAGCTAGTCCCGATTTGTCGGTTTTAATATTAATAAATGTCTTAAGTGTTACCTAATAAATAGAGGGAAATGCCTATATAAAGAGAGGGTTCATATTTAGTCCCGATTTGTACCGGTTGGGATATAGTCCATGTAAGGTGGTCTAGTATTTTAGGAAAATAGGACGGTAGCATTCAAACGGCATTTTGGTGGTTACTTCACAAAACGACCCGCTTTTTGCGCCGAAAATGGAAAAGGGATTTTCCGTATGCGACAAAAGGAAAACTTCCTCCTGCAACATTGTTCTACATACCAATGTCCACACACACATGATCATTGTTCGGCACATTTAGTCCGGATGTAGTCACAAACCGGGACTAAAGGGATTGCAGTGGGCGGAACAACACTAATAATAGGGGTGAGTGTCGACATTATGTCGTGCGGCTTGTACCTTGTCCCGGATGGTGTCACCAACCGGGACTAAGATGAACCTTTAGTCGGTTGGAGACACCAACCGAACAAATGAGTCAAGACTAATAATAGGGGTGAGTGTCGACATTATGTCGTGAGTGAGTGTCGACATTATGCCGAGCTGCTTGTACTATAAATATGCATCCTTGTGAGTCCGATCCTCAGCCAGTTTGAGGCATCTCCAAGATGGTTTTAGAGAGCGAGGACACCACTACGGCGATTTCGGGGAGATCTTGCGGAGCCCGATCCTCGGCATCTCGAGCTGGTCATAGAGGCACTCCTAATATGTGAAATTAGTTAGCTCAGGCGTATTGATCTAGTTAGTGAAGTTACAAGCTGCAAGATGGTTTTCGAGAGCGAGGACACCACTGCGGCCAGTTTGAGGAGATGCCGGAGCCCGGTCCTCGGCATCTCCGAGAAACTGGTCATAGAGGCACTCCTAATATGTGAAATTAGTTAGCTCGGCGTATTGATCTAGTTAGTGAAGTTACAAGCTGCAAGATGGTTTTCGAGCGAGGACACCATCAAGCCAGTTTCGAGATGAGATGAGCCCGGGTCCTCGCATCTCCGAAAACTGGTCATAGAGGCACTCCTAATATGTGAAATTAGTTAGCTCCGGCGTATTGATCTAGTTAGTGAAGTTACAAGCTGCAAGATGGTTTTCGAGGCGGGACACCATCGGCCAGTTTAGGAGATGCCGACGAGCCCAGCCTCCTCGGCATCTCCGAGAAAGCTGGTCATAGAGGCACTCCGTCCAGCCACAAAATGGGACTAACACTCAAGACACTTATTAATAAAAGCGAGACTACAAAACCGGGACTAAAGGCCACAAACCGAAAGATATCCTTGGTCAAGCCACAAACCGAAAGACATGAACTAGAGTTACATAATATGAGCATGAACTTCTTGGCATATGTCATTCCTTATGACCGCCAGACGTAACCATGGAGCATCTTCTTTACTTAACGGAATGCTTGGGTCAGTTTTCCTTTGTGAAGGCGGAATTTCATCAAACTTATTATAATCTTGACATGTACATCTTGCCCTCGATTCCCACGATGTTTCTTTTCCTGAAAGAACTATGTGACGCTTTGGATCATCATATGATGTATTCGTTTGCATATTTTTCTTTTTTTTTGATGCGGAGGACATGTCCTTCACATAGAAAACCTGAGACACATCATTGGCTAGGACGAATGGTTCATCTCTATAACCAAGATTGTTGAGATCCACTGTTGTCATTCCGTACAACTGGTCTATCTTTACTCCTTCCCCATTCAGGTTAACCCATTTGCAGCGAAACAAAGGGACCTTAAAAGAGACTCCATAGTCTAGTTCCCATATCTCCTCTATGTAACCATAATATGTGTCCTTTTGTCCATTCGTCTATTGCATCAAAGCGGACACCACTATTTTGGTTGGTGCTCTTTTTATCTTGGGCGATCGTGTAGAATGTATTCCCATTTATTTCTTACCCTTGGAAATTCAATACAGTACAAGATGGTGACGCGGCCAACAAGTATAGCTGATCTCCAACAGTGGTGTCATTCAAGAGATGTGTCCGCATCCAACCACCGGCAGACTTCATGTGTTCATCGTAATCCATGATTCGGGCTTCCCGGGTTTTGGGCGTACAATATTCTTGTGTTACTCCATATCTGAGCTGCCAAGGTGGAATTATGTAGAAGCTGTAGTGTGCTTTAGTGAAAGAATACCCGTCCCTACATATCATTGCTTTCTTTCCCAGCGTGCCTTTTCCACTTAGTCTTCCCTCATGCATGAGTCGAAACACCAATCGGCTTAAGGTCGGGAATAAAGTCAACACAAAACTCAATGACCTCCTCATTCCATATCCCTTGGAGATGCTTCCTTCTGGTCTATACGGTTATGAACATATTTCTTTAAGACTCCCATGAACCTCTCAAAGGGAACATATTGTGCGAAATACGGACCGAGAATGGCAATCTCTTCCACTAGATGAACCGGAGATCGTCATAATATTGAAGAAGGATGGTGGGAACACCAATTCAAAACTAACAAGACATTGTACCACATCCTTACGTAACCTTGGCGAATATATCTGGATTGATTACCTTCCGAGATATTGCATTGAGGAATGCACAGCTTCACAATGGGTACTCGAACATTTTCTGGTAGAAGCCCCTCAATGCAATCGGAAGCAAGCTGCGTCATAATCACGTGTGATCATGAGACTTCAGGTTTTGGAACTTTTTCTGCCATATTTATTATCCCTTTATATTAGATGAGAAGCCCGGGCACCTTGATACCGTAAAGGACTTCAAAAGATTTCCTTCTACTGCTTTGGTAAGAGCATAATGGCACGACTTAAGTGACGCCCTTTATCCGTCTTGTTATCTGTATGCATGTTCTTTGGGTCTTTCATAATTTGTTGGTCCTCCGTGCTTGGTGTATCTTTTGTCTTCCCATACGCCTAGGAATCCTAGCAGGTTCACGCAGAGATTCTTCGTCACGTGCATCACGTCGATTGAAGAAGCGGACACGCAGACTTTCAATATGGCGGCTCCCAAAATATAGATTTCTTCTTCCACATGGGTGCGTGTCACATGCGACGTCGTTCGAACTGATTGACCGCGGGACCCTTTCAAAGATTACTTCTATGTCCTTGACCATACCAAATACATCATCACGGCGGGAGTTCAGCTTCTTCCGGTGATCGCCTCACCTTTGAAATGCTTGCCTTTCTTTCTTCTGGGATGATTGGTCGGAAGAAATCGTCGATTCGCTAGGTACACAACCTTCTTGCATTTATGCAAATATGTACCTTCGGTCTTATCTAAACAGTGGGTACATGCCTTATATCCTTTGTTTATGCATCACGAAAGGTTACTAAGAGCGAGCCAATCATTGATGGTTCTGAATAACAACCCTCGTAGATTAAATGGCTCTGTTTGTTCTCATCCCATACGTACACCTGGTTTGCCCCACAACTGTAAGAGTTCTTCAACTAATGGCCTAAGGTACACATCAATGTCGTTGCCGGTTGCTTGGCCTTGGATGAGCACTTGGCATCATAATGAACTTACGCTTCATGCACAACCAAGGAGGCAGGTTGTAGATACATAGAGTCACGGGCCAGTCTTTGTTAGCTCTGCTCCCCAAAGGATTCATGCCATCCGTACTTAGACCAAACCATAAGTTCCTTGCGTCACCGCAAAGTGCAGGAAGTCTCTCTCGATTTTTCTCCACTGTGACCCATCAGCGGTGTCTCAACTCCCGTCTTTCTTACGGTCTTCTTTGTGCCATCGCAACAACTGGCATGCTCTTTGTTTTACGAACATGCGTTTCAACCTTGGTATTATAGGAGCATACCACATAACCTTAGCAGAACCCTCTTAGGAGGCTCTCCCTCAACATCACCAGGGTCATCTCGTCGATCTTATACATAGCATTGCATACCGGCATTTATCTAAATTCTCATACTCCTTACATGAGAGGATGCGATCATTAATGCATGCATGTATCTTTTGCACATCTAATCCCGGAGGACAGAGAGTCTTCTTTGCTTCAGAGGTACTATCGGGAAGTTCGTTATGTTTTGGAAACTTGACTTCATTATTTTCAGCATCTTTTCAAATGAGGAGTCGGTTAGACCACACTCTGCCTTCCATCGCAACAATTCCATTGTCGCATCGAGCTTTGTGCTGCCATCTTCACAATTTGGGTACAACAATTTCTTGTGATCTTCTAACATGCCCTCTAACTTCAACTTCTCATTTTACATTTCACGGTCTCGCTTTGCATCGAAATGACCCTACCAAGTTCATCGCGGCTCATCGATGCCCGTTCTTCACCTTTTTCCTCTCCATTGTCTTCCATTGCAGTATCACTGTATTCAGGAAACATATGATGATAGTTGTTATCATCATCATCTTCTTCTTCACCATCTTCCATCATAACCCCTCTTTCCCCGTGCTTGGTCCAGCAATTATAGTTGGGCATGAAACCTTTCATAATCAGGTGGCCGCGAATGATTTTCGAGGAAGAGTACTCCTTGTTGTTCCGACATTGAACACATGGACAACGTATAAATCCATTCTCTTTGTTTGCCGTAGCCACATCGATAAATTTATCCACGCCTTTGATATACCCGGCTACGCGCCGGTCACCGTACATCCATTCCCGACCGTTCATCTGCATCATATAAGTAAGTTTATCAAAAAACAGGACATCATAAATAGTGAAATAACCAATTCACACCGACACATGAATTGTATCAATGACCTAGAAAAGATAAGATTGCTAACCTCGATCGAGGAAATAAGCTCAAGCGTCTCGGACACCTTCTATATTTTTGTTCTATGAGAAATTCAGCGGGATTTTCACTCAAACATTTCATCAAACACCTTCCATGCATGCATGAGAAAAAACTAGCACACACCCTCACAGCTTACACCATTCGAAAAAACAGAGTGGAGGCAGAGGGGGCTGGGGCGTTGCATTTATAGAGGGCTGGGTCTTTAGTCGGTTGGAGCCAGCAACGGGACTAAAGGTGCGTGCCACGTGGCTGTGGCCAAACCTTTAGTCGGTTGGTGGCTCCAACCGGACGCATGCCCTTACCAACGAGACCCATGCCCCGGCCCGTGCCCGCTCCAACCGGGACGCGTGCCAGCATTAGTCTCGGTTGCTGGCGCAACCGGGACTAATGCTCCCAGGGGTGGCGAACGGATGGCCCTTTTTCCTCTAGTGTTGCCCTGAGCTAGGAGAGAAGAATTCAGCACGGAGAAACGCATGAGGCGGAGGGAGGGACAAGGGAGGCTAGTACAGCAACAACAAATAGCAGCAGGAGCAGGTGCGTTTGGAGAAGTAGACGAAGTGGCACGGTTCCAGCCTTCCATTTCCAGGTCATTTGAAACCCTGTAAAATTAGACGGTTCGATTAGTGCAATGCATTGGATCGGAGGAAGGAGATTGTGTAGATGTTTCGGACGCACAGATTGGATGAACCAACTTTCACTAATCGGGAAGAACTAACGTAGGAGCCTCCAGTTGGTAAATATAAAACCCCATTGCTGATAGACATCTATCTATTTATTAATATAAATTATTTTCGAGGCTTCGTTGATCCATGTCACCTAAATTACCATGATGGTTAGATCTGAAATTTACGGTTATGATTTAAGATAAATTTAATAGCTACGTAATCTGTTTAACACAATATATGTTGGTAGTGCACGTGTCATATGGACTCTCATAATTAAGCAATATGGTTTCAAAACGGCACTTCCCATCTAAAGTTGCATCCGCTATAAAAGAAATCACCATGTAGGCTCGCGGCTGTAACCTTGTAGTGGAAAAAAGACTAGCTAGAACGTGGTGGCTATGAACGGAAAAAGGAATCCAAAACTCACGTACAATGCCTTAATTTCTTTTGAAGGATCGTCATAAATGCCTTAATTAGCCACACGGTGATATGCAAGGAAACAGGAACTAGGTCTACACGGCTGCTGCTAAATCGTGCAAATTGCTAAACTGTTCTCCATGGATGGACCAAGCTGCCCATTGATATTTTCGAGAGTACCCAACGATACCAAATTCATCTATCATGCCGGGCTACCGCTGGAGTCCACGCTCACACTAAAATATAGTCTTCCTAATAATAATACATGAGGGGCTAAATTAGCATCGACTTTCACGGCGACTAAAAATATTTCGTCTTAATGAGACATATGACGTCAAACCTAGAATTTTATTTAATAAAATATATACAACCCAAGATTTTCAAGAGGATAGGAATATTGTTCTCGATATCCTTAAAAGTTACAGTTGTCTGGTGAAGTGATTCATATGTTTTATCTTCAATATGCTCATATCACGGCAATAAAAAATTATTTAGAGGATGTAAAAACATACAATCTTAATTCTTAAGAATTGTTAATGTGGATATTGTTTGTTTGTATGAAATAAGTCTTGATATGTGACTTTCTGTGATGTTAAAATATCAACATAACAGCACATGTCATTCCAATAAAATTGAGGACTAATTAAGATCCTTGAACTATGTTGTCTAGGTCAGGTAGTCATGTTGCATAACTAAAAATACATCAGGCAGAGTTTGTAGAAACAATTTATTAAAGAACAGGATAGCATATAGAGATATTTAAATAAAAATATAATATAACAATCGACGGTATTGTACACAAAAATGACAAATTTATTTGAGTACCATCTGATCCACACACTTACAAAACGCCTATAGAAGTTTGGAGTCGCTCGATCTCAAATTTAATAAAGGCATCACATTAGTTGCACTATGGATGGAAATGTCCTTTACACTGAAATATATTCCTTCTTAATGGAACAGCGAGGGGCTAAATCACCACAGAATCACGGATTCTAGCGAGTGGTGATAATGTCCTTCACTGATAGGATATTCTAGATTAATGAGACACATGATGTAAACCTTGGATTTGATCACAAATGGAATTACGGCTACAACAGGCTACTAACGATCCATTCACGAGTTGGTTTTGAAGACTACACATTTCTAATTTAAGTAAAAGTAATAAAAACAAGATAAGGTGCAAAAGCCGTTTTATTAAATATTTTTCTTATGGATGCATGCCTTACTTTCGCCATGGTAAGACCTTGAAACGTGGTGCAATTTGTGTCTATATGCAAGAAATAGAATATGGTCCTGTATTTTCAAGGATATGACGAGATATGCTTGAATGTTCTCAATATCCTTACACCTTACTGTTGTCTGCAAAATTCATGGATATGTTTTATCTTTGTTAACCACATACCAAAATTTTAAGTCAGGTGTATCTGAAAATCATAAAATCTTCATTCTAAGGAAATTCAACCATACAACAAAATTGATAACTAATGAGATTCTTAACTATGTTGCAAGGCACGTAGTCATGTTTCTTGACACAAAAATACTTTTCACTAAGATGGTCAAAGATGATAGATGTATACATGATATTTCCCTTACCATGATATTTTTCATAGGTATAGATCATTTTTGTTTCATATCACATAATGTGAAATAATGTGATAGATTCATACATCTGTAACTTTGGCTACCGATGTTAAACTTACATGCTCAAACTAAAATATTTTTTAACAACATATTAGTGTAACAAATAATAGTCAAAGTTTCATGGTGAAAACAACATTCATGTTACTAAAATGTGGCACATTTTGACATGGAGTATGTAAATGAGAGAAAGAAATCTAAACAAGGTATTTCTGAGAATTTAATGTGGCCAAGCTGTTAGGGAGAATAGATAATTGTCCTTTCAGTCAATTAATTTATTAATGAAGTCAACTAGCCTCGCATACTGATCTTCAATCTTGCAAAACTATAATTCTATTTACTTTTCTAACATAACTTACAAAAAAACACATCGATGGTTGATAGATGACATAACAATCATTCGATGGCCAAAGTTGATAATCGCATACATAATACTTTATTTTCTATAATACTTGTGATAGTTGTAGAACATTTTTCTTAATAACAGGTGATAATATGATATCCATAAAAGCGATGTTATTATTTGCAGAACATTTACAACCCACTAAAGATGATGCCCTCATTTGTGAGGGCCACCATGCTAGTTGAAATAACAAAGTTAAACTCGAATGTATAACAAAGTTAATTTATGGTGCATATATATTTGTTTATCAGACACGTACATAAGTAATATTCATTTTGTCTTGCTTCTTTTCGTATTTTCCTCCATAATTTGCAAGAGGACAAATAAGTACAATAATTGTGTTTCTATTTTTACCAATACCACACATGGTGCTAGCGTACAAACAATCATGCAAATAGGAATTCACCTAAACAAACAAATTCTACCTAACCCAACTACGTGGCCTGTCCGAAGTTCATGGCAGGAGAGTTGTGTGGCCAAGAGGCACCCACGCGTAGAGCAGAAGCTCCTAGGAACTCCGTTTAAGATGGGATAGTAGTACAAAGGTGGCCCTATCGTCCTTATATAAATCGATAGATCGATGGTGGTCGGCTGATTATCAACTAATCACATATTCAGTTAAGGAAAGAAAGAAGAGGGACAGGCCAGGATGCAGGCGTCGTCACTCCTCCCTGCTTCCCTACCATGGCCGACAGTGGAGCAACGGCGACAACCTTTCATCTACCTACATCCAAAATTTAAAAGTATTTTGGAGGTTCTATTCTTTTGAAAATTTGCATGTGTGGCTTGTTTGGTTTGTAGGATTATGAAAATAGGAGTTCTTTTACTTATTAACGTTCTTTTTTCATTTGTATGTTACTCAACATGGTATGGCATGTGAATTCTATGTTTTTCATTTTCCTACTTTAATAGAATCCTACGAACTCAAGACCCAACCCTTAATGTAACACCGGAAAGGAGTCGCGCCCCTATTATGTGGTTCTAAATCGAACTGACGTATCCTCCATTAGAAAACAACCGAACCCTTGTGACCTTATTCAACCCGATAATGTGATGAGTCGGCATATTCTGATGCCAATTGACTCCATTGATATGCTTAAGATTGATCTGGCAAAATCTTTTGACAGAATTGAGTGGGACTTTATTTGTAAAGCCTTGGCAGGGAATTTACATCCTCACTTTATTAAGATGGTTCATGCCTGCATTTCCTCTCCTGTTTTTCTGTTATCATTAATGGCCGTGCTTATGCAAAATTTACTAGTTCCAGAGGCATAAGACAAGGATGCCCTTATCACCCTATTTGTTTATCCTTGGCATCAATGAACTCTCTATCATGCTTTCGAGGCCCTTTCAAATGCTGAGTACTCTGGAATCTCACTTGGTCCCCACGCCTCCAATCCACTCCTTGCTTTTTTGATGATCTCCTGGTTTTTGGGACTGCTTCATTCAAGAAGCTCAAGCCATCAAGGATATTCTTATAGATTTTGCAAGGTTTCTGGTCAAACCCGAAACTGGTGAAATGCATCATTTTTAGCAAAAGGTTGACCCAATCACCCTTTCTAATATCTCTCGGATCTTTCCTGTTCTTGCCATTGATCAAAATTTTACCCATCTGGGTCATCCCCTCATTTTACCTGCTAGGAATAGGAGTGAAGCATACAATTTTATAATCCAAAAATTCAAATCAAAACTCTCTACCTACAAGGCAAATTCTCTCTCCCATGCTGCCAGGTTGGAACTAATCAAGTCTGTGCTTTCTTCTATTCTGTCATTACATGTCAAACCTTCATTTTCAAAAACTCCTTAAGAAACTTTAGGCCATTATGAGAGTTTTTACGGTGGTGGTTCTTCCTCGAACCCTCAAAAGAGCTCTCTGTAGCTTCTTGGAATAACATTTGTGCTCCCAAATCAAGGTGGGGTCGAAACCTACAAGCCACTAACATGAGCCTCATTCTTTCAGCTGCCTGGAGAATAGCTGAGAAACCAAACTCTTTTATGCAAAGTGTGATCAAAGCAAAATATTTTCCTGACTCTTCCATCTGGAGGGCTAGTAGGAATGTTCCTAAGTCTTTTTGGTCCTCAATCTTAAAAAGTAAGACATCTTCTTATCAATAACTCCTACTATCAAATATGCAGAGGCAATTCTTCTATGGAGCTCCCCTGGTTTTCTGATTGGGAAAATATCTATGATAACCTCACTATTCAACAAAAAGGTTTCAATTATCCCTCTACTATCAATCAGCTTTGGCTTCCTAATTCTCAGACTTGGAACACCAATCTCATTAACAGTCTGTTCTCTAGGGAGGTTGCTAAGGCTATCAAAAACACTAATATCATTCCTTCAGAGGAAGATGACATACTTTGCTGGAAGCCAACCCCAAATGGAAAATGCAATCCCAAATCTACATACAAAACTTGTTTGTCTTGGCTTTTTATTTCAGGAACTCCCAAGCCTGAGCAGGTTCAAGATTCAACTAAGGAGATTCTTAGGAAAGTGTGGAAATGCAACAAGATGATTCCCAGAGTTAAAACCTTTGCTTGGAGATTGCTGAGAGGAGCACTAAACACTGGTGTTAGAGGATCCCAATTCTCTACTCATAATGACAACGACTGTTGCAGGTGCAATATCCCTGAAACTGATGCTCATCTGTTTTTTCTTTGTCCTTTTGCAAAAGCTGCTTGGTTGCTTCCACCCTGTTTTATTAAAAGTGAGATCTTATCAAATAACACTACTGATATTTCCCAAATCATTGTGAACCTGCTTAGACAAAACCACCCAAATGCCGATTTAAACTATGTCTTTACTTTTCTTTGGTGTGTCTGGAAAGCCAGGAACGATCAGCTGTTTTGCAGGAAAAAGACCAGCCCTCAACAGGTGCCAATTCACACTGCAGCTCTTCTTAAGGATCTGGAGTCTGAAGAACTAATAAAATGCTCTCACCTGCCAAAAGATCTGTTGGGGGTCTCTATTCCAACCGATTTCTATTTTATAGGTCTTAAGGTCTATTTTGATGCATCTTGGAGGAAGCAACATGGAGCTTCGGCTGTCTCGGCTGGAATTGGCATTTACTTTTCTGAATCTTTGCAGGGTGAAGAAAGAACTAATGTTTTCATTCTTGCATCCAAAGAAGATGTACCTTCCCCTTTGCAGGCTGAAGCCCAGGCTATGGTTCTTGCTGCATCTGCTGCTGATGCTCTGAAACTCACAAGACCCATTTTCTTCACTGACAATCTCTCATTGGCAAAGGCAGCTACAGCTTAGGGGGCATCTGATAATAACATGATATGGGAAATTAGAAGACAAGCAATAGAATACCAGAAACTTGCTCACCCTCTTCTAGGATCCATCTTCCATATCAAAAGGGAAGTTAATGGGGTAGCTCACAACTGTGCTCAACAGGCAAGAAGATCAATAGGATCTGAGCCTACTTGTTCTTGCAGGAACCCAGCTCATAACAGCCAGTTATGCCCAATCTTGGCTGCTATCGATACGATACGGCAAATTGGGTTTGTAATACTTGATGTACAATGTTTTTGAGCTGCAATATATTTGGGTGCGTCAGCACCCATTCTCTGTTCAAAAAAAAAGACCCGAGCGAAAGCCCTTCCACATGGGACTCCCGAGCCACCATGGGCAAATTTTGTCTCTATTCGACCAGTCGATCTCATGGTCAGCACATCAAACTTTGTTAGTTCTATGAAATGATTTAAATGAAAAATATATTAACATTATAGGGGTATCCTAAAGTTTAGTTCTTTATTTCAAATTGTTCAAAATTATAATGTGTTATGACTCGGTCAAAAATGACATATATATAGTACTCCCTCCGTTTCAAAATATAAGATGTTTTAGATTTATAAAGAAAATGAATCTAGACTTCTTTTAGTGTAGATTTACCCCTAAGTTGAGTGAACCTACATACTAAAACAAGTCTAGATACATTGTTCATAAATCTAAAATATCTTATATTTTGAAATGGAGGAAATACGTCTCAATGCAAGAGCCCCCTGCAACAACTCATCATGGGCCAAACGTTCATCTAAAGCGTTACTAGTGCATATCCAATAGATTTAGTATGCATTGCATTTTTTTATCAACCAAAAAACCATATCTGCATCTTAAGCCTCCACTATATTCACTTGATCAACCAGAAACCGAGCTTAAGAATGTCGTACTTCATGAACACACCCATTGTCATTGGAATGCGGGTATAATCATGCAACCAATTAACATGCGAGGTTCAGCGTGCTTCCTAGTGTAGGCCATAACCACTGACGTTGTATTAGCAAAAGGAGAGCCAAGTCCCCACAGAGCGAAGAACCCCCTCCCACCATTACATCATTTGGAATACCTGAAATCTGCACGCTTACTTTGGAAAGTATGTAACCACAGACGACATTTTTTAATGTAGTCTCCCATACCCTCCTGCGTCGCTCCTGCGAGTGACCAGGGGAACCCTAGCGCCGCCGGGCCTCCCGTCCCCTACCGCTCCTCCCTCCTCGCGCCGCCTTCGCCGACGGCAAAAGCTTCGGCGTTGGTGGCGGCCGGCCCCCTCTTCTCCCCCTGGTTTGGCAGATCTCGGCGGGCCAAGATTGATGACTAGCGGCAGCGCGTGCGTGGGAGCGTCTGGCTGGCGCGGCTCGGCGGTGGCGTCACCCTGCTGTGGCAAGAAGGGCTGCGTGGGCGGTGGTTTTCGTGCTCGAGACGGCTCTTGGCGGCGGTGAGGGTCGTGGCGGCGTTGGCGGGATGCAGAAGCGGTGGGCCAGCGGTGCTGCAGGATGGAGGCGAAGGCGCGCCCTTAGCGGCGGTGCTCAGCCTACGTGCTCATCGGCGCGAAGGTCGGCCTGCTCGGTCGTTCACCGGAAACCAGCCCGGTGTGGGGATCGCTGTCGGCTCTAATAAAGGAGGTGGTCATTTGGTTTCTTCGCACAAAGGCGAAGATCTGCTTGATGTCGCCCTTGTTTATCTGGACGGAGAGGTGAGTTCGGAAGGCTCACCGGAACTCCCATGGGCGTATCATGCCTGGAGACTACTGGATCGGAAGGTATTCAGTCGTGCGTACCTTGTTTTTCTGGCCATTTGGTTTCAGCGGGAATGTTCCAAAGCTCTGTTTTTTGTTCCCACCAAGTGCCATTCATCGAGCCATGATGAAGTCAGATGCGGAGAATGTCAGAAAAGCGGAAATATGAGGGTAGCGATGGTGATTTGGTTTTTGTGGCGACGGAGAACTGGCTGTGTGATCTGGAACTCGTAGCAGCGGCTATTGGTGCGGAAAGACAACACAGGAGGAGTTCTCAGTCTTACCTTGCAGGGTGAAAATCTAATGTCTGGCCTTAACTGGTTGTGTCTGCAATGACCTTGTTGAAGGCATTGTTTTGTGAGCGAGGACTTTCTCCAGGGTGAAAATATATGATCTTTGATCGAGCAACGACGGTGCTTGGGCACTGTTTCCTTTTTAAAGGCGTTGTTATTGGAGTGGAGGACTACTGGTGTTGTTCTGATGGTGTTAATGTCGTTGTTTTGAGGATTAGTTCTCTGTAGCGGGACTTTTTTTTTGTAACTATTCTTTTATTTTTCTGGCATGTGTGCATCCGTAGGGCCACTAGGGCATGTGTTGTTGCATAGGCTATGTGTAATTGATATCCCTGTAATATTAATATATATTTTTTTCCAAAAAAAATATAACCACAGACCATTCATCAAATGTTAGATCAAACACACTATCGGGCACTTGATAAATCCAAAAATGTTTCATACGTCGAACTTCCGTCTTATCGGGCACTTGATCAAACACGAAACTGAATGACTCCCCACTGACTTTTTTCATAGGAAAGCCCCCCCCCCCAACTGCCACCTTCCTAATCTTGGAATTTTGAACCTTGGTGCGGTTAGTTTCTGCAATCGGCAACACGAAAAACATCAGCTCCTCATGAGCATAGCCACACATGATGACAAAAGGTTTTTGTGGAAGAATAAGTGGCTAAGCATTCAGAACATGATGAGCTGACACTAGAGGAAAAAGGGCCATCCGTTCGCGACCCCTCGGAGCATTAGTCCCGGTTGTGCCACCAACCGGGACTAATCTGCAGCGTCCGGTTGGGAGCACGCAGGCCAGGGCATGGGTCCCGGTTGGTAAGGGCATGCGTCCGGTTGGAGCCAACCGGGACTAAAGGTTTGCCACAGCCACGTGGCGTACGCACCTTTAGTCCCGGTTCGGCTTCAACCGACTAAAGACCTGCCTCTATAAATGCAACGCCCCCTCTGCCTCCACTCTGTTTTTGAATGGTGTAAGGTGTGAGGGTGTGCTAGTTTTTCTCATGCATGCATTGAAGGTGTTTGTTGAAATGTTTGAGTGAAAAATCCGTTGAATTTCTCATAGAACAAAAATATAGAAGGTGTCAAGGGCACTTGAGCTTTCTCCTCTTTATTTCCCTCGATCGAGGTTAGCAATCTTATCTTTTCTAGGTCATTGATACAATTCATGTGTCGGTGTGAATTGGTTATTTCACTATTTATGATGTCCTGTTTTTGATAAACTTACTTATATGATGCGATGAGCGGTCGGGAATGGATGTACGGTGACGGCGGGTAGCCGGTATATCAAAGGCGTGGATAAATTTATCGATGTGGCTACGACAAACAAAGAGAATGGATTTATCGTTGTCCATGTGTTCAATGTCGGAACAACAAGTACTCTTCCTCGAAAATCATTAGCGGCCACACGATGAAACGTTTCATGCCCAACTATAATTGCTGGACCAAGCACGGGAAAGAGGGGTTATGATGGAAGATGGTGAAGAAGAAGATGATGATAACAACTATCATCATATGTTTCCTGAATCTGATGATCGCAATGGAAGATAATGGAGAGGAAAAAGGTGAAGAGCGGGCATCGGATGAGCGGTGATGAACTTGGTAGGTTCATTTCGATGCAAAGCGAGGTGAAATGTAAAATGAGAAGTTGAAGTTAGAGGGCATGTTAGAAGATCACAAGAAATTGTTGTACCCAAATTGTGAAGATGGCAGCACAAAGCTCGATGCGACCTTTGGAATTGTTGCGATGGAAGGCGAGTGTGGTCTAACTCCTCATTTGAAAAGATGCTGAAAATAATGAAGCCAAAGTTTCAAAACATAACGAACTTCCCGAGAGTACCTACGAAGCAAAGAAGACTCTCATCCTCGGATTAGATGTGCAAAAGATACATGCATGCATTAATGATCGCATCCTCTACATGATAAGGAGTATGAGAATTTAGATAAATGCCGGTATGCAGCGTTGCGGTATAAGATCGACGAGATGACCCTGGTGATGTTGAGGAGAGCCCTCCGGAAGAGGGTTCTGCTAAGGTTATGTGGTATGCTCCTATAATACCAAGGTTGAAGCATGTTCGTAAACAAAGAGCATGCCAGTTGTTGCGATGGCACAAAGAAGACCGTAAGAAAGGCGGGGAGTTGAGACACCTGGCGATGGGTCACGGTGGAGAAAAATCGAGAGAGACTTCCCGGACTTTGCGGTGGCGCAAGGAACTTATGGTTTGGTCTAAATACGGATGGCATGAATCCTTTTGGGAAGCGAGCTGCGATCCAGACACGGCCCGTGACTCTATGTATCTACAACCTGCCTCCTTGGTTGTGCATGAAGCGTAAGTTCATTATGATGCGGTGCTCATCCAAGGCCCGAAGCAACCGGCAACGCGACATTGATGTGTACCTTAGGCCATTAGTTGAAGAACTCTTACGGTTGTGGGGCAAACTAGGTGTACGTCGTGGGATGAGAACAAAGGAGCCATTTAATCTCGAGGTTGTTATTCGAACCATCAATGATTGGCCTGCTCTTAGTAACCTTCGGACAGACAAACAAAGGATATAAGGCATGCACCCACTGTTTAGATAAGACCGGTACATATTTGAATAAATGCAAGAAGGTTGTGTACCTAGCGAATCGACGATTTCTTCCGACCAATCATCCGTAAGAAAGAAAGGCAAGCATTTCAAGGTGAGGCAGATCACCGGAAGAAGCTGAACTCCCATGGTGATGATGTATTTGGTATGGTCAAGGACATAGAAGTAATCTTTGGAAAGGGTCCCGGTCAATCAGTTCGAGCGACGTCGCTACAGACACGCACCCATGTGGAAGAAGAAATCTATATTTTGGGAGCTGCCATATTGGAAAGTCCTGCGTGCCGCTCTTCAATCGGCGTGATGCACGTGACGAAGAATCTCTGCGTGAACCTGCTAGGATTCCTAGGCGTGTATGGGAAGACAAAAGATACACAAGCAGGAGGACCAACAAATTATGAAAGACCCAAAGAACATGCATCTGAGATAACAAAGGCGGATAAAGGCGTCACTTAAGTCGTGCCTATGCTCTTACCAAAGCGAGAGAAGGAAATCTTTTTGAAGTCCTTTACGGTATCAAGGTGCCGTCGGGCTTCTCATCTAATATAAAGGGATAATAAATATGGCAGAAAAAAGTTCCAAAACCTGAAGTCTCATGGTATCACGTGATTATGACGATTGGTTCCGATTGCATTGAGGGGCTTCTACCGGAAAATGTTCGAGTACCCATTGTGAAGCTGTGCATTCCTCAATGCAATATCTCGAGAAGGTAATCAATCCGGATATTCGCCAAGGTTCTGAAGGATGTGGTACAATGTCTTGTTAGTTTTGAATTGGTGTTCCCACCATCCTTCTTCAATATTATGACGCATCTCTGGTTCATCTAGTGGAAGAGATTGCCATTCTCGGTCAGTATTTCTGCACAATATGTTCCCCTTTGAGAGGTTCATGGGAGTCTTAAAGAAATATGTTCATAACCTTGCTAGACGGAAGGAAGCATCTCAAGGGATATGGAGCAGAGGAGGTCATTGAGTTTTGTGTTGACTTTATTCGACCTTAAGCGATTGGTGTTTCGACTATGGCATGAGGAAGACTAAGTGGAAAAACGCTGGGAAAGAAAGCAATGATATGTAGGGACGGGATTCTTTCACTAAAGCACACTACGATTCTACATAATTCCACCTTGGCTCCGTATGGAGGAACACAAGAATATTATGCGCTCAAAAACCGGGAAGCCTGAATCATGGATTCTGAGATGAACACATGAAGTCTTTCGGTGGTTGGATGCGGACACATCTCTTGAATGACACCTTGTTGGAGATCACTATACTTGTTGGCGCGTCACCATCTTCTCTATTGAATTTCCAAAGTGCGAAATAAATGGGAATACATTCTACATGATCGCCCAAGATAAAGAGCACCAACCAAAATAGTGGTGTCGCTTTGATGCGATGACGAGAATGGACAAAAGGACACATATTATGGTTACATAGAGGAGATATGGGAACTAGACTATGGAGTCTCTTTTAAGGTCCCTTTGTTTGTAGATGGGTCAACCTGAATGGGGAAGGGTAAAGATAGACCGGTTATGCGGAATGACAAGTGGATCTCAACAATCTTGGTTATAGAGATGAACCATTCGTCTAGCCAATGATGTGTCTCGGGTTTTCTATGTGAAGGACATGTCCTCCGACCGAAAAAAGAAAAAATATGCAAGCGAATACATCATATGATGATCCAAAGCGTCACATAGTTCTTTCGGGGAAAAGAAACATCGTGGAAATCGAGGACAAGACAGACATGTCGAAGATTATAATAAGTTTGATGAAATTCCGCCCTTCACGGTGAAAAAACCCAATCATTCCGTTAAGTAAAGAAGATGCTCCATGGTTACGCGTGAAGCGGTCATAAGGAATGACATATGCCAAGTTCATGCTCATATTATGTAACTCTAGTTCATGTCTTTCGCGATTTGTGGCTTGACCGAAGGATATCTTCGCGGTTTGTGGCCTTTAGTCCGGTTTTGTAGTCTCGTTTTAATATTAATAAATGTCTTGAGTGTTAGTCCCATTTTGTGGCTGGACCGGGAGTGCCTCTATGACCAGTTTCTCGGAGATCTTGGGAGGACTGGCTCGTCGGCATCTCCTCGAAACTGGCCAGATGGTGTCCCTGCTCTCGAAAACCATCTTGCAGCTTGTAACTTCACTAACTAGATCAATACGCCTCGAGCTAACTAATTTCACATATTAGGAGTGCCTCTATGACCAGATTTCTCGGAGATGCTTGAGGCCCAGGCTCAAATCCATCTCCACAGGCTGGCGTAGTGGTGTCCCTGCTCTCTAAAACCATCTTGGAGATGCCTCAAAAGTGGAGGAGGACTCACAAGGATGCATATTTATAGTACAAGCAGACTCGGCATAATGTCGACACTCACGACATAATGTCGACACTCACCCTATTATTAGTCTTGACTCATCTTTAGTCGGTTGGTGTCTCCAACCGACTAAATCATCTTAGTCGGTTGGTGACACCATCCGGGACAAGGTACAACCCATACGACATAATGTCGACACTCACCCCTATTATTAGTGTTGTCCGCCCATCTGCGCAATCCCTTGATCGCGGTTGGTTTCTCCACCGAGACTAAATATGAACCCTCTCTTTATATAGGCATTTCCCTCTATTTATTAGGTAACACTTAATACATTTATTAATATTAAAAGCAGGACAAATCGGGACTAGCTAACACTCGGGCCTAAAGCCGCCCCTTTAGTCATAATCATGCCTAGTCCTATAGTACGCAGCTTGAGGTCTTCATCGTCATCATCATCATCGCCATCGCACGCCACTCGGGATCCTCGGCCCATCCATGGCATATACCGGGGCCATTCCAGACACGGTTCATGCACGGTTCGACCATAGTTAGAAATTCAGATAATTCAAAGCGGGCATAATAAATTCAAAAAATCCGAACAATGAAAATCCTTGGCGTGGTGTCATATTATGTTACATAGTTGAAAGGAAAAATACGGACTTGGTATATTGATCATGTTTGAAAAAACCTTCACAAAATGACCTATCATGTTCGAGGTTTCATGGCTTTGGTCCAAATGACCGAGGTTATGTCTGAATCACGGCATAGTTTGTGATGTTGTTCCCATATTATGCATGTGTGTGGACATTGGTATGGAGAACAATGTTGCAGGAGGAAGTTTTCCTTTTTTGTACGGAAAAGCCCTTTTCCATTTTCCGAGCGCCAAAGCGGGTCGTTTGTGAAGTAACCACCAAAATGCCGTTTCACAATGCTCGTCCCATTTTCCTAAAATACTAGACCACCTTACATGGACTATCTCCCAACGGTACATCTCAAACCTTTTCGTCCATCCGGGTAAAAGGACAAATGTCTGTAGAATCGGCGAAGTGGTCCGATTTGTACTACAGTACATGATCTATCGCCTGTGATTTTTGAAAAATCATTTTAGACTCGCAATATGTGGTTTCTTGAGATCCAATGCAAGTTCTAACGATGCCGTCCCTATCTTCATGCACACCGGTTCGACCATAGTTAGAAATTCGAGATAATTCAAAGCGGGCATAATAAATTCAAAAAATCCGAACAATGAAAATCCTTGGCGTGGTGTCATATTATGTTACATAGTTGAAAGGAAAAATATCGGACTTGGTATATTGATCATGTTTGAAAAACCTTCACAAAATGACCTATCATGTTCGAGGTTTCATGGCTTTTGGTCCAAATGACCGATGTTATGTCTTGAATCACGGCATAGTTTGTGATGTTGTGCCCATATTATGCATGTGTGTGGACATTGGTATGGAGAACAATGTTGCAGAGGAAGTTTTCCTTTTATGTACGGAAAAGCCCTTTTCCATTTTTCCGCGCAAAAGCAGGTCGTTTGTGAAGTAACCACCAAAATGCCGTTTCACAATGCTACCGTCCCATTTTTCTAAAATACTAGACCACCTTACATGGAGTATCTCCCAACGGTACATCTCAAACCTTTTCGTCCATCCCGGGTAAAAGGACAAATGTCTGTAGAATCGGTAGGAAGTGGGTCGGTTTGTACTGGTACATGATCTATCGCCCGTGATTTTTGAAAAAATCATTTTAGACTCGCAATATGTGGTTTCTTCAGAGATCCAATGCAAGTTCTAACGATGCGTCCCCTATCTTCATGCACACGGTTCGACCATAGTTAGAAATTGAGATAATTCAAAGCGGGCATAATAAATTCAAAAAATCCGAACAATGAAAATCCTTCGTGGTGTCATATTATGTTACATAGTTGAAAGGAAAAATACCGGACTTGGTATATTGATCATGTTTGAAAAACCTTCACAAAATGACCTATCATGTTAGGGTTTCATGGCTTTGGTCCAAATGACCGATGTTATATAGAATCGGCGGAAGTGGGTCCAAACCTTTGTTTTGAATTATTTATTTAAATCCAAACACTTTTTATGTTTAAATTTTTTCTAAATTCCAAATTGATATTAACAAATATAAGTTAATTCATTTTTAATTGTAAATGGTTCATATTTTAAATGGTTAGATTAATTATTTTCTAAAACAGAAAATGTTTTTGAATTATTTATTTAAATCCAAACACTTTTTATGTTTAAAATTTTTCTAAATTCCAAATTAATATTCAAAAATATAAGTTAATTCATTTTAAAAGGTTACATTAATTATTTTTTAAAAATAGAATATGTTTTTGAATTATTTATTCAAATCCATACACTTCTTATGTTTAAAGTTTTTCTAAATTCCAAATTGATATTAAAAATATAAGTTAATTCATTTTAATTGTAAATGGTTCATATTTTAAATGGTTACATTAATTATTTTTAAAAGCGAAAATGTTTTGAATTATTTATTTAAATGCAAACACTTTTTATGTTTAAATTTTTCTAAATTCCAAATTGATATTAAAAATATAAGTTAATTCATTTTTAATTGTAAATGGTTCATATTTTAAATGGTTACATTAATTATTTTTAAAAGCGAAAATGTTTTGAATTATTTATTTAAATCCAAACACTTTTTATGTTTAAAATTTTTCTAAATTCCAAATTAATATTCAAAAATATAAGTTAATTCATTTTAAAAGGTGACATTAATTATTTTTTAAAAATAGAATATGTTTTTCAATTATTTATTCAAATCCAAACACTTCTTATGTTTAAAGTTTTTCTAAATTCCAAATTGATATTAAAAAAATATAAGTTAATTCATTTTTAATTGTAAATGGTTCATATTTTAAATGGTTACATTAATTATTTTTTAAAACAGAAAATGTTTTTGAATTATTTATTCAAATCCAAACACTTCTTACGATGCTCAGGGCGAACCACGCCGGCAACCATGTCCAAGCAATGGAGGAAGGGGCATGTGTGGGCAGGGCGAACTAAGGAGAGAGGGAGAAGATGGGGAGGTGCTTGATCACCACAAGGTCACCACGAAAGGCGATGGTGCGGTCAGGGAGGTGAAACAAGGTCAAACAGAGGTGAATTAATGGTGGCCGAAGCTTAGGTAATTGGGGACGAACATGTCGATCTGGGGTGCCCGTGGTCAATTCCTCTAGTTACGATGCTCAGCTTGGCTAGGGAATCACAATGAGGCGCAGGGCAGTTCGAAACAACGACGATTGAAGTTGCTACGGGATAGGGTTCTCGGTTGGGTTGAGGAATAAGAGAGATAGAGACAAAGAGTGTAAGTGGGGAACTACTAGGATTGTCCGGCAAAGCAGGGGGTCTTGTAGATGTCAGGAGTAGTGGCGTGTATCGTAGCGTCGAGGCAGGGCATCGGGCTGCTGGCGGCGAGCGACCCAACTGCTTCCTCGCCATCAAGGAAAACGACGTGGTTAGACGAAGCTAAAGCTGCATGGGCAAGTGTTGGGCCATGGTTGGGCCTAGGTGTGTTGTGGCAAAGCTAGGATCTCTATTTTCTGATAAAACACTTTTCTTTTTCTCTTTTCCTTATCTCTTTTGTATTTTGAAAATTTTCCATTGTTTTAATAATTTCAAAATAGCAGACAAATTTCAAATACATTGGAAACATGGAGCCTTTTTATCCTGTGGAGGCTCCATGATTTTTCCTTTTCAAAACTAGAATGCATTGTGAGAAGAATTTCCTTAGAGAGAAAGTGGGGTAAAACTAGGGTTTTATTTTCATCTCCCTTTGAATACAACCTTTATAAATCCAAAATATTTTGCAATGCTCATGATGCACAATGCCAAACCCTAATTAGAATTACTAAAAATCAGGATGTTATAGATCTATACCCCTTAAAATAATCTCATCTCGAGATTCCTAAGGTACAAAGAGAGAGAGGAAAAAGGTTACATTAATCTTTGACGATCTTCTCGAAGAGGTTGATCCACGCCATCATGATTGTATGAAGCACTTCATGTTCATCCTTCGAGGTTGTTGCTCACACTAAGTAAAATAGGGAATAACATAAAACACAAACCAGGTATCTCATGGTAAACTCATGGATAGATGTTTCAAGAACATCTCTTTAGATAACAACATGAAACACATCAAGGTAATATAGGAAACAAAAGGACATGCTTCCAACTTGACGGTTATCCAGTCTTCATAAGGATTAAGACCAGGGAATCGTTAACATATTTCAATCCTCTAAGGAAGAAGGCTTACACCCATTGTATGCGAACATAAATTCTATAATACCCGATCATCACATGGTGCTTCGAAGCGACTAACTTTCTTAACGGTGCATACTAAGGAAGATCACATTTTTATCTCGATCTTAAGTGTGAAGGATCATCTTATAATGCTACAGTTGTGATCTAAGGAAGACATGAGCATAAATAATATATATAAAAGGGATAAACATCACATGCAGAAATAATATGTTATGATATGGTCTTTTCTTGCACTTGATCTCCATCTTGTTCTCCCTGGGATGATCACCATCATTCCATCGACGTGACTCTAAGGTCCATGGTGCCACCATCTTGGTTGTTCTCCACTAATTTATATTACATGGATTTCCATTTCTGTCACACATGCCAATAAAAGAATAAAACAATCATATGGCTCCAGCCGGTTGTCATAATTTAAAATAACATCATAAAATACATAATTTTTTTAGCAATTGACCATATCGCATCACATGCCCTACAAAAAAGTTAGACGCCTCTAATTTATTTTTGCATATTTTACTTGACTTTGAGCTTACGAAGATAGAACCGTCCATACCTACAAACATCAAGCCACAAACGGTGATAAACAAATTATTAACTACCTGTTGTAGATCAGATCTTAACTATAGTGGGAGAGACAGACACCTGCTAGTCACTTATGCAAAAATAGTTGCATGTCAAGCGTGGAACATGCCTCATGTGCGAGGACATGTAAAGTTAGTTCGGGTTGCTTTATCCCACCATGCCACTAAAATCCAAAATACACAAAAAAATTTAATAACATGATCATCAACACACACATCTATATATGTACTACTCATACAGAACATCTAAGCATAGATATGGATCTGATACCACTGAAGGGTTTGCAGCATAGAAACAAAGAAATTCCTATGATATGAACGTCTAATTACGCCAAGATATAATCTAGTATATGCTAGAAACGATTAAAGGGTTATTCGGAAAACTCGCCTCGAGACCAAAAGCTTTTACGATATCAAATTTAGATTGTTAATGTAGTCGATCACTTTGATCTCAAAATCGAGTTGTAGAGCATCGCAAACTAGCGACACATTCATGCTCAGGCACACATACAGCTTCCCGACAACCTCCAAGAACTCACTCTAGTAGAGCAGCGAAAGAAGCAAATCCCATCAGAGAAACTACCAGAACATGTTTATCGCTAATCTGAAGAACATGGGAACTACTAAAGGGAGAGAGTGAAATCCTTCACAGGAATGGTGTGTGATGTGAGGAGGTCTCCAACTCCTTTTATATAGGATGTAAAGTCCCAAAGGCCATGGCTAGCAGCCATGGTGGGTGCTCTCATTTCTCCCTCATTCATGTGAGTGGAGTCTCCACTCATCTCACTCACATGAATATTTATTCGACTCACCTGCATTAAATTTCCACTACATTAAATGCAATTTCTCATTAAATAAAAAATAATTTTTATTTATTTATAATAATATTTTTATTTACTTTAATTAAAAAAACATTTACATAAAACCCCTTGCATAATGCCGATATTACATACGAAACAAATTTTAGCGGTTTGCCCCAAAGCAATACCGGTAGCACCTCGAAATAATTTCAGCGTATTCCAAACCTTTCTACGATATAATATATCTGCCCATTTGTGCTTACCTTAAGTGTTTCACCCTACAATTCGTGAATAATGCAAAGATGATCGAGACATCTCTTTGATCAATAATCAATAGCGGGACGGAAATCATCGACTCTCACATATTCGGTGATAACTCTTATAATCACGTGAACCATTAATGTCGTACCCAATTCCTTTTGTCTCATGATATTTTACTTGTATGAGATCCGATCATAGGTATCAACCATACCTTAGCTCGATCTCGTTGCTGACAAGTACTCTTTACTGGATTACGTGATACAACATCCTTGTGACCTAGTCACATGCTTGCAAGCGGTATTGATGTGATATCACTGAGAGGGCCCAGAGTATATTTCGCTGTATCTGGATAGATAAATCTCATTCTTGATCCATGAGGCTCAACTAATACTTTCAAAGCATCCAACGACACATTTATAGTCACCCTGTTATGGTGTGATGTTTCATGCCATCAAAGCACTCCTCCGGAATTAGTGATTGACCTAATCTCATGGTCTATGGTTTAGGGTTACTTCGTATGTGTTTGATATAACAATGTAAACTTAATGCCTAGATCGTTATTTCTATACCTACTTTGTGTATATGTTCGTTAGAACATTCTTTTAATTATATGATCCCATTATTAACAATATCCAATGTTCATGATCAGGAAATCTTGATCATCTGTTAATTAACGAGCTAGTTAAATGAGAGGCATAACTAGCAACTCTGGTTTGTTTATTAGAAAAATATGTATTAATGTTTTCAATTAATACAATTCTAGCATGAGAAATAAACAACAATCATAAACTTGAAATAAGATAATAACCATTTTATTTTTGCCTCTCGGGCATATTCCTTCAAAAACACCACGATCATAAACACCATTAAGATAGTTCATGGAACTAAGTTGATTTGACAATAGCCTAAACCAAATAAAAGGAGGGGAATATAACCTATCCACAAATGAAATACTATGTTGCTTCAACACGAACTAACTAGACATCCCTTTAAGAAGGAACAAGGTCTGATGGAGCTTTTACATTTCAACTCTCCAAGCTATTGTTTAAGCCCAACCAACTAGTACATGGGAAACCAGTACATATTCTTGGAGAAAATAGCAGTTTGAAGAAACAACTTACTTAGGAACTTTACAACATGATCATATGGCAACATGGCGATACTTTTGGAAAGACATCCAGAATATCACGAACCAGAAATATGTCACGAAGCTCAAGAGGGAATCTTTCTTACAAAGTAAAACGACATGGT
The DNA here is from genome assembly GCA_030063025.1 of Avena longiglumis. NCBI lineage: Eukaryota > Viridiplantae > Streptophyta > Magnoliopsida > Poales > Poaceae > Avena > Avena longiglumis. The sequence continues at coordinate 27,306,741 of CP125974.1, forward strand.
CTTGTGAGATTTGGCATAAGCCAGACTCTTTGACCGAAGATGTGCCCCTGAACAATAGACTAGGAAACACAGTAGTGATTGGATAACCAACCATGCTAAAGTTGACACAGATGTCCTTGTATTGCATAGAAATTAAAACTTCTTAGAATATTAGATGTCCACATCAATACGCACACCCAACATTCATGAGAGATAATAGCTCGGAGGAAGTGAGTAAAGATGTGTAATAGAATCACTTCATTAAGAAGGTGATGAAATTCAGAATGACCTCTTAGTATAAAAGAGTGTGATGATAGTCTAAGGTAGAACAAATAAAAAGTTAATCAAGCTTCTTGACCATGAATTTCAACACTTTGGTGTGGTCCTAGAAATGTACAAGGCACTGACATCCTGAAATGGTTTGTCTTGATGTCTATTTATAAACTTTTATTACTTTTAGGACTCTTTGTACCGTTGTTTATGATTATTAATAGATCGGGGGAATTTTTATAAAAAACAATATAGACTTATTTTTTCTCGTGAATTAGAAGAGCCCTTAGCTATTAGAAAATACTACCTAGTAAAAGGACACACGAAACATAGCAGACCCTGGCAAAACTATGCCATTAGAGCGTGTAAAACGTTGCAAAATAGGGGTGAATAAGAGCATCTTTTTCTTATTAGACCTAGGTATCAACACTAAAAATGGTGAGTCTAGCTACATTTTTCTATACCACCTATCTTTTCATTTTCTCCCCATGCGAGGAGCCGCCGCAGCCCCCCAGATTCGTCCTTTATGGTCCCACTCCGCCCTTTCGTCTGGTGGCCACGCCGTCCGATAGAGGAGAGGGGACCCCTCCTCTTCATCATTTGTTTTTGTAGGTCTGTTTTCCTTTGTTTTGTTTCCCTAGTGGCATCAGTGAGGTGGAGGCGACGATGACGTGTTGGAATAAGGTCTCTCTGGACCCTTCCTACCTCGTGGGTGTCCGATTCGGAGTCAACGAAGGGCTCGCGAGGGTTAGCGTCACTGGATATGTTGATTATCTTTGGATATTGTCAATTGGTGTGTCTACCAATGGGACTTCTTCTGCCTTTGGGATCTACGGATTGCCAAGGAGCTTCATCGACGATTACTTCTTCCTCTTTGTCTCCTGGACGAATGTCGTTTGGCGACTTTCCGTTCACAACCAACAATGTTAGGCCAGCTCAGGTAGGAGCTATGGCGGCCCGTCGACCTGATCTGAAGTTGAAGACGAAGGGCATCTCAAGGATTTCGTTGTAATTTTCGTTTTTATTTTATACTATGGTAAGTTTCTTTTTATGCCAAGGTCCTTTCCGCAAAAAAAGAGTACCAAATGATAAACCGTGGCCCGTCCGCTGCACATGCCCTTAGAAGGCTTCCAAAGGCCACTAAATAATGCTAGTGAAGGTTAGAAAAACGGAACAATGATGGTGTCCACTGTCCACCTTCATATTTATTCGGCAACTGGATATGATTGATATCTTATATTATCACAACTAAAGTTTGTTCCAGCAAGCAGTGTCGGAGCGTGACGAAAAGCATAGCGGGTGCCAAATTGAAAATTTCTAGAATTTTTTTTGAACCATGGACCTGATTTTTTCTACAATTTTAAGTTCTTCTAGTAGCAAGAAGAGATGATTTCAACCTTGAAAATGCACTTAACTCCTTAATTTAAGCTGGAATTGTCCTAGCAAGTAGAGGATGAGAAATATATTTTTTGACCAGGATCCACCGAAGTGGCCAGCGGTGAGTTTTGATCCACCGTTGTAATATTTGTGAAAAAAAGATCTAACCCAAGATCCATCCACCGATGGGCAGCAAAGAAAATCATCAAGAATTGGTGAATGGCCCAAGGCCCAAGTCCACCGATGGGCAGCTGCCCAGTTTCGCCTCCAAGGCGCTCCACCAGTGCCAGCAAGGTACTATCAAAGACCGTGCGTGCATGTGCTGGTAAGGGAAGGCATTCATGGGAGGTCGTGGAAAGAGAGACCAATCATGTTGATTTAAGATTGTCTATTTTCAGCACTGAATTTTTTGGTTTATCTGTTTGGATACACTAACGTGAAGAATCAATTAGCTTGTGGGTCATACACATGCTCATGTGTCGACCATGTTCCCAGCATTTATATATGGGTGTAATTTATGTTAGTTCCATCAACATAAAGAATACAACTTCTACTTCCAACTATGCATCAAGATGGTCGATCTTGTTAGATTAATATATCATGATCCCGTGATATATTCCCGATCGCCTAAATCAAGGAGAATGGTGACGATTCTGATCTCCCATTTATTGCTAGAATATAGGTGCCCAGAGCATCATCACATCTAATCTTCTCATGAACTTCAGCCCAGCTCTTGGCGGTAGCCCATTTATTCTCTCGCCACAGGATGTGGTGGTACCAAAAAGGGTCATATATATGGTTAAATTTTCCAAAGAGACTTCATTTTATGTTGAAGTTTCTAGAAATATCGGATTTGTCAAACAGGCCAGATAAGAAGTTACTGCATGCAATCTATTACTACAGGAACACAGGGGGTTTCATCTAGATGAGGCCTTGTTCGGTTTGCTCGGGATCGATTGGGTTTGGAATGGATTGAAGGGGATTAAATCCCATCTAAGTCAAAATCCCTCCCAATCCCCTCCAAACCACTTCAATCCACTTCCCAAGTGGATTAACCGAACATGGCCTGACTGGATCCGTTAGCCCTTCCTTGCCCTGAGCTAGGAGAGAAGAATTCAGCACGGAGAAACGCATGAGGCGGAGGGAGGGACAAGGGAGGCTAGTACAGCAACAACAAATAGCAGCAGGAGCAGGTGCGTTTGGAGAAGTAGACGAAGTGGCACGGTTCCAGCCTTCCATTTCCAGGTCATTTGAAACCCTGTAAAATTAGACGGTTCGATTAGTGCAATGCATTGGATCGGAGGAAGGAGATTGTGTAGATGTTTCGGACGCACAGATTGGATGAACCAACTTTCACTAATCGGGAAGAACTAACGTAGGAGCCTCCAGTTGGTAAATATAAAACCCCATTGCTGATAGACATCTATCTATTTATTAATATAAGGGTATTTTTCGAGGCGCTACGTTGATCCATGTCACCTAAATTACCATGATGGTTAGATCTGAAATTTACGGTTATGATTTAAGATAAATTTAATAGCTACGTAATCTGTTTAACACAATATATGTTGGTAGTGCACGTGTCATATGGACTCTCATAATTAAGCAATATGGTTTCAAAACGGCACTTCCCATCTAAAGTTGCATCCGCTATAAAAGAAATCACCATGTAGGCTCGCGGCTGTAACCTTGTAGTGGAAAAAAGACTAGCTAGAACGTGGTGGCTATGAACGGAAAAAGGAATCCAAAACTCACGTACAATGCCTTAATTTCTTTTGAAGGATCGTCATAAATGCCTTAATTAGCCACACGGTGATATGCAAGGAAACAGTAACTAGGTCTACACGGCTGCTGCTAAATCGTGCAAATTGCTAAACTGTTCTCCATGGATGGACCAAGCTGCCCATTGATATTTTCGAGAGTACCCAACGATACCAAATTCATCTATCATGCCGGGCTACCGCTGGAGTCCACGCTCACACTAAAATATAGTCTTCCTAATAATAATACATGAGGGGCTAAATTAGCATCGACTTTCACGAGCGACTAAAAAATATTTCGTCTTAATGAGACATATGACGTCAAACCTAGAATTTTATTTAATAAAATATATACAACCCAAGATTTTCAAGAGGATAGGAATATTGTTCTCGATATCCTTAAAAGTTACAGTTGTCTGGTGAAGTGATTCATATGTTTTATCTTCAATATGCTCATATCACGGCAATAAAAAAATTATTTAGAGGACGGTAAAAACATACAATCTTAATTCTTAAGAATTGTTAATGTGGATATTGTTTGTTTGTATGAAATAAGTCTTCGATATGTGACTTTCTGTGATGTTAAAATATCAACATAACAGCACATGTCATTCCAATAAAATTGAGGACTAATTAAGATCCTTGAACTATGTTGTCTAGGTCAGGTAGTCATGTTGCATAACTAAAAATACATCAGGCAGAGTTTGTAGAAACAATTTATTAAAGAACAGGATAGCATATAGAGATATTTAAATAAAAATATAATATAACAATCGACGGTATTGTACACAAAAATGACAAATTTATTTGAGTACCATCTGATCCACACACTTACAAAACGCCTATAGAAGTTTGGAGTCGCTCGATCTCAAATTTAATAAAGGCATCACATTAGTTGCACTATGGATGGAAATGTCCTTTACACTGAAATATATTCCTTCTTAATGGAACAGCGAGGGGCTAAATCACCACAGAATCACGGATTCTAGCGAGTGGTGATAATGTCCTTCACTGATAGGATATTCTAGATTAATGAGACACATGATGTAAACCTTGGATTTGATCACAAATGGAATTACGGCTACAACAGGCTACTAACGATCCATTCACGAGTTGGTTTTGAAGACTACACATTTCTAATTTAAGTAAAAGTAATAAAAACAAGATAAGGTGCAAAAGCCGTTTTATTAAATATTTTCTTATGGATGCATGCCTTACTTTCGCCATGGTAAGACCTTGAAACGTGGTGCAATTTGTGTCTATATGCAAGAAATAGAATATGGTCCTGTATTTTCAAGGATATGACGAGATATGCTTGAATGTTCTCAATATCCTTACACCTTACTGTTGTCTGCAAAATTCATGGATATGTTTTATCTTTGTTAACCACATACCAAAATTTTAAGTCAGGTGTATCTGAAAATCATAAAATCTTCATTCTAAGGAAATTCAATCATACAACAAAATTGATAACTAATGAGATTCTTAACTATGTTGCAAGGCACGTAGTAATGTTTCTTGACACAAAAATACTTTTCACTAAGATGGTCAAAGATGATAGATGTATACATGATATTTCCCTTACCATGATATTTTTCATAGGTATAGATCATTTTTGTTTCATATCACATAATGTGAAATAATGTGATAGATTCATACATCTGTAACTTTGGCTACCGATGTTAAACTTACATGCTCAAACTAAAATATTTTTAACAACATATTAGTGTAACAAATAATAGTCAAAGTTTCATGGTGAAAACAACATTCATGTTACTAAAATGTGGCACATTTTGACATGGAGTATGTAAATGAGAGAAAGAAATCTAAACAAGGTATTTCTGAGAATTTAATGTGGCCAAGCTGTTAGGGAGAATAGATAATTGTCCTTTCAGTCAATTAATTTATTAATGAAGTCAACTAGCCTCGCATACTGATCTTCAATCTTGCAAAAACTATAATTCTATTTACTTTTCTAACATAACTTACAAAAAAACACATCGATGGTTGATAGATGACATAACAATCATTCGATGGCCAAAGTTGATAATCGCATACATAATACTTTATTTTCTATAATACTTGTGATAGTTGTAGAACATTTTTTTCTTAATAACAGGTGATAATATGATATCCATAAAACGATGTTATTATTTGCAGAACATTTACAACCCACTAAAGATGATGCCCTCGCATTTGTGAGGGCCACCATGCTAGTTGAAATAACAAAGTTAAACTCGAATGTATAACAAAGTTAATTTATGGTGCATATATATTTGTTTATCAGACACGTACATAAGTAATATTCATTTTTGTCTTGCTTCTTTTCGTATTTTTCCTCCATAATTTGCAAGAGGACAAATAAGTACAATAATTGTGTTTCTATTTTTACCAATACCACACATGGTTCTAGCGTACAAACAATCATGTAAATAGGAATTCACCTAAACAAACAAATTCTACCTAACCCAACTACGTGGCCTGTCCGAAGTTCATGGCAGGAGAGTTGTGTGGCCAAGAGGCACCCACGCGTAGAGCAGAAGCTCCTAGGAACTCCGTTTAAGATGGGATAGTAGTACAAAGGTGGCCCTATCGTCCTTATATAAATCGATAGATCGATGGTGGTCGGCTGATTATCAACTAATCACATATTCAGTTAAGGAAAGAAAGAAGAGGGACATGCCAGGATGCAGGCGTCGTCACTCCTCCCTGCTTCCCTACCATGGCCGACAGTGGAGCAACGGCGACAACCTTTCATCTACCTACAGCATGCTGGAGCTCGACGACATGGTAATTATAACTCATCTCACAAGTGACTATGTTGCGAAACTATGCTCCGTCTCCGTGTGTTGGCCATTCCATTGCGAGAACTATTAAGTCGCATAGATAGTCCGCCATATATATCAAGCCTAGTATGTTCTAAGGGTGTGGTTAATTCTAGAATTGTGTATGCAAATCCGACGGTCATAAAGTTAGATGAGATCTAACTTAATTCTCATCCCAACAAGAAAGCAAAACCGTTATTCCAATAGCTAGGTCTTCTTTCCACCTTATTGCAAAATGCCCTTGGTCGAGGGGAGCCTGGAGTGGCTGCACACGTTCAGTAGCCGGCGTACACGGCCTCATCGGACATCTGGCCGGCCCTCTCTGATCATCAGGTCGAACAACAGCCAGGGGTGGAGCTGGAGGGAACATTTCCCTGATGCATGTTCAAGCTTAGCAGCCTTGCTATTTGAAATTGTGCCTCCTTGATGCACTTCTCTCAGCCCAACCTGATGCATTTGCCTTATGAAGCTCACAAGTATACTACTAGAATAATTCTCTGACCCTCATGCCTGTGCATCATGGTTAGCCTATAGAGATCCGCCCCCTGCTGCCCTTTTCGCCCGCTCATCCAAGTGCTAGCTAGCCTGACCGCATGTCGCCTCACACACCTTAGCTCGATATGAATGCGATTCATATTACATTGTCTCCGTTTGAGTTCAGTTTCAAAATTTGAGGAAGTACGGAATAACTCATCCACACCCTTCACACCCGGCAATGCATTCATTCACTCACTGACAGCTAGGCATGTAATATGTCAGTAGTACGTCACATATATCGCCTAACACACCACGTAGAGATGGCCCTCTTTAGTTCAGAAAAATGAACTATTTTTTTCAAAATGATTAAAAACACCTCTGCCTTTTTCTGAAACTCAAAGAACCTACTTGGCTAGGCTAGCTAATCCAGACAAAGTAGATAGCGAGAAAACGACTCCTCAAACCAAAGTAAAGGCGTGCCCATCTTCTTTTCTGACAGCTTGGAGTTGCTCACAAGGCCTAAACATTCATGTAATCCATGGTGCTTCAACGGAGCCTTTTCCTTCCCCAGAGCTCAATTTAACTTTGCCATGGCCATTGAAAAAGTTACTCCCTCCGACCCATATTAGTTGACTTCAATTTGGATGTATCTAGACATGTTTTTGTGATAGATACATCCAAATTAGAGTCAACTAATATGGGGCGGAGGGAGTAATTTATTTTACTAAACTGAAAATGATAGAAATCAGGCCAGGTCCATGGGAGCGTGGCCCGTGCAACCACACGTGCCCCAAAATTTGGTGTTCCCACAAATTTTTGGCCTGATGTAGAGGTTTGGCCTTTTTGCCGTGGTCTGTTGCACTCCTCAAAGCTTTGTGCAGCCATTCGCTGCAGGCCCTACGTGTCGATTCTCTCTGCCTTCATTCTTTTTAGACTTCTGCCGCTTAGGTATAGGTGCCTTCATTCTTTTTAGACTTCTGCCGCTTAGGCCCCTTAGGCCTTTCACAATGGGGTGTTTCTTAGCACGTTTTCATAGAAGTAATTAAAGCTTAAGAAACAACAATGACAATGCATTGTTTCTTAGATGGTGTTTCTTAGTAATGTTGTATTTAATGATTTTAGTCTCATGCATGTGTGTGATTGGTCTAGCCAAGTTTTTTGTCTATGATACCGTGCAAGGGGTGTAGCTTAGCTAAGATACAACAACACCTTCTTTCTTCATTAAATGACATGCTACATAGGCAAATCACCTAGGATAATGCGCTAAGAAACACCCATTATGAAAGGCCTTAGGTATAGGGTAGTTTGGAGCATGATGCACTTTTCAATCGATCCAAGACCGTATCCCAGATCCAGATGGGGGCGCACGGCCAGCACATGGCCGGCCGCATGGGCATGGCCATCATGAGCGGCAAGAAGGCAAGCTAAGAAAGGGGTTAGTTTGCTCTCATCTCTAATTCTCAGGCTAATTAACCTCAAAAAAAGTTCTCAAGCTACCATAGTCTAATTCGGTTCACCTTGCATTTGCATATAAATCATTTGGATGATAATTTATAAATAGAGTGAATTTCACTTTTTACCCTTTACTTGTGCATTTGTGACACTAATTACCCTATGTAGTGAAAATTCATCTAAATTACCATGTTTAAAAACTTTAAACCCTCATTTTCTGATGCATATCTATTAGGCAAGGTGTGAGGTGACGATTGAACCTTGAAATTATCGAGATGGCAACAAAGAATAGAACATTTGATGCAGAGAAGGGTAGATATGATCGATGACGATGTCCTCTGATCTTGACATATTTTATGGCGACACATCGTCCTAACATGTCAGCCTTATCCAATAACACGTGTTGAATGCTAAAATGGGACAAAATCATGCTTAGAATTTTCTTAAAAGGACATTCGGGTACAACTTCTAGTAAATGGGGTAATTAGTGTCTCAAATGCACAAATAGAAGGTAAAAAGTGGAATTCACTCTGAGAGAGATGATTTGTTGCATAATTTTTATACTGGAAAAATAAGTTGCTATAAAGGTCACTTCCAATGGAATCAGCGAAGTACTGGAGAGCTTTAAAGCGTAGACCTAGAAACTAAATTTTTGTTTTATTTGGCAAAAACATATATTGCTACATTTTGGTATCAACGCTAGTAGGACTTCAAATATGTAGACCTTAAATCTTCACAATCAGTAAAAACAACGCATATTTGCATCATGTTTGGTAAGAAAAAGACTCGGTGTTCAATTATTATCTTTTCTCGCCCCCTCATGGAAACTTCTATCATTACTTAATATATCCATTTTCTATATAAAATATTATGAAATACACATTATAATCGTTCTTAAGTTCTTTTTACATCACTTATAATATTTCTGTACTTGGTAGGGTGGATAATGAAGGTGTCAAATGGAGAGGCATCAGAAGCATCTATAAAACAAGTTGTTTTACCAACAGGAGGACATAAGGTGCGTTATAAAATGTTTCCTCTGCCAAAGTGAATGCAGGATTTGCACATGGTTGCACAAATAATATGTCTGCAAATAATAGTATATATCTCTAAATATCATTATAAATATTCAGCACAAAATCTTCCAAAATGATAAAGAAAAGGAGATGCCACAAATGATGGATGACATCAGAGCAATGCTGAGATCAATAGGCGATGGCGAGATCAGCATTTCACCATATGATACGGCATGGGTCGCTCTTGTGAAGAACACGGACAGAAGCAACGTCCCACAGTTTCCCTCAAGCATCAGCTGGATCATTCAAAATCAACTTTCAGACGGTTCATGGGGCGACGAGGCCTTCTTCTTGGTCCAAGACCGAATGATCAACACCTTGGCATGTGTTATCGCACTAAAGTCATGGAACATTTACGAGGACAAGTGTGAAAAAGGTACATGTTACTATACTACTATATATATACTTACTGCAGTTTTTGGGCCATCTAGAATTTTATCGTGAGGATATCAACTTTATCATCAATTGTAGGTCTGTCTTTTATCCGAGAAAATTGGTGTATGCTAGAGGACGAGGAGTTAGATGACTCGATGTTAGGTGGCTTTGAGATAATCCTTCCCCGACTATTAGAGATGGCAATTGACTTAGGTCTTGATGTGCCTTGTAACGAGTCTGCCCTTCAAGACGTATTTTCCAAGAGAGATCTAAAGCTGGCCAGGTGCACAAGCATATACACGTTTCTTAATTTATTGATTAGAACCAATTCATATGCATGCGATCTATAACTTTATCAAGAAAATTGTGCACTTTTGAGAGTTATAGTATCAAACTGGTGCATCATTCGATGAAAACACGAACACTGAGAGATACATATAATGTAACTCCGACTGGTTGTCCATTTGTAGGATCCCTAAAGATTTATTGCACGATGCACATACAACTTTGCTTATTAGCTTGGAGGGACTGCATCAAGGCTTAGACTGGGAGAAGCTTCTTAAGCTCCGCTGTCCTGATGGCTCATTTATGGATTGTCCTGCACCTACCGCTTATGCTCTTATGGAAACTGGCGACAAGAAATGTCTCGAGTATCTTAACGGAATAATCAGCAAATTCAACGGTGGAGGTAAAGAATGCTCTCTGCTTATCCATAACGATTGCCATCCATGCCACCGTTCCTCCTTAATCGTCATGTATGTTTGTTATGGAAGGGCTAATTATATCCAGCAGATTATTTGCATTTCATAATTTCATTTAACGACCCTAGTATTCCTACCATTTGTTCACAATTGAAAATCACGTTTTTTTTTTTTCAAATGATGAGTTTTCTAAATTTTGAGCATTACTAGTATGTTTGTAGTTCTATGTCGCCAAAGTTTGCGTATAAATATTCCATTGACTATAAATGAAAAAAATTGTCTAATGGAATGCCTGAAACTAATATAACCCTCTACGAATGAACTGTTCCCTCAATCACCATGTTTTTTGGCATCCTACTGATGCTGAATCATCATTAACCTTTCAGCTCCTACGCTCTATCCTCTTGATATATTTGAGCGCTTATGGTTAGTGGATCGGTTAGTGCGGCTGGGCTTATCAATGCACTTTACAAGTGAAATTAAGGAATGCTTAGATTATGTGTACAGGTATGCAATGACAGTTTTGAAAATTTCTAAATTCTCTACCAATATGTGAGGAACTCTTAACCATCAAGCTTTTAACAGGTATTGGAGTGACGATGGCGTGTGTTGCACGAGGGATATTCCATTGAGGGATATTGATGACACCTCCATGGGGTTCCGTCTCCTCCGGCTTCATGGTTACCATGTCTCTCCACGTGAGTTTTTCTTTTTCTTAATGAGCACTAGTCTGCAGGATTCTTAGGAGGGTAATCCAGAGGCTTTAATATTGTGATGGCAACTTTCATGCAGGCGTGTTTAAGCAATTTGAAACAGATGGAGAGTTCTGCTGCTTTACACAGGGGAGTCGAACAAATCAGTGACGTGTGCGTTCGGGCTTTACCGAGCTTCGCAAGTCGCCTTCCCAGGCGAGGACGAGCTCCGACGGGCGGAGACCTTTAGCCGGGAGTTTCTTCATGATAGGCAAGCCTCCCACAACCTAAAAGACAAATGGCTTATCCCCAAAGACTTATCAGGCGAGGTAAAGGATTTTATCACCAACGTGTAGCTACTCCCGCAAAGTACCAAAAATTTAGCCAGGAGTAATAGGGTATCAAATAAATTTCTTTGTATAGATAATTTAAATAACCCAAGTCAAATTATAAACGTTTATTGTGTATATCAAAACAAGCAGGTCAGATACGCTCTGGACTTCCCCTGGAAAGCCAGTTTGCCACGCATTGAGACAAGGATGTACCTGGATCAATATGGCGGCAGCAGTGAGGTGTGGATCGGAAAGGTCCTCTACAGGCAAGTGTTCCAAAGCTACGGTATGTATGTACCTAAGCTGATTTTTTCGAAATGAAATGTATCTTACAGGATGTTTCAACTCTGTAGGATGTTTCTTTTCAGCAACGATCTATTACTCCAGACAGCTAAAGCTGATTTCAGAAATTTCCAAAGACTCTGCAAACTTGAGTTGCACGACCTAAACAAGTGATCACCGAGTCTCCTCTCCTCCTCCGGTCATATCTCATCATACCTCGCTCATTAACTTGACTCCAGTGTTCCTAATGTATAAGTGTAGGTGGTGCAACAGGAAAAACCTTCAAATGTATGGTGTATCTCCAAAGAGTGTGCTGCAAGCTTACTTCTTAGCTGGAGCGAGCATCTTCGAGCCAAACCGAGCAAAGGAGCGCCTAGGATGGGCTCGCACGGCTGTGCTTGCCGAGGCCATCTCCTCTCAATTCTGGCGTAGCGCTTCTGCCGACAGCACCAGGGAAGGGTTCATTGTTAAACTAACCGGTGACCGTTCTAGCAACATAGAAAGGTTCGTTTGCTGCATTTAGAGAAGAAAAATATATACCTGCAAGCTTCTTATTTCTGATCTCCAGAAGATCCATGTCACCAACATTTGCAGGGGAGCGAAGGATTCGATGGAGAGCAACATACTTCATGCTCTTGATGAGCACGTCAGCCTCCTTGCGTTTGACGATGCATCCTCCAACAACCTTTATGAAGCCGTATGTAAAATACCATGAACCATCTTACACACGAACTAGCATAGATCTTTATATTTATTAGGAAATTAGTTAGATGAAATAAGTTTTCACGTAGATGTTAAGTTTTTGCAATAATTCATTGGAAGATTTGTGAAAAAAATAAAGAAACTTCAGACCATTAGCCGGGCAGGCTCATGCAATTAAATTAATTTCTATGGTCCAGATACCTAAGGTATAATAGGATGAGTAGGTGGAAATAGCCAGTATGTTTAAATATATTTCCAGTTAAGTGATAACCAAATTTCTGAAGTTTTTTACTGTTATGGGTTTCCTGGCATTTCTATCTTTTTTTCCAAAGGCCGTTGGCTACTTTTAGTGTATAATAGATATGTCAGGCACTAGAAAATATAACATATAATTTACGTAACTTCCCTTTAAACTACAGTGGAAGCAGTGGCTCATGTCTTGGACTAGCCAGGACTGTGAAGGAAATGCAGCGCTACTGCTGGTTCGCACGGTTGAGATTTGCTCCGGAAGGCATCCTTGCTTGACCGGCCAGGAACTGGACTTTCTCCAGTATTCTGGGCTTGAGCACCTCACCTCTTCAATCTGCCGAAAAGTTTGCGCACGAACTCTTGCTCAGGTACGCACGAAAAGTTTTCTTTAAATGATATGAATACATAGCACCTTGAGATTTCTGTGATCTAGCTATATATTTACAAGAACAAAATTTTCCAATAACCAGGATGCGCAGAGAGTGGACAATACCAAGGTCTCCAATTGTCAAGCGGATCTGGAGATGAAAGAACTGACTCAGTGTGTTCTTCAGGGCGGTAGTGGTATCAGTGAAGTCACCAGGCAGACATTTCTCCACGTGGTGAAGAGCTTCTACTATGTTGCCCATTGCTCTCCTGAAACAATTGATAGTCACATCTCCAAGGTTATCTTCGAGGATGTCGTTTAGGAACCATCCATCTCGTTATGTTTATCCTCTTGTGAATCAAAGATATTTCGTGTCTTTTGGGTTCAAAAAAAATTTATAAGTATTTTGGAGGTTCTATTCTTTTGAAAATTTGCATGTGTGGCTTGTTTGCTTTGTAGGATTATGAAAATAGGAGTTCTTTTACTTATTAACGTTCTTTTTTCATTTGTATGTTACTCAACATGGTATGGCATGTGAATTCTATGTTTTTCATTTTCCTACTTTAATAGAATCCTACGAACTCAAGACCCAACCCTTAATGTAACACCGGAAAGGAGTCGCGCCCCTATTATGTGGTTCTAAATCGAACTGACGTATCCTCCATTAGAAAACAACCGAACCCTTGTGACCTTATTCAACCCGATAATGTGATGAGTCGGCATATTCTGATGCCAATTGAGTCCATTGATATGCTTAAGATTGATCTGGCAAAATCTTTTGACAGAATTGAGTGGGACTTTATTTGTAAAGCCTTGGCCAGGAAGAATTTACATCCTCACTTTATTAAGATGGTTCATGCCTGCATTTCCTCTCCTGTTTTTTCTGTTATCATTAATGGCCAGGCTTATGCAAAATTTACTAGTTCCAGAGGTATAAGACAAGGATGCCCCTTATCACCCTATTTGTTTATCCTTGGCATCAATGAACTCTCTATCATGCTTTCTGAGGCCCTTTCAAATGCTGAGTACTCTGGAATCTCACTTGGTCCCCACTGCCCTCCAATCCACTCCTTGCTTTTTGCTGATGATCTCCTGGTTTTTGGGACTGCTTCTGTTCAAGAAGCTCAAGCCATCAAGGATATTCTTATAGATTTTTGCAAGGTTTCTGGTCAAACCCGAAACTGGTCGAAATCTGGCATCATTTTTAGCAAAAAGGTTGACCCAATCACCCTTTCTAATATCTCTCAGATCTTTCCTGTTGCTGCCATTGATCAAAATTTTACCCATCTGGGTCATCCCCTCATTTTACCTGCTAGGAATAGGAGTGAAGCATACAATTTTATAATCCAAAAATTCAAATCAAAACTCTCTACCTACAAGGCAAATTCTCTCTCCCATGCTGCCAGGTTGGAACTAATCAAGTCTGTGCTTTCTTCTATTCCTGTCTATTACATGTCAAACCTTCTGTTTTCAAAAAAACTCCTTAAGAAACTTTAGGCCATTATGAGAGTTTTCTGGTGGACTGGTTCTTCCTCAGAACCCTCAAAAAGAGCTCTCTGCTTAACTGCTTGGAATAACATTTGTGCTCCCAAATCTGAAGGTGGGCTGGGGGTCAGAAACCTACAAGCCACTAACATGAGCCTCATTCTTTCAGCTGCCTGGAGAATAGCTGAGAAACCAAACTCTTTTATGCAAAGTGTGATCAAAGCAAAATATTTTCCCCACTCTTCCATCTGGAGGGCTAGTAGGAATGTTCCTAAGTCTGCTTTTTGGTCCTCAGTCTTAAAAGTAAGACATCTTCTTATCAATAACTCCTACTATCAAATATGCAGAGGCAATTCTTCTATCTGGAGCTCCCCCTGGTTTTCTGATTGGGAAAATATCTATGATAACCTCACTATTCAACAAAAAGGTTTCAATTATCCCTCTACTATCAATCAGCTTTGGCTTCCTAATTCTCAGACTTGGAACACCAATCTCATTAACAGTCTGTTCTCTAGGGAGGTTGCTAAGGCTATCAAAAACACTAATATCATTCCTTCAGAGAAAGATGACATACTTTGCTGGAAGCCAACCCAAATGGAAAATGCAATCCCAAATCTACATACAAAACTTGTTTGTCTTGGCTTTTTATTTCAGGAACTCCCAAGCCTGAGCCGGTTCAAGATTCAACTAAGGAGATTCTTAGGAAAGTGTGGAAATGCAACAAGATGATTCCCAGAGTTAAAACCTTTGCTTGGAGATTGCTGAGAGGAGCACTAAACACTGGTGTTAGAGGATCCCAATTCTCTACTCATAATGACAAGGACTGTTGCAGGTGCAATATCCCTGAAACTGATGCTCATCTGTTTTTTCTTTGTCCTTTTGCAAAAGCCGCTTGGTTGCTTCCACCCTGTTTTATTAAAAGTGAGATCTTATCAAATAACACTACTGATATTTCCCAAATCATTGTGAACCTGCTTAGACAAAACCACCCAAATGCCGATTTAAACTATGTCTTTACTTTTCTTTGGTGTGTCTGGAAAGCCAGGAACGATCAGCTGTTTTGCAGGAAAAAGACCAGCCCTCAACAGGTGTCAATTCACACTGCAGCTCTTCTTAAGGATCTGGAGTCTGAAGAACTAATAAAATGCTCTCACCTGCCAAAAGATCTGTTGGGGGTCTCTATTCCAACTGATTTCTATTTTACAGGTCCTAAGGTCTATTTTGATGCAGCTTGGAGGAAGCAACATGGAGCTTCGGCTGTCTCGGCTGGAATTGGCATTTATTTTTCTGAATCTTTGCAGGGTGAAGAAAGAACTGATGTTTTCATTCTTGCATCCAAAGAAGATGTACCTTCCCCTTTGCAGGCTGAAGCCCAGGCTATGGTTCTTGCTGCATCTGCTGCTGATGCTCTGAAACTCACAAGACCCATTTTCTTCACTGACAATCTCTCCTTGGCAAAGGCAGCTATAGCTTAGGGGGCATCTGATAATAACATGATATGGGAAATTAGAAGACAAGCAATAGAATACCAGAAACTTGCTCACCCTCTTCTAGGATCCATCTTCCATATCAAAAGGGAAGTTAATGGGGTAGCTCACAACTGTGCTCAACAGGCAAGAAGATCAATAGGATCTGAGCCTACTTGTTCTTCAGAACCAGCTCATAACAGCCAGTTATGCCCAATCTTGGCTGCTATCGATCGATCTGCAAATTGGGTTTGTAATACTTGATGTACAATGTTTTTGAGCTGCAATATATTTGGGTGCGTCAGCACCCATTCTCTGTTCAAAAAAAAAAGACCCGAGCGAAAGCCCTTCCACATGGGACTCCCGAGCCACCATGGGCAAATTTTGTCTCTATTCGACCAGTCGATCTCATGGTCAGCACATCAAACTTTGTTAGTTCTATGAAATGATTTAAATGAAAAATATATTAACATTATAGGGGTATCCTAAAGTTTAGTTCTTTATTTCAAATTGTTCAAAATTATAATGTGTTATGACTCGGTCAAAAATGACATATATATAGTACTCCCTCCGTTTCAAAATATAAGATGTTTTAGATTTATAAAGAAAATGAATCTAGACTTCTTTTAGTGTGTAGATTTACCCCTAAGTTGAGTGAACCTACATACTAAAACAAGTCTAGATACATTTGTTTCGCAAATCTAAAATATCTTATATTTTGAAATGGAGGGAGTACGTGCCAGTGGTGCAAGAGCCCCCTGCAACAACTCATCATGGGCCAAACGTTCATCTAAAGCGTTACTAGTGCATATCCAATAGATTTAGTATGCATTGCATTTTTTTATCAACCAAAAAACCATATCTGCATCTTAAGCCTCCACTATATTCACTTGATCAACCAGAAACCGAGCTTAAGAATGTCGTACTTCATGAACACACCCATTGTCATTGGAATGCGGGTATAATCATGCAACCAATTAACATGCGAGGTTCAGCGTGCTTCCTAGTGTAGGCCATAACCACTGACGTTGTATTAGCAAAAAGAGAGCCAAGTCCCCACAGAGCGAAGAACCCCCTCCCACCATTACATCATTTGGAATACCTGAAATCTGCACGCTTACTTTGGAAAGTATGTAACCACAGACGACATTTTTTAACGTAGTCTCCCATACCCTCCTGCGTCGCTCCTGCGAGTGACCGGGGGAACCCTAGCGCCGCCGGGCCTCCCGTCCCCTACCGCTCCTCCCTCCTCATCGCCGCCGCAACGCGCCGACGGCAAAGCCGCTCGGCGTTGGTGGCGGCCGGCCCCCTCTTCTCCCCCTGGTTTGGCAGATCTCGGCGCGGGCCAAGATTGATGACTAGCGGCAGCGCGCGTGCGTGGGGCGCGGAGGCGTCTGGCTAGGTGGCGCGGCTCGGCGCGGTGGCGTCACCCTGCTGTGGCAAGAAGGGCTGCGTGGAGCGGTGGTTTTCGTGCTCGGGGCCGACGGCTACTGGGACGAGGCGGTGAGGGTCGTGGGCGGCGTTGGCCGGGATCTGGGAGAAGCGGTGGACGCGGTGCTGCAGGATGGAGACGAAGGTGCGCCCTTAGCGGTGGTGCTCAGCCTACGTGCTCATCGGCGCCGAAGGTCGGCCTGCTCGATTCGTTCACCAGAAACCAGCCGACGGTGTGGGGATCGCTGTGTCGGCTCTAATAAAGGAGGTGGTCATTTGGTTTCTTTCGCACAAAGACGAAGATCTGCTTGATGTCTGCCCTTGTTGATCTGGACTGGAGAGGTGAGTTCAGAAGGCTCCGCCGGTGAACTCCCATGGGCGTATCATGCCTGGAGACTATTGGATCGGAAGGTATTCAGTCGTGCGTACCTTGTTTTTCTGGCCATTTGGTTTCAGCGGGAATGTTCCAAAGCTCTGTTTTTTGTTCCCACCAAGTGCCATTCATCGAGCCATGATGAAGTCAGATGCGGAGAATGTCAGAAAAGCGGAAATATGAGGGTAGCGATGGTGATTTGGTTTTTGTGGCGACGGAGAACTAGTTGTGTGATCTGGAACTCGTAGCAGCGGCTATTGGTGCGGAAAGACAACACAGGAGGAGTTCTCAGTCTTACCTTGCAGGGTGAAAATCTAATGTCTGGCCTTAACTGGTTGTGTCTGCCTTGTTGAAGGCATTGTTTTGTGAGCGAGGACTTTCTCCAGGGTGAAAATATATGATCTTTGATCGGGCAACGACGGTGCTTGGGCACTGTTTCCTTTTTAAAGGCGTTGTTATTGGAGTGGAGGACTACTGGTGTTGTTCTGATGGTGTTAATGTCGTTGTTTTGAGGATTAGCTCTCTGTAGCGGGACTTTTTTTTGTAACTATTCTTTTATTTTTCTGGCATGTGTGCATCCGTAGGGCCACTAGGGCATGTGTTGTTGCATAGGCTATGTGTAATTGATATCCCTGTAATATTAATATATATTTTTTTCCAAAAAAAATATAACCACAGACCATTCATCAAATGTTAGATCAAACACACTATCGGGCACTTGATAAATCCAAAAATGTTTCATACGTCGAACTTCCGTCTTATTAGAAAATTTTACATTGTAATCATTAACACGAAACTGAATGACTCCCCACTGACTTTTTTCATAGGAACCATTTGAACCGCATTCTTTCGCACAAAGACGAAGATCTGCTTGATGTCTGCCCTTGTTGATCTGGACTGGAGAGGTGAGTTCAGAAGGCTCCGCCGGTGAACTCCCATGGGCGTATCATGCCTGGAGACTATTGGATCGGAAGGTATTCAGTCGTGCGTACCTTGTTTTTCTGGCCATTTGGTTTCAGCGGGAATGTTCCAAAGCTCTGTTTTTTGTTCCCACCAAGTGCCATTCATCGAGCCATGATGAAGTCAGATGCGGAGAATGTCAGAAAAGCGGAAATATGAGGGTAGCGATGGTGATTTGGTTTTTGTGGCGACGGAGAACTAGTTGTGTGATCTGGAACTCGTAGCGGCTATTAGTGCGGAAAGACAACACGGAGGAGTTCTCGCCTTACCTTGCAGGGTGAAAATCTAATGTCTGGCCTTAACTGGTTGTGTCTGCCTTGTTGAAGGCATTGTTTTGTGAGCGAGGACTTTCTCCAGGGTGAAAATATATGATCTTTGATCGGGCAACGACGGTGCTTGGGCACTGTTTCCTTTTTAAAGGCGTTGTTATTGGAGTTGAGGACTACTGGTGTTGTTCTGATGGTGTTAATGTCGTTGTTTTAAGGATTAGCTCTCAGGCGGGACTTTTTTTGTAACTATTCTTTTATTTTTCTGGCATGTGTGCATCCGTAGGGCCACTAGGGCATGTGTTGTTGCATAGGCTATGTGTAATTGATATCCCTGTAATATTAATATATATTTTTTTCCAAAAAAAATATAACCACAGACCATTCATCAAATGTTAGATCAAACACACTATCGGGCACTTGATAAATCCAAAAATGTTTCATACGTCGAACTTCCGTCTTATTAGGAAATTTTACATTGTAATCATTAACACGAAACTGAATGACTCCCCACTGACTTTTTTCATAGGAACCATTTGAACCGCGAGCCCACCCCCCCCCCCCCAACTGCCACCTTCCTAATCTTGGAATTTTGAACCTTGGTGCGGTTAGTTTCTGCAATCGGCAACACGAAAAACATCAGCTCCTCATGAGCATAGCCACACATGATGACAAAAGGTTTTTGTGGAAGAATAAGTGGCTAAGCATTCAGAACATGATGAGCTGATGATTCACAACAAAGATACACAATAGATGTGGAAACATCCAAAAGGAATGCACTAGCCGACCAGATCTAAAGCATTTTAATTTTCCATCTTCGTCATTTTCTTTGCTGGCCCCATATTGTCAGTGTTCGCACTGTGTCCCAAGGTATTGGTGCAACCATTGGAGTCCCAACAGGAACTAGTGTTGTTGCCTCAGCAACATTTTTTGGCAGATCGGGCTGCCACACGCCACCATTGAGCGAACTTTCTGCCGTGGTAGGCATCTGCTGTCTGGGCTACTGCGAGATGTTTTGGTCACCCCTCAGATCGATCCATCGATCGACATATAGATCGTGCCGCCGCCAGAAATGGAAGATAAGATGGCGAATCTCTCCTTCTCCATCGCCCCATCGAAACCCGCGCCGCCCAAGCCGACCGCGCGCCCAGCCGCCTTCTCCGTCCCTGCTGTTGTAGACTTAGGCCCCGCTCCGCAATTCGTCACCATGTTCGACCCCTCACAAACCCTCGCCCCACCCGCCGCCATCAGCATGCCCCTTCCCAACTCGCGCAGGCCCTCCACAGGGGTGGCCACCTGCCACGACTCGACTCATCCTCCTCCAGCGCAGTTACGGCCTCGCCGTCCGGCCACACGGAGGACTCGAAGAGGCGCCTGCCGCGCATGATGCTGCTACTACCCTACGGCGGTTCAAGCATGACATGGCCCTTCTCCCTGACGACACCCAAGGCGCGGACGAGTACGACGAGATGCCCGTGGAGGGGTTCGGGGCCACGCTCCTCGCTGGGTACGGCTGGAAGGAGGGGACTCCTATATATCGGGAGGGACAAGAGCAAGGGGGGTCCCAAGGTCCTGGAGCGTGGCCGCCGCTCTGGCACGGGCTTATAGCTCCCATCCGACGTCTTTACGTGGAATTGGAAGGAAAGCGACATCGTTGCAAAGAATAGCTCGCATGCGACACTTCTGAAGCGGCAAATAGCTCACGTGCGACACTTCTACTTAACCCCATGAGACCGTCAACGAATTCGAATCAGCTGAGCACAGTAGGACCCACAGCCTCTCCACGTCATGGCGGAACTCACCTGATGTCCACCTCATATCATGGGACCCACCCTGTGGTTGAAGAGAGCCGTTGGCCCCGATCCGTCCCCGCACCCGAGCACTCCCGCCACCGTTCCAGCATCTCATCCCTTCTTTTTCTTCTCCGCGAGCAAGTGCGGCGCGGCGAGGATGTCGAGCTCTGCTTCCTCCCACCGCTCATGGCCTCGGTATGGTCCGGTGCTGATGAGGAGGTGCCCCGATTGCCCCCGTACCGCGCCCCTGAAGCGGCTTGTCACATCCACCGACAAGAACGGCAACATTGGCCGGGAATTTGTGAAGTGTGAGAGCAAGCCCGAGCCGGGAAAGGTGAGATCTGAATGTTCCGAGCGCCAATTTCTCGCTTTTCTTTCGAAATTTCATGCATTTCATCGAATTTGGGATTTAGGGTTCATCTCTGCGATTTCAGGAACTGCCAAAATGTGGGCATTTTGAGTGGCTTGATGAGTACATCGAGCGAATTGGGGTGGAGGTAGCATCCCGGGAGCTCGAAAACCCGTCCGTGATGGAGCAATTGGGATGTGGCAACCCCATTTCCACTGGTACTACGGTGGATGCGGAAGTGAAGGCGAGCTGAAGAAGATGAACAAGCAGCTAAGGCAAATCATCGAATTGAAGAAGCAGGACAATATGATGGCCGTTTTTTTTTATTTTTGTGTAATTTCTCTCGGATTAGTTTATCTCCTAATCATTATTCATTAGACAGCGCAGTCAGTGTTCGAGTGATGCTTTGTAATGGATGTAATGGTCTATGTCTTTGGCTTGAATAAAATGCAACACAAATTCGGGCTAATTTTGAGCTGCTCTGTTTTCGAAATCAATGTTCCTTCAGTTTAAATCGCCGGTGTTCCTTTTATCGGTTAATGCGGTGTGTGCGAGGGGGAGGGGTTGAAAAGTAAAAAAAAATTGACGAGGATTGAAAAAGGCTAGGCCCAAATAGAACTTAGCCAGGCCAAAATGGATGTATCCAGGCCCAATAGTAACTATATGTTGATTGGGAAAAAAAATGGTACTCACATTACAATCTAAATAGGAACGTGTGGATCTGCAGATACTCGTGCTCAGGTTGCAATTTTTTTGCGAAAGTAAATATATAAATGAAGTCCAAGGGCATCCATTTAACTAACATAACTTGGGAGCTCCTTTAACTTATGTAAATATGTAAATGTCTTGTTTGAAAATGAACCATGTGTTGTTTGAAAATAATCAACCATCATTACGTTAACTTATTCTTTCTTTTAAGCTTTTCTAATTTCACTCATTTTATAAATATTGCACGAGTATTATATGAGAACTTGTTTTTGTGTCTTTTGTTTTATACACTTGTTGTTTTGGGTGTTTTGAAAAATGACAATACAATAAAACACAGATTACAATAAAACAAGGGGATAGATAATATTGGGATAACATTCCTTATATTAGATAGTCGGATCGATAACATTGGGATAACATTACAGTAAAAAGAAAAAAGTACAATAATATAGAAGGGAATAGACGCCCCGCATAAACCCTGGGCTAGCCCCTAAACCCTAACCCTAGCTACCCTACTCCATCAGCGGTGGAGGCGGTGCCGGTGCCGCCGCCCTCCGAGCCGCCGCGGCATTCTAGTCCGCCAGCCTCTCCCGGTGCCCCCGCCGCCGCTGCTCCTCCTGGAAGGCCTAGCGATTGGCCTCCCGTCGTTCCTCATCCTCCCGTCTGCGCCTTTTCTTCAAGGCGCTTGGCCTGCTTCTCCTCCCACCTGGCGTAGGTAGCCTCCTACTTTTCCTCCTTCTTCTCCGCCGTCTTCCAGTACTCTTTGGAGGGGCCGTCGTCGGGAAGGTCGCCACCGCCGGGGACGGGGTTGTGGACGAAGGGGCCCTTGGGGCGCGTGGGTGCCTCCTGCTTGCCACACTGGTAGGTGCCCCTTCGTCACCTCTTGCCACACTTGGGGCGCGTGGGTGCCTCCTGCTCCCAGACCTGCTTGTGGTCCGGGTAGTTTTCCTCGTCGCTAACTTCGGTGTCGGAAGGGAAGCGGAGGGGGGAGGTTGCCATGGTCGCCGGAGTGTTTGGGGGCTGGGAGGAGGCAAAGGGACGGGCTCGAGGTTGAAGATGAGGGGCAAGATGAGATGAGGAGGCAAAGGCGTTTTGCCTATTTATTGAGGACGGGGCGTGAAGGGCGGCGTGGGAATCCAGCGTTGGCGCAGCCGCCTGCGATGCGTTGCGTGTGGGCAGCGGGCGTAGCCGCGTGCATGAGCAATGCGAAAGAGAGAAAAAAATTGCTAGGATGAGACGTGACCCCTGCACCATCGCCCCCACCCCTATATGCATGCATGCATTAATGCGAAAGAGAGAGAAAAAATGTCCAAGGTAGTTGTTCATTGACAGTGAAAAATAAAAGAGAAAATAGAATTTGGCCTTGATTTACTCGGTAATAAATGCAGGAATCTAGTACCAAGGTACTCATTCGCTTTTACACACCGCATGCAACAAACTCGTTCATTTTTACACACGCAAGAAAAATCGGTGGGGAGTAATCAGAGGGATGTTAATTGGAGGGAATAGAGGGAGTATGAAACTAAGTTTATAATATTTTAGATTTTGATTTTTTTCTTATATACGTAGTCAAAGTTGATATTTTAGATTTATAAATAGTAACTTTTTGTATAGCGTATGAACCGGATGGGAGTAAGTTTGACTGAAAAAGTTGTTCGACGTACACTTATTTAATGCGACGGAGGGAGTAAATACGTTGCAGCGCTGTTGCACGCAAAATAGCTAGACTGCGACGCGAGAGGCAGCTGCATAGCATGCATGCATGGTGCAGCCCGCCCCGCCCAGCGCCCTCGCATGCCACGCTAGGTCCAACGGTCAATGGAGTGTGCCACGCTGTACGTTATATTTATTACATATTTAGATTTTGATATTTTTTCTTAGGCTGGTCATAGTGACATGCATACTCCCTCTGTCCACAAATAAGTGTACATTTGGCTTTAAAATTTGTCCACAAAAATTGTACTTCTACCTTTCCAATGCACTTTAAAGTAGAAAAATTGCTTCACGGAAATTAAGTCCAATAACATTTAGCAAATGGTTTCTTCAATTTATTTGCGGACGGAGGGAGTATGTGGAAATAACTTAGATGTGGTATCATGCATATGTTAATAGTCTAAGTTACTACTCCATAGTGCAAAATAACATAGATGTGGTATCATGCAAAGTATCATTTATTACAATAAACCTGAGGGGAGTAAGTTTGACTGAAAAAGGTTGTTAGATGTACACTTATTTAATACGACGGTGGGAGTAAATACGCTGCAGCGCTATTGCACGCAAAATACCTAGACTGCGACGCTAGGGGCAGCTGCATGCATGGTGCAGCCCGCCCCGTCCAGCGCCCTCGCATGCCACGCTCGGTCCAACGGTCAATGGAGTGTGCCACGATATACCTTATCTATTCATGGAAAAACGATAAAGCCAATCAGATGACAGAATCATCCATCCCACGGATCGCCAAGAGCTAGCCGCGAAATCTTTCTAAGAGATGCCAACCAATCAGATTGCAGAACAAGCCCTTCCACGGATCGCCCAGAGCCACCCGCGAAATCCTTCTAGAAGACGCGATCGGACGGCCACAGTGTCGCGCTAGGGTTAGATCTACGTTCCTCATTCGGCCTTAGGGTTAGCTGGGTTTAGGATGCAGTCAACGGGGTTTCATAAGTTTGACCAGACATTCAAATGTGCATAACTAATTCAAAAAAAAACAAAAAAATACAAAACCTTCGCATGGTGTCATGTTATGTGACATAGTTGTGAGGAAAAATATCAAACTTGGTCTATTGATCATATTTCAAAAAACCCTTCACAAAATGACCTATCTCCACCGAGGTTTTCTGGCTTTCGGGCCAAATGACCAATGATATGGCCAGAATCAAGGCATAGTTTGTGATAATGTGCCCATACTGGTCATGCATGTCTATAATGGGATGACTAACAATGTTGTAGCACAAAGTTTTCCTTTTCGACGCACAGAAAATCCATTTTCTATTTTCTAAGTGCCGAAAGAGGGGGGATTTGTGAAGCAACCACCAAATTGAAGTTTCAAAATGGTAACATCCTATTTTCAAAAATACTAGACCACCTAGCATGTACAATTTCCCAACTTGAGTATCTCAAACCTTTTATTCCATCTGACGAGGTTTCGACTCGTCCATGCCCATTGTTATGGACTTGGGTTTTGGAGAAGATGGGGATGCTGGAGATCGTGGCACGGTTAGCAAACAAGCAACACGGGGACACAAGGTTTACCCAGGTTCAGGCCCCCGGAGGTAAAACCCTACTCCTGCTTGTCTACTCTTGATTACGGCGGAACCGAAGGTTACAGGGGTGCGCAGATTCGATCTGGCGTGGAGGGCGTATGCGAAAGTATGAGTCGAGAGATCTAGATCTGTAGATCTGTTGTGGTCTAGTCTATCGGGGGGTGCGTAGCGTCTGTCTCCCCTCGTTGGACCCTCCTAGCCTTTATATATGGGGAGGCTAGGTCTCGGGTGCCAATACAAGTAGGTTACAAGTTGTATTCAAACTCTAGTATTGAGGTTTCCTTGTCTTATACGCTTGAGAGTCCGTGTCCACATGGGCTTCATAGCAGCCGAAACGTCATAGGAATCATGGATCCTAACAGGTCGTCGAGTGGGCCTTCCTTCGGGCTGGACCAGGTAGGCTAACATCGGGTACCCGTAGGATATAACCATGTCAGTAGCCCCCGAGTGTTCAGTCGAATCGTAGATTCGGCTGAGGACTCTTCAATCTTTCGGGTACAGTTGTTTCTGTTCATCGGAGAATGATTTGAGTGTGTAGGGATTATTGATGCGTGTGCCTGACTCTCCCGACAGATCAGTGTCAGTTGACTGTCTTAGGACAAAACAACACGATCTTCTTCAGATTCGAGTCCCTCGACTCGAACCCGGAACATATGCTGGCGTAATTCGACTCAGGCCGCGGAGGACTTACATGAGTGGAATTCTAGTGAATTTAAATGATGTACCCAACGCGTCCGTCGGGATTTTTCATCGCGCCTGTTGGCACGGATTCTTACTAGCAGAGCGCAATCGTGTGCGTTACCAGGCCATCAGATGGTATCTGTAGGTCTTATCTTTGCGTCGCAGACGCAGCACCCGAAATTTTATCACCGCGGAGGTGTTTCTGGTGGCCAAGGAGAATGTTCCTCACTTAGAGTTGATTGGGGCAGAGTTGCCGAAAAGATTTTGCATGCTGATCCGAAGGATCGCAGTCGAAGATTCATAGGGTGCGCCAGCGCTCCCTATGGGAGTAGCCTCGACCCAGTGTCGAGTCGTGAGACTCGAAAGGGAGACTTTAATTCGGCCGTTGTTTGGCTTCAGGTCCGTAGGACACAAATTTTTCGAATGCTTGAATCTATCTTCCCTATGGGAGTAGCCCCCGAGTCCGTAGTGGAGTCATAGACTCGACGTAGGACTCGAAGAAATAGTTTGATGCTGAAACATGTTGTTCCTCTTTCGGGTGCGCGGCCAGCGCTCCTGATAGGAGTAGCCCCAGAGTGTCTAGTCGATTCGCAGACTCGAGTGGAGACTCATGCGAGGAGAAACCACTGACCTAAAAGTGCATCGAGTCAGCGTCTCATGCATAAGGAGCCAGGAGTCAACGTAGCGGAGTGATGCGGTATTTTAGCCGGAAGGACTCGACGTTGCGGGTGAAGTCGATGCCGTTTCTTCTGTCGGGTGCGCGGCCAGCGCCGCTTTTGTCAATATTTGATGTGGTCATCCGAAGAATGCTTCGACTCAGGTCTTGGCGTCTGTTGACGTGATTGGCACTGGTCAACTCCGTTGGAGGACCCAATAGAATAGCTCGGTGCATTTGACATCCTTGTAAGCTGCAGAAAAACATGAAGAATTGTGAAGTACTTGTATCTTGTAAAGAATATTTGCCTTTCGGCTTGTATAACAAGATTCTGGTGCCGATCGAGTCGACACTTTTGCACTGTATGTTAGGCCTTTTCGTTAGCCTGATTACCCTTAGTCTCAGTACCTTGCCGAGGCGCTCGGAGTTCAAGGATTCGACGATCAGGCAGAATCAGCTACTCGGGCTGTCGCGTTCGAGGTGCTCGAGTGCGTGGAGCCGATGGCACATTAGGTTACTCGAAGAGGGCGTAGCCCCCGAGTGTTTCGATTGCGAGTTAAAAAAGAAATCAGCTCTAAGTAGAGGGAAAACTTAGCTTTGTTGAATGTCGTGGTGAAGTTGACGCGGTAGCGAGTCACGCGGCGGATGTAATCGACGCGGCGGACCACAGCCGTAGCAGCGACAAGTTCCTGGGGTTGATGGCGGCAGCGAGTTCCGCATCCGAAGATTGTCGCAATCGAAGATCACACTGGGTCATCGCATCCGAAGGATGATCGGGTCACCGCAGCCGAAGGCCACACGGTTTGTCGGAGCCGAAGACCACAGCTAGTCGTTGAAGCAGATGGAGCCCCCGAGCCCCCGAGTCGTTGGAGCCGAAGATCGTAGTGGATCGCCAGAGTCGAAAAATGTAGTTGACGTGGTAAGGGGTCACGCGGCGGACGTAGTCGACGCGACGGACCGGAGTCGCATGGTGATGAAGAGTTGCCGCATCCGAAGAATCGACGGATCGCATGGCGGAGGCGGCGCGGCCCCCATGCGTGGATTTGATATGGTCGATGTACCCAAGGCGGCGCTCGAGAGCTGATGCGGTTGACCGGAGTCAACGCAGCAGCGGGTCACCGAGGCCGATTTCCGCAATCGAAGATCGCAGAAGGTCGACATAGTCGAAGAGTATGCGGGTTGTCACGATCGAAGACATCAACGATTCATCGGAGTCGAAGGCAGCAGGTCACTGAAACTGAGGAAGCTACCGAATCACCGGAGCAGAAGGAGCCCCGTGTCTACGTGATAGAGTTGGCGTAGCTTACTTCAGCAAGTACCTTGGTCAATATCTTTTTTTTAAGCATGCCATTGGCGCTCCCAGCCGCAGAATCCATGCCTATACGTAGCTTCAAGTACATGGTCTTCACATGGAGTAGAGCCCTTGGTTAGTTCAAATTGGATTGTCGTTGTATAAGCACAAATAGTCTATTGCTTGTTTTTTATCTGACGCGTACTCCAGGATAACGGTAGCATGAAGATAAACGGCAATTCAGACTTGGCAAGGTCCGCACGCGAACTCAATCTTCACGGAAAGTAACTCTGCACTTGGTGGCCTAAATTCCATGTCGTGGCTAGCGGTGCACGATTGATTTGCTTTCTTTTTTTCACGTGAAGTAGTACTCGAATCCAACTTGGACTTTTCTTGAGATTTGCCTGGTACCTCGGATCCAACTTGGCTGCGTACTTCCTCTTGTTCCAACCCACCATGCAACGGATCTGAAGAAAAAAAAGAAATCGCTACTGGGCTGGAACTTTGAGACCCCAAACAAAGCAACCAGAATTTTGTGGCTACGCCGAAGTAGATTGTCCGCTAGAGATCATGCCCGGATAACGATGCATGGAAGTCGAAGTAGATTTGTTTCTCGGTAGATGTCGAGTTGTAGATCGCTTTGGTCGGGACCGTCACGATCGCATAATCAGCTTCCCCAGTTCCCACAGACGGCGCCAATTGACGAGGTTTCGACTCGTCAATGCCCATTCTTATGGACTTGGGTTTTGGAGAAGATGGGGATGCTGGAGATCGTGGCACGGTTAGCAAACAAGCAACACGGGGACACAAGGTTTACCCAGGTTCAGGCCCCCGGAGGGAAAACCCTACTCCTGCTTGTCTGCTCTTGATTACAGCGGAACCGAAGGTTACAGGAGTGCGCAGATTCGATCTGGCGTGGAGGGGCGAATGCGAAAGTATGAGTCGAGAGATCTAGATCTGTAGATCTGTTGTGGGCTAGTCTATCAGGGGGTGCGTAGCGTCTGTCTCCCCTCATTGGACCCTCCTAGCCTTTATATATGGGGAGGCTAGGTCTCGGGTGCCAATACAAGTAGGTTACAAGTTGTATTCAAACTCTAGTCTTGAGGTTTCCTTGTCTTGTACGCTTGAGAGCCCGTGTCCACATGGGCTTCATAGCAGCCGAAACGTCATAGGAATCATGGATCCTGACAGGTCGTCGAGTGGGTCTTCCGTCAGGCTGGACCAGGTAGGCTAACATCGGGTACCCGTAGGGTATAACCATGTCACCATCCCTGGTGAAAAAGATAAATTCTGCCGAATCGGCTGGAAGTAGGTAAGATATGAACTACAGGTACATGATTTCATGCTGATGATTTTTTATAAAAATTATTTTTAGGTTCACAACATGCTATTTCATCAGAGATCCAATGCTAGTTTTGTGAGCCTCAGCCCCTAGCTAAGAATATTTATAAAAACCCTTCAAGTTTGACCAGACATTCAAATGTGCATAACTAATTAAAAAAATACAAAACCTTCGCATGGTGTCATGTTATGTGACATAGTTCTGAGGAAAAATATCAAACTTGGTTTTAGAAATGGTAGAAAAAACTTGCTTAGAAATGGTGGTTTACCCTAGCTTTGGAGCTCATTTCTACCCCATTTTGGTTGAGGGTGAGTTGTACTTCACAAAAGGGATCAGGGTGAGGATGAGTTGTATTGTACATATGAGAAAAACGTTGGAAGCTCATACAAACATAGAAAAGTGACATAGCTACATTTGTTGAAATTCAAATTTAGCATCATATTTGAATTTTGTCCAAATTATCAACAAATGACAAATTATTATAATAACAAATGTTTACAACAACAACTGCCAAATTATTACAATAACAAATGTTTACAACAATAAGTGTCAAATTCAAAGTCTATTTCTTTTGGCTCTTCTTACCCCTCGTTTTCTTCTGCTTCACAAGTTTCACACCACACAACAGGTTTATGCTCTTCTTTTTCTTACCATTACCATCTGGCCTCCCCACAGCACGTCAAAGAGTCTCCTTCACCTCCTCAACAACCTCATGATCATGATCCAGAGCCTCATCAACATGGTCACTTTGCACCAGAGCCTCAACAACAGGCTCATTTTGCACCAGAGCCTCAACAACAGGCTCATTTTGCACTAGAGCCTCAACAACAGGCTCATTTTGCCCCTCATTTTTCCAAATCAGAAACGGTGTGCCCTAAAGCCTCAACAGTTTGCACATCATCCTCCAAAACAAGTTCAGATTACACCTCAGCAGCACCAAACATGATCTGGTTAGTTCTCTTCTTTCTTTGGCCATTGATTCTTGCCCTTTTCACTGGCCAGCATTCGTCAACAACAAGAGGTGGGCCTTTTTCTCCACACTTCCTCCTAAAAACAAGCAAGTTAGCTGGGGTAGAAAAATCATCAACAAGAAATGTGATAGATTTTGGATGAACATACTTTGGCTTTTCAGCAGTGTATCTGCACTTGGTAGAGCCAGCTCGGTGTCCAAGTTCTTCACAGAGTTTGCATCTATTCTTGTTACCTTTTGGGGCCCTTTTTGACTTGGCATCTTTCTTTTCATCTTTCTTTCCCTTCTTGCTGCTCCCACCTTTCTCAAACCAAGCCTTGAATCTACTCTACTTGGGCCAGCCAGCCTTTCTTTTCATCAAATGAGGACACAAGGAGAACTGAATGTCCACTTCAGGCCACTGAGACTGATCTGTAAGTGATGGAATTGGTGTTCCATATGCAGCCTTGAATTTTGCTACAGAATAATACTCATGCAAATATGGGTGCATATTTAGCTTGTGTTTGGAGGCCAAGAAAAGTATGGCATGCTCACAAGGCTTCCCAGTGTGTTGCCACTCAAGGCATGTGAATTCATGCAATTGAGTGTCAACAACATGCCTCCTGCCAGTCTTTGTATCTCTGACTTCAGCACCCCACAATGAGGATTTCTCAACACGCAAATGTGCAAGATTTCTGCTCCTGTTGACCACCTGCTTCACAACATCAGGAAGCTTATCTCCTTGAAGAACATCACCAAGCCTTCTTCTCAATTTCCACAACCTCATGATCATGATCCTGATCTGGTCAACCATGTCATGGACAGGCAAATCTTTTAACTCCTTCACTTTGTTGTTGAAACTTTCTGCCAAATTATTGTTGATATGATCACATTTGATGGCAGTGTTAAAACCAGACCTGTACCATAAAAGAGAATGGTAGGTTTCCAACCATGTACAAAACTTGACCCTATCCTCCTCAGAGCATGCCTTAATCTTCTCAAGGTGATATGAATGTGTACACTGGTGTAAGATCTTCTTGGCCACATGCGTCCAAAATCATCTCCTCTGAATTTTTTGATCAAATTCATCCACATATGTCCGAAGCACTCCCTCTGCTCAGCGTGATGGAAAACAATCTTCACTGCATTTTCTAAACCTTTACATGCATCTGTGTATGCCAATGGAGAGGCCCCTATGCATCTTTTCAACTGCATCATGAACCATGTCCATGATGCCTCTGTCTCAGTTGAAACATGCCAATAGCTACAGGAACATCCAATTGTGTCCATCTAAAGCATTGCATGCTGCTAGTTGACCATTCCACTTTCCGGTCAAGAAAGATGAGTCTATACTCAAATATATGGCACCACCTTTGAAGCCATCGATGCAAGGCTTTAAAGCCATGAAGAATTTAGAGAAGAAGACTTTCCCATCTTGTTACCTCGATCTATCTCCACAACCGGTGACCTCTTATCTACTTCTGCTTTGAAGTTATAAAGCATTCGAAAGGTATTTGCCCAATCACCATATAGCTCTTTCATTGCCCTTTGTTTTGCCTTCCACACTATAGTATAATTCAGCTTAATGGGGTACTGCTTTTCCAAGTCTATTTTTAGTCTCTTTGCAGTGTTGTTTGGTGTTGTGGCTAAAATGGGCTTGATCTTTTCTGCAACCCATAATTGTGATGTCATCTTTGTAACTGTTTGAGAACTTGTAATGCAAGTATGAGGTTTTGGAATTTGATTCACTCTTATTTTCCTTCCATCAGGTTGGCGTCTAGCAGATATATATCACTTGCAAGGCTTGGCACCACCATCACAACCTATGCATTTTGCATAGAACTTATTTTTATCAGGCCACATAGTCTTGGTAGCAAACTCATGTTTGACTACATATGTCCTGAAACACATCCTGAATTCATCCATGCTTGGAAACAATCTCCCAACTTCAATAACTGGGTCCTCTTTGTCATAAACTGTTACTAGCTCATCATCATGTGCATCATCTACATGAACTGCAGCATTTTCCAACAACTCTAGATCTATATCTGCCTCTTCATCTCTTAAATGGTTGTCACCATCATTTGCAGCTTCATCCCTCTTCTTCTCCTTGTCTCATCATCTATAGGAATGTCAAAAGCTTTGCCATTTCAATGTCATCTATTGGTGCAATGACCAAATCAGTCGGTCATGTATCTCAACTGAATTCCAATCAATGATTACAATCCTTTGTGCATTACCATCTGCAGCCTCCCTTGTGCATTAGCATCATCATCCTCCACTTAACACTTCCAACTCAGTAAGTATAGGCATTACTTGCCTTTGTGCAGCCCAATCATCCTCGACCATCTGGCAGCCGACTTGAGGCCACATATCCAACCCTCGAATCAGGTTCCAGATCAATGAGTTGTGCTAAAAACAGAACAATTTTTCTTGTCCAACCGTTTCGCTCATCGATTTCATCAACTATATTTTCACCTGTCTCAACCCTAACATAGTCACAGTTGTAATCATCAAATCGTAACAAAGAAACTTCTTGCTCTGGCCCCTAAACCACACTATCCCCAATTTTTTCCACCATTTTCCTCACCGCCTCCTCTCCCATGTTTATTAGCTCTTGGGGATCAACATGTTCTAATTCGACCTCCCATTTAACAACTGTGTCTCTCTCAATAATCTGTGTGCTGCCATCAACTAAAACAGCCCTAGAGGGAAAGAAATTGATGCGAAATTCGAAGGTTTGGTGCGCAACATCGTCTCCCCTGTTTTTGGAGGGCACTGTGAGCTAGCGGAAGCGAACAAAGAGCTCAACCTTAGAGAAATTAAGTGCAGAGATACGGGATATACCGATTAGAAGTCCCCTCTCCATGCTCCATATCGTTCCCCTCGCCCCGTTCAGCACACCCTCGCCTCCACAATCTAGCATCAATGGGCACGCTCAGATCTCGAATTGAGAAGAATGGGAGAGGAATTAGCTTTCAAATGGCACTCACCACCTTCGTCGAGCAAGCGCCGCCGCCTAAATTAATTGTCGTCCGGGCGCCGAGAACGATGGTGAGATCCGCCGCCGCCGTCGGGAAGCTACGATCATTGTTGTGGCGCTCTCGGTCGGAAGCGGTTGGTTTGACTGGCTTGACTGGCTGTCCCAACCAACCGGTTTGGTTTAACCCTAATCTTGGAACAAAGTTAAATGTGTCCTTACGACCGTTTTAAGGCCCGTGTGGCCCTGGGATATTAGCTGCCTCACAACCGTCGCATGCGAGCTATTCTTTCCAACGATGTCGCTTTCCTTCCAATTCCACGTAAATACGTCGCATAGGAGCTATAAGCCCCTCTGGCACACAAGGCCTAGGCGCCGGCCCTTCAGAAAAGACCGATGCCGCCACCGTCAGACCTGCTGCTGTGCGGAGGAGTATTCGGGATTTAAGGGCTGCTTGCTTGGGTACTGATTACTCTTCTTGAAGTAGTATCTGCTGTTCTGGAGAATGTATGTTCCTCCATAGTGATCCCTTTATAATAGAACGTCTTTTTATATTTAGTACACAATACATTTGATCTTTCATCATACTACTCTGACCATTTCATAATTCATGTCATGGTTCCAGTTCAAATTTGCACTAGAATCATGATAAGAATAATAGAACAGATAGAGTAGTAAAATTTACTGTCGACTACACCCCCACAGGTCAAACAAAGTGTACTTTCAAGTCTCATCAGACCCTCGAGACTTTGTATGAACAAATGGTGTGAATGAACATATTTCATTCTCTAAAACTACAATAATCGTACAGAAAAATAAACATGTACAGTAGATTTTTATTTAACTTGTGTATATTGCCTTTGTAGTAGTGATGAGTTCAATTGCACCAGAAAATACATGCACCGGCTTGTTAAAATCTTTAACAGCCGTAACTCTGTTTAAATTGCCGTAATAATCATGATCACTTTTGTTGTCACAGTTTGTTAGCCTGGTTATATTATATAAATCTGTCCCAAGACGTGGTATAGAAGACAACAGAGTTAACTCACCTAGTAGTAATTTGCTATTGTTATTTTGTTTTCAGTATCTTACATGCTAATCGCTTAGTTTTTCTAAGCACATACCAATCTTTTATGGTCGACATGTGATTCGAAATATGCACATTTACTTAGTTTGGGTCATATTTCTGACAGACAAAACGCATCACATATCTGAGATACGTAACCTGTCATAGTAGTTTAAATATTTATTCAGTGTCCATCCTTAACAGCGGTGTAATTCCAGCAGGATCGGTGACGGCAGACCCATGCAATTGTTAGATGTATATTTATATATGTGTATTTTCCCCACCTGTTAGGGGTTTCCTGCATATTCTCACATGTACATGTAACTATATGTTGTGCCCTTTGGCCCCCAGGGAATACAACTTGTCTATTCCTAACATGGTATCAGAGCGCTAGGTTTCGATCCTCTCCTCTCGTTGCCGCAGCCGCCAACCCGTTCTGACTGCTTGCGTGAGTTCTTTTGTTCTTGTACTCTGTCCCAGATTGCTCTTGTCCTTTCAATCCCAGATTTGTTCAGATCGGATCTACTACACCCAATCCACCCTTACCCTCCTCACTACCGATCGGCCCCCACCTCCACCAATTGGGCACCATCAGCTCTTGTGCACACCCGCCGATCCGCTGCGTCCTGCTCACTGCGTCGTGCGCTCACTGCCTGCTGAGGCCGCCACTGCCTGACGGCTGCGTCACCTGCTCCACCCACCCACGCGGAAGCTCCTCCACGCGCCTGCCTCCCTGGCCCGCGTGGCCGCCCATCTGCCTGCTACCGCCCCGCGCTCCAGGCTCCGTCCCCTGGTCCGCCGCTGTGGCCTCCGCCGCGCTCCTACGGTCCGTCCTGCCTCGCCGCCCACGCCCGTCCTCGGAGCGCACGGACGCCCTGAATAGGTCCGGCCAGGCCGGAATTTGCTGGGTGT
Organism: Avena longiglumis; assembly: GCA_030063025.1. NCBI lineage: Eukaryota > Viridiplantae > Streptophyta > Magnoliopsida > Poales > Poaceae > Avena > Avena longiglumis. Next base: position 27,341,627 of record CP125974.1, read on the forward strand.
TAGCTTGATTTCGCCGGAGGTGTTCTGATCAGTGCGAATTTCGCCGGATTTCATCTGCCTGTGAGAGTTCTGCAAAAAAAAAAAAGATGTTGTCTCCGTCTCTTGCTGCTGTTTCTTCCGATGCTCCCGTCGTGCGCTCGGGTCTTCCTTCGTTACTTGGCCCTTGCCCGTCGACTTCATCTTTGTCGGCACGTCACTCTACGTCGGTCCTCGCAGATTCTTCCTGTGGTTATCCGACCTCGTCTCCGCTGCCTTGTTGGTCTATGTCGGCTCGCCGCTCTACATCGACTCTCGCGGATTCTTCACGCGGCTCTGTCCGCATTTGGCTGACTTCGTCTTCGTCGGCCTGCCGCTCTACATTGACTCTTGCGGCCTCTTCCCGTGGTTATGGCCGCGCTTCACCGACCTCGTCTACGTCGGCTCGCCGCTCGACATCAACTTTTGCGGCTTCTTTAGGCGGCTATGGATGCCCTTCGTCGACTCCGTCTTCATCGGCGTATTGCTCTCCGTCATCACCTTTGGCGGCCTTTGTGTGTGTTGGTGACAGCTCCTCGTCGGCACCTGATTGTACCTCGACCTCTCCAGTCGTGCCCCTTTCTGCGCATGAGATAGCGCAGCTTCGATGCCTTCTTGATGCTTGGGATTCTTCACCGACAGGTTCTGCGACTGAGTTTTCTGGCATTGAGCGACCACCTCCTCCTTATCCAGGTACATCCCCATGGCTTCTTGATACTGGAGCTTCTTTTCATATGACTCCTGATTCTTCCTTGTTGCATTTTGTTCGACCTGTCGACCCCCCTGTTCGTGTTCTTACTGCCGATGGTACCCCTCACCCAGTCATTAGTCGAGGCATTCTTAGTACTTCCTCGTTTTATGTTACCTCTGTTGCGCATGTTCCTCAACTTAACATGCAACTCTTTTCTCATAGTCAGATCGTTGACTCTCGTTGTAGCATCACTCTCGACTTTGATTCCTGTTCTGTTCAGGATCGTCGCACCGGCACTATGCTTGGTGCTGGACCCCGCCGCCATGATGGCATCTGGGAGCTTCAGCAGCCGTCTTCCTTGATGCCACCGTCACAGTTCCTCGGCATCTGTAGCTGTCGCTACTAGCTCTTTTCAGCAGTGGCATCATCGTCTTGGACATTTATGTGGTTCTCGCCTCTCGTCTTTAGTTCATCGTGGTGTTCTGGGGTCTGTCTCCGGAAACGCTTCTTTGGATTGTCAGGGTTGTCGCCATGGTAAGCAGATTCAGCTACCGTATCCTCACAGTGAGTCTGTGTCCGAGCGTCCTTTTGATCTTGTTCACTCTGATGTTTGGGGACCAGCTCCTTTCCCCTCGAAAGGAGGTCATCGCTACTATGTTCTCTTTATCGATGATTTTTCTCGTCACACTTGGCTATATTTCATGCGCTCTCGCAGTGAGGTGCTGTCCATTTATCAGCGCTTTGCGGCTATGGTCCGCACTCAGTATTCCTCGCCCATTCGTGTGTTCCGTGCTGATTCTGCTGGTGAGTATATCTCTCAGCACCTGCGTGGTGTTCTTGCTGAGCAGGGCACCCTTGCTCAGTTTTCTTGTCCCGGTGCACATGCTCAAAATGGTGTCGCCGAGCGTAAGCATCGTCATATTCTTGAGACCACCCGTGCTATGATGATTTCTTCTTCTCTTCCGCATTTCATCTTTGAGGTCGCTGCCACGACTTATCTCATTAACATCCAGCCTTCTGCTGCCCTCCAAGGTGGCATCCCTCTCGAGCGTCTCTCTGGTGGTTCTCTAGACTACTCGGCTATTCGTTCGTTTGGTTGCGTTTGCTATGTTCTTCTCCCTCCTCGTGAACGCACCAAACTGACCGCTCAGTCTGTTGAGTGTGTATTTCTTGGCTACAGTGATGAGCATAAGGGGTATCGCTGTTGGGACCCTGTTGGTCGTAGGATGCGCATCTCTCGTGACGTAACGTTTGATGAGACGCGTCCCTTCTACCCTCGCCCCACCTCTGGTACCTACCCGGTGGATGATATCTCCTTTCTTCTGTTTCCTGATGCACCTCCTTCTGTTCCTATTGTCCCTCCTCCTGGACCTGATGCGCCCTCTTCGTCCCCGGCGCCATCCTCTTCGACTCCGTTGTCCTCCTCCCCACCTAGTTCTCCTCTTTCTTCTTGATCCTCCGCCCACCTCCTTTGTGTCTCCTTTTCCCTTCCATTATTCTCGCACTCATGTCCCTTCTTCTTCTTCTTCCGATATGTCTTCTTCTTCTTCTTCGTGAGCTTCCCTCTCCTCTTCCGGACTTCGTCCGTCGTGCTCCGGACCGTTACTCTCCTAGTCAGTACGGTCTTTCTGTTGCCTCCGAGCCAACTTCTTATCAGGATGCTGAGCGTCATCCTGAATGGCAGCTTGCTATGGCTGAGGAGATTGCTGCGCTTGAGCGCACTGGCACCTGGGATCTTGTCTCTCCCCCTCCCGGTGTTCGTCCTATCACGTGTAAGTGGGTCTATAAAATTAAGACCCGCTCTGATGGATCTCTTGAGCGCTACAAAGCGCGTCTTGTAGCTCGTGGGTTTCCTGCATATTCTCACCTGTACATGTAACAATATGTTGTGGCCTTTGGCCTCCAGGGAATACAACTTGTCTATTCCTAACAACAATAGCAGACCAGCAACAGTTCATCACTACAATCCCTGAACCTGAATTCAGCGGGACGTGATTCACTCACGGTAAGAAGAAGTGCTGTAGTTTCTGTTTGGATTTTCTCCAATTGAAATTCTTGCTAATACCTAAGGGTTTGTGTCCTGCAAGTATATTCAAAGTCCAGTTTGTGATTACTCACAATACCTTAGTGCGTGTATGTTTGCTTGATCTGAACTCAATTGATTATTGTGGAAATTGTTATGTACTGTACAAATATTCTGTTTCTCCTATGTACTTAATTTGTTGGCAGAATAATGCTTGGAAGTAACAGCGAGAAATTGTTTTCTTGTTGGGACTTATGCTTGGGAAGATAGGCGTAGTGGAAACAGTAGAACTCTTGGAAATATACACCTGGGGATAGTACTATCTCGAATTGGTTAACCTGAGCAAGTTTTGCTTCAGGCATACCTCACACATGTGGATTATGATTTAAACAAAGAGATTCTATTAAACAAGGATCGTTGAATGGTGGTTGTTGATGAGTCTGGAATCCTCTTTGGAAACGAGTGGAAATTAACTCGGAGGTTTATATGTAATTTGGTTTGGACTCTAACCAAATTACAATATAAATTGGTTAGCCTGAACAACTTTTGCTTCACGCAGCCTCACACATATGGATTATGATTTAAGCAAAGAGTTTCTATTAAATAAGGCTCATTTGATGGTGGTTGTTGATGAGTCTGGAAGCCTCTTTGAAAGCAGTGGAAATTAACTCAAGAGGTTTATGGGTAATTTGGTTTGGATTCTAACCAAATTACAGGATAAATTGATCCTTACCATCTAGCCTCAAAAAGCGATTGGGAGCGGAACAATGGATTAGCGCTGAGTAATAGAGGGTAGATCACACACATGTTTTTGCCCACATAATATACTTATATATTGGCGTTCACTCCGAACACCCAATATGAAATCCCTAGCTCCGCCACTGCTCTTATTAGATAATGCTCGATTACTTTGACAAACATAAGCACTGAAACAGAATAATTTATTGTCTAACATAGTTTCACATCCTTGCCATTTAGAACTTCACAAGCAGCTATTTAGAAGTAGCATACATACCAATGAGTCTCATTATTACATAATTATTATAATTCACTGCTCAAACTTAGATAGAAAAACGGGGACTTGGATATAAAAACACTGTTTAGATCTTCATGGTCTCTATCATTCTCTCATAGCGGCTATAAAGCTCAAGGATCCCTTGGATGTATTCTTTGGTCCTCATCTTCCTGTATCTTTCTGGCCGAGTTTCGTCTAGCAAGGCAGGCGCTGGTTCGAGCACCGTGTCTCCGTCCACGCCAAAGAACATAGCTACAGAGATCCTGTCTTTCACAGGATTCGTGACAACCCTGTGAACGGCGGCTTTAAAAGCACCGTTGCTCATTATCTACATTAATTCCAGTTTTACATCGACGTTAGGATGTACAATACTGTGTACGACCGAAAGAAGAAAAAAAGACCAGTAAAGAGAAGAAAGTTTGATTGGATTAATAGAAAGGTTAATTTACCTCCAGGGAGTCTCCAACAAAGACCATCTGCCGTCTTTGCGAACCTGCAGGCCACCGATGTCCTTGTCGGCAAGGAGAACCGTGATGAAACGGCCGTCGGAATGGGGCCTGAAGCCAAACACGCGGTCAGGCGCCGGGCATGGCGGGTACTAGTTGACCGCTGCGAAGGTGATGGCCCTGTCCGTGAACTTGCTGACGAAGTGGTCCTCCTCTAGCTCCAGGAGCGTGGCCATTGCACGTAGGACTCGGTCTCTTGTCTTCTTCGATTCGCCTGCGTACTCAAGCATCGCATCCCTGCATGATAACCCAGTTTTTGTGTCTCTGACAATCATCCATATGTAGAATCAAACCAAAATGTATTGTTGTTTTTTCACGTTCTTACACGCTTTCAGGTCCGACGACTCATGCAATCCTTTATTATGGAGATTAAAGAGAAGCTAGTGTGTGGATGACTTCAATAGAAAGGGAGTTACCTGAAAAAATGCGGCCAACTCGACAGGTCCCTCTCATCCTCCGGGTCGATCGCCAGGTGCACCCGATCAAACCAGTCTATGGTCTGATCTTGGCTCAACAGACATCCGTATCCTTTGTGTCGTGGAGTTCCGTCTACGAGGTTGCTGAACTTCTGCCTCGTCTCCAGCGGCTGGTGAAAGAACTCCCTGGCGCCATCCATGAGAGCGTCCAAGAGCGACACTTCAATCCCGTGGTTGGTTGCCTGGTACACGCACGTACATATATGGTTTAAGTTAGCCCAACAAGTAGTAGAAAACTGAACCTTTATTTTTACTAGTTGAAGGATAAGCCAACTAATTAATGTGCAAGAAGAGGCTGCAGGGTCGTCACCAGGAAGAGTCCCCAGCTCTCAAGCGCCACCCGGAGCTTGCTGGCCTCGTCGGTGGCGGGCAACCGACCGATATCGACGACGGGGAGGGGCTCTGGCATCGCCTCCCCTGCCGGAATGCCGCCATGGCGATGCTGCTCCGGCAGCACGTACCGGCTCGGCAGCTCCTCCGACACATGCTGCACGACCCTTGTTGCCATTGCCGCCCCCAGGTGTTCGTCAGCCACTACCACTACGTCGTTCCCTTTGGTGCTGGGATTTTTCTTGGGCAGGGGAGAGAAGGGCAAGGGGGTCGGGGGTTTCTCTTTGCTAGCTGTGTTCTCGCTAATTATATCGATCGACCCTAGCAGCTACCATGCTCTGCTAGCTGTGCCACACCACACGACTTGGTTTCAACTAACATGTTGACGCCTGGACAAAGAGCCATGACTCACATTTCCCAAACTATGCTGATACTCAATGCTTTGGCAACTAACATTTTGAGGCACAGGAATAAGATGGAGATGGTGACATTTCACTCGATGGCGCCATTAGCCGCCACACGGTGTGTCGACTGCCTCTACAAACCACTAGACCGATCAATCAATGACAATGAGGGAGCTAACCCATGACGCATCCACGCCCAGATTTGGTAGCAGAGATCATGGAAACTGCAGAGCGATGACCGCCCACAAGAGGAAATCAGAAAAAGAAAGACCGGCCGGTGAGGAGGGCACGGCACATCTGACGCTAAATTATTGTTACGTCCACTTCTCAGCGTCACATTATGTATCGTGAAGCAAAAGTAAACACGTATGAAGAAAATAGGTCTGCAAAGGGGCATGAGAATTTAGAGAACGAACTAGTGACCGGACCAGACTAAGGTAAGGAACTAGTGACCGGACCAGCTGGCGGCAGCTAGCAGGATCGAGTATGTTTTTTTTTTCAATAAAGAGGATCGAGTATGTTCTATAGTTTTTTTTAACACAAGAGAGGGGTCACTAAGGACCCCGATGCTGCCATTAATATTCAGTCCGTGGGAACAAATTACAAGCAGGACCTCTACAAAAGTAAAATTGCATAACAGTCCTGCGAATAAGCAAGGTGGATCCTAGAAAAATTCCTGGAAACGCAATCAGGTCCTTAAAACCCTCCACCGACGATGTGCTAGCGCCGCTGGCCATCTCGATCTCGCCGGGAACGAACCACTTGGCCAGAAAGAGCTAGTGAAGCCCGACGTGTAGCACCCCTAAGGCCCCCGTCTTGGAGGTTGAGATCACACCCTCGCGGCGTGGAAGAAGCCCTTCATGGGCATGGATGCCGGTGGCAATCGATACCACCGAGCTAGGAGCTCGGGGAGGCAGCAGGGCAACGCGAACGGCAACAAGGCCAATCTCTTCTCCCTCCTCGCCACCTTGGTCGGCCAGTTCGAAGAAGACGCCCTTGATGTCGCTGAGACGTCGTTGCCACGGGCGCTTATGCAGGGGTCCTACAAGAGGAACCTCCGCGGCATACTCCCACCATGAGAGCCTGACGACGAGATTCGTCGGCGAGCTGCTGGTACAGCGCCGATGTACCATAGCAAAGGAACCCCGCCCTCCATCTTCCGAGCTGCTGCACCTCTCCAGCTTCTCCCTACCCTCGTCTCCATGGCCGGCCAGAGAGAGAAAACAGAGAAGGTGTAGGGTTTCGTAGCATGGAAAACAAAATTTTTCTATCGCATACAAACAAACAAGCCAAGATCTATCTACTAGATTGTAGCAGCAGTCGATGGAATAACACCTCGAAGATTCCAAAGTGTTTAACGAGGCGATTCGTGGGTGATGTAGTACTCTTCCGATCTCAAGATCGTGTAGACGATCCTTCCATGCGTTCGGCAGCGCTTCCATGATCGGTCACACGTTAGGTAAGACGAAGACCTTCCTCTCCTTGTTCCAGCAGTGACGGAGGTTGTAGCACTCTCCTCGCGATTCCCGGCAAACTGTGGCGTGGTACAGGAAGTAGAGGGAGATCCATGAGCTTCGCCTTAAGCCGGAGCGAGTATGGTGGAGTATGAGAAAGCTATTAGTGGTCTAGGGATTAGACACACCAATTAGAAGGCTCTAAACCGAAGGCTAGTGCAATTAGAAGCTCTAAACCAAAACGGCTCTAAACCGGAGATTAGAGGATAGGAACTTGTGTGTCTAGAGGAGGAGGCCCTGCCCCTCCTTTTATAGGTGGGAGGGGCGGCCAAGGGGAGGGAGTCCCTCCCCAAGTCGGCCTTGGGTGGCGCGCCGGCTTGGAGAGGAGGGACTCCTCCCCCAAGTCGGTTTTGCCTCCTCTTGCTTGTTTCCCACAGTTTCCTGTTTTAGCCGTTTGACTTTCAAACTGGCCATTTGACTTTTCTGTTTTAGGATTCAATTTAATCCTTTATTTGGAACAGCAAGAACACTTAGTACATGATGCAATCATTCCAATATGTAATGACACATTCATGTACCCCTTACCCCGGTGCGGACATTTGGAACCTTCTAGAACATTCGATGAAATCACCGAATCATTCCCGAACTCAAAGCGGGACTTTCCTTATATGAATCTTATTCTCGGACCATTCCGGATCACCTCGTGATATCCGGATCCCATCGAGACTCGAACAACATTCGGTCTCTTTCTCATAATACCATAACTACTCAAACAACGTCGAATCCTTAAGTGTGTCTCCCTACGGTTCGTGAATTATGCGGACATGATCGAGACACTTCTCCGAACAATAACCAATAGAGGAATCTAGAAATTCATATGGCTCCACATATTTCTCGATTACTTTGCGATCGAATGAACCACTTACATATGATACCAATTTCCCTTTGTCTCACGATAGTTTACTTATCCGAGGTTATGATCGTCGGTATCTCGCATACCTAGTTCAACCTCGTTCGATAAGTACTCTTTTCTCGTTCGTGATATGTGATCCCTTGTGACCCAGTCACATGCTTGCAAGCTAATTGGATGACATTCCACGAGAGGGCCCGAGTATATCTATCCGTCATATGGATGGACAAATCCCACTCTTGATCCATGTGTTTCAACCAATACTTTCCGAACACTCAATGCCACCTTTATAGCCACCCGATTACGGTGTGGTGTTTGATGTCATCAAAGCATCCATCCGTAAAGGTGATATGCATGATCTCATGTTGAAGGAATTAGGTTACTATGTATCGAAAGCATATAGCAATTGAACTATTGAAATGACTTGATCTTTATGCTACGCTTATCTATAGGAGTATGTCCACCATATCATTCTCCTAACGATATGATCTTGTTGTTGATAACATCTCAATGTTCATGATATGGAAACCACAATCATTAATCAACCAACAAGCTAGTGAAGTATAGAGGCTATACTAGGGACTTCAAATTAAGTTTACAAATCACACAAGTATTAATGTTTCCTTGTTAATACTATTATAGCATGATTGTAAACATTTATCATAAACACAAAGATATAATAATAACTACATTTATTATTGCCTCTAGGGCATATCTCCAGATCTCCCACTTGCACTAGAGTCATCTAATCTAGATTACATGGTAATATCGAACACCCATGGCAGTTTGGTGTTGGTCATGTTTGCCCTCGGGAGAGGTTTAGTCAACGGATCCGCCACATTCAGATCTGTGTACTTTGCAAATCTTTATATCCCCATCTGGATATGTTCTCGAATAGCGTGAAAAGCAGCTTGATATGCTTCAGCTTCTTGTGTGACCTTGGTTGCGCATTGGCTATGGCGCTCATGTTATCACGGTAGATAGACATTGGGTCCGGTAGCACTAGGAACCACACCCAGCTGTAATGAACTCTTTCATCCATATCGCTTCTTGTGAAGCCTCAGAAGCCATGTATTCGATTCAGTTGAAGATCTCGCCACAACGCTTTGCTTTGCACTCCTCCGCTAATCGCTGCACCATTCAAAATAAATACGTATCCAGTTGTGATTTAGAATCATCGGATCGGTGTTCCAACTAGCATCGGTGTAACCATTAACAACGAGTGTTCATCACCTCCATAAGAAAGAACCATATCCTTAGTTCTTCTCAAGTACTTAAGGATTTTTTGACGTTGTCCAATGATCCACTCTGGATCACTTTGATATCTGCTAGTTAAACTAACGACATATGCAATGTCGGGTCTAGTACATAGCATGGCATACATTAGAGATCCTATGGCTGTGGCATAGAGTCTTACTCATCCTTTCTCTATCTTACGCGATGTCGGACTTTGAGTTTTACTCAAGGTCGTATTGGGCAACATGGGCAAGAACCCTTTCTTGCTTTCTTCCATTCCAAACCTCTTTAGAACTTTGTCCAAATATGTACTCTGTGACAATGATATTTGGCGTTTGATCTATCTCTATAAATCTTTATGCCTAATATGTAAGCTGCTTGCCAAGATCCTTCATTGAAAAACTATTATTCAAATATTCCTTGACACTATTAAGAAGGTCTACATCATTCCCAATCAACAATATGTCATCCACATATAGTATTAAGAATGCTCTGAGCTCCCACTCACTTTTTGTAAATACAAGCTTCTCCATAAGTTTGTATAAAACCAAAACTTTGATCACCTTATCAAAGCGTTGATTCCAACTTGGATGCTTGCTTCAATCCATAGATGTACCGTTGAAGTTTGCATACCTTGTTAGCATCTTTAGGATCGACAAAACCTTTGGGTTGCATCATATACAACTCTTCATCAATATCTCCATTGAGGAATGCTGTTTTGACATCCATCTGCCATATCTCATAATCATAATATGCAGCGATTGCTAACATAATCCTCACAGACTTTAGCTTCGCTCTGGTGAAAAGTCTCATCGTAGTCAACTCCTTGAATTTGTCGAAACCCTTTTGCGACAAGTCGAGCTTTATACGATAACATTACCATCAGCATCTGTTTTCTTCTTGAAAATCCATTTGTTCTCGACAGTCTTTCGGCCATCCGGTAAGTCCACCAAAGTCCATACTTGGTTTTCGTACTGTGGCATCCCGCAAAACCACTACTAGAAAATCGCGTTGTTTTTGTGCATCGCATCGTTATCATCATGCATTGTTTTCCTAAAACTATTTTTTGCAAAGCCTGTTTTTGTTTTCTAAAACACCCCGTCTTGTTTTCAAATTCAAACCCGAGACTCCGGATTAATTGTTTTGTCGGTTTCGGGTTGCAAGGCCCTGTTTTAAATAAATACAACATTTAATTATTTTTAGCGGGGCAGTCGAACGGGACGAATGACCCGAACGACCACCCCAGAAAGATACAAACGGTCCACCTCTAAATCCTATTCCTACCCAACCTATTCTACCCAGCCCCTCTCCACATCACCCCACCCAATAGCAACTTGCCACCTCACCTTTCCCTAGCCTCCACCACTCCCTAGCTGCCACATGGCCTAACCATGCCTAACACCCACACAAGCCACCACACACACGCAGCACACACCCAGGACACACACGCCTCACCGACACCCACCAACTGCCGACCCCCCCTCGGGATCCCCACGCGGGACCCACCCCGTGGCCCCGCGTCCCCCTGCCCCGCTCCCTCTCCCACACGCGCCCTCTCCCTCCCTCTTCTCTCACACCGCGTCCACCACGCCTCTCTCCTTCCCCTCGTGAACCCCTCATGCATGGCGACCTCCTCCCGTGATTCTTCTTCCTCGCCGGGTCCCTCCCCAGTGAGCCATGCAAGGCCTCGCCCGCCATGGCCTCTCCCAGGCTCGCCCTCACCCTCAACCTCCACCGCATCCCAGCCTGCTTCCTCCTCTCTCTCCTGTGCTGACACCCTTCTTCGCTCGAGCCGCTCAGTCCTCCCGCCTCCAGTCCTCACTTGCCCAGCGCCGCCAAGCAGCGCCCTCCTCCGCCTCCGTCGCGGCCACGAGTCCGCCGGCCAGCGTCTCCGCCTTGACCTCCAGCTCATGCGCGAGCCCTATCTTGTCGCTCCCTCGCCTCGGCCGTCGCCGCCTCCCGCGGTCGCGCCGCGCCGCCCACCCAAGCTGCCTCGGCGAGCCCTCCGTCGCCGGGGCGCGCCAACCTCCGCGCCTCCTGCGGCCGTCTCTCCATGCCGTCGCCCTCCTTCCCATCCCGCGCCGGGCCCCTCGCTCGAAAGCCGCCAGACGCTTCCCGGCTGGTGCCTCCGCCAAGAGCAGTCCGCCCGTGGCACGCCTTGAGCGTGGTGCGTGTCAAAACAAAGGTGTAGCCAGTCCCGTGTCGCGAGTCACTGTCGGCCCGGCGCTTCCTCTTCCTGTGACCCGAAGACGCCAATACCTCCATCTTGGATCGCCATGACCCTCTTCGCGAACCCCGGAATCCGAAGATCCGAATCCCTCAGAACAACAAGTTCGCCATTTTGGAACCAAAGTGCGAAGCCCGGCATCGTCTTCATGTACTCCTTCACGGATGTCAAGACCCCGTTCCCGAAGATCGTCGCCACGGGAATCCAAGACCTTCGGCACGGACCCGATGAACCATGATCTCCGCTGCAGAACAGCAAGCCCTTCGGAGTGAAACCAACAAGATCTACCGCCGGAGCACCAAGTACTTCTACATGGACATCAAGACCCGGATCCGAAGACCGCCAAGATCGTCTACCCGGGACGACAAGCACTTCACCCCGGATGCCGAGACCGACTCGATGGCGCGGGCCCGACAAGACCCTCGCAACGGCAAGACCGACCCCGTGGGACCCGACAAGACCTTCGCGACGACAAGAACGGCATCGACCTGGGAGAATCCGATGCGCCCCCGGCGCCGGACCAAGTCCTGCTACCCGGATGCAACAAGATCTACCCCAGTAATCCGAGAACGACCCGTCGAACCCTGGACCCTGAGACCGATCACCCGAACCCCCGGAACCCCAAGACCGTCGAGACCCCTCAATGTATGACCCCTTTTCTCGAGCCTTATTTTATAAATGAAATAAAACCTGTGCATATTAAATTGTCATCTCGCATGCATATCATTGGTTTGGGGGCCTTATGCCGATTCACCTTATAATTAAATATGGGGCCCATATGCGGGCAAATCTAGCCTTATATTGGCCTCATTTAAATTTGTGTAGCGAACCCGGTGCTATCTCTTGCCATGCTAAAACAACATTTAATTTGCGGGTGGATAAACAACTAGAACCATATATCTAATTGTCGGGACCCCGGTTCCACTTAATATGACCTAATCGCATCGCATCTTTGCCATGTCATACATCATACATGCATCATGCCGATCTTTTGCCGTAGTATTAAATATTGCATCCGGTGTTTCTTCTAGTGATTTGCTTCTTCGCGGATAAGGCCGTTGAGTTGATGTGAGCTTCGCCCTGATCTTCGGATGAACCTTCGACAATGTTTTCAGGCGAGCATCTCCCCCTTTCTACCTATCTTACTTTTATAGTGTTTTACTCCGTCCTGTTGATCTATTGCTATCGGTGTTGCGATGCTCTAGTTTTCGTACCCGTGATATCCCTTGCAGCCTTATATTTGCCTTGGACACATCCTATTACCTGTTGTTTGGTAGATAGTTGGACTTATGGCGTCGTGATAAGCTTGCTCAGTCTTGTTGCGGGTCGTCAAGTGCCACAGTCGTTGATGTATTGCCGCATGTTGATGTTGGAGATGATCATAGCTTTACTTATCGTTCACTTTAATTCCTGTTAGCAACTAAAATTGAAGTAAGCAGAGGCATCGGTGGGTGATAGATAACATTTGGTTTCCGAACGCCCACTTGTGTCCCGTAGGACCCCAAGTACTTGATACCTGTTCCTTGATTTATCGCGCTATCCACATCCGGGAGGTATATGGGACCTCCCTGAGCCAGAGATTGATTCAGTCTTATTTCTTGGGGCCACAAACTAGTTTGAGGTTTTATTTACTATCCTGTACTTATGCCATGCTACTTCTGTATTTAAATTGTGCGAGGAGCACACTGTCTTTATTTAGGTAAGCGGAATGTTTTCGCGGTATCGACAAGCCCAGCCACACTTTCGGGTTCCCAGACGTTTACAGCCATTGACGCAAACCTTGAGTCCGTCTCGGAGCTTTCTTACTCCGTTGCGGGTCTACTCAATGGGGTGGCCCCCTGAAATATTTCTGAATCCTGTGATTGCTTAGTCGTGAAAGCCTCGTTGGGTTTTGATTTGGTTTTTCCGAGGTTGATCGAGCGTGTGTTGCTATTGGTGCACCCCGGCCGGGTAAAACTTTCTGAAAGCCGTGTCCGCGGATATGGACGACTTGGAGCACAGTATCTCGACCATAGACAAGCATAACTAAAGTTTACTGCTATAAATTTGACTTTATAATGACTAGTAATCAGCTTCACTATAATGGAATGGCTAATTAATACTGCCCACAATTGATTGTTTGGAGTGTCGCTTGCGACCATTGTACCTGACTAGTAAGTATTGCAACTACAACGGAATGGCTAAGTAAAAGTACCAACAACTGTTGGGTTTTGGGTTATCTCATGCTAATTGTATCTGACTAGTAAGTGTTGCCACTATAACGGAATGGTTAACTAAAAGTGCCCACTGCTTACTTTATCAGGATGATTATCTAAACCTGACTAGTAAAGTGCCGCAACTATAACTGAATAAGTAAAACTGCCAACTGTGTGAGTTCCTCGGTTGACTTCCTCGTTTGGTCTCGAGGGGGAAACGCCAGGATGGGTTTGTCCGGTGTTAGCTTCAGGATGGATCCGAATAGGTTTTCCTTACCCCTCTCTGATAGCCGCCAGTTGTATCGAGTCTCTATAGGTGGTTTAGTGCATGCTGCCGCTGCCGCTTCAGTCCACCATACCTTTATAGGTGAGGACCGCCGAATTCTAGCCTCGCCGTGTCTTGGCCTCGATCTTGGACTCCTCTTTTCCTTTGCCCTTTGTCGGCACCCTTTTTTGTTTAAGCGGTTTTGAGATCGACGCCGTTAGCGGGGATACCCTTCCTTGGCTTTGGGCAGGTTATGGACGCCATTGGTTATTCTTGAGCTCTAAGCCCCATTTTGCATCTTGTCCGTAGCTGGACGCCTCTATCGTTTTAAGGTGATTTGGATCTTTGTATATTATATCTGTATTCTTGACTCATTGAGTCATTGCTGTATATATTTGTTACAGGTCCCATCGAGGACTGTTGTGTAATGTTATTACTTCGTTTTCCACCCGCACGAAAGTGCCTGGTGGGCACCTTTGAATCGTTTCTATGCGGGTTTGGCGGGTTTCGCTAAAACTTGCATAGGGCCGATTCTGAGGGTGTTACACGTACATGGATCCAATCTCGGATTTCATGGCTTCTTGCCATTTATTGGAATCCGGGCTCATCATCGCTTCCTCATATGTCTCGGGGTCATCGGTGTTGTCCACCAACATGACACTCATAACGGGATCATACCAATGCAGAGTGCGAGTTCTCGTTGACCTCGAGCTCTATAGTAACTTCAACGAAGTTTCATAATCACCATCATTAGCTTCCTCTCTTATTGGTGCAGGCACCACGGGAACTTCTTCGGTCTTTGCGCTGCAATTCGAGAGAAGGATTGACAACCTCGTCGAGTTCTACTTTCCTTCCAGTCACTTCTTTGAGAGAAATTCCTTCTCTAGAAAGGATCCATTCTTGCAACGAAGATTTTCCTTCGGATCTATGATAGAAGGTATACCCAATAGTTTCCTTTGGGTATCCTATGAAGACATTTTCCTCTTTGGGTTCAAGCTTGTCATTGTAACTTCTTTACATAGGCATAACCCCAAACTTTAAGGAACGACAATTTAGGTTTCTTCCCAAACCATAATCCAAACGGTGTCGTTTCAGCGGATTTAGATGGTGCCCTATTTAAAGTGAATGCGGCTGTTTCTAATGCATAACCCCAAAATGATAGCGATAATCATAAGTGACATCATAGAGCGAACCATATCTAAGAGAGTTCGATTCTGACGTTCGGACACACCATTCTGTTGTGGTGTTCCGGCGGTGTCAATGTGAAAGTATTCTATTTCTTCAAATGCTGTAAACTCGTAACTTAGATATTCACCTCCACGATCGAGCGTAGAAATTTAATCTTCTTGTTACGTTGATTCTCTACCTCACTTTGAAACTCCTTAAACTTCTCAAAAGTTTGGATTTATGTTTCATGAAATAGATATACCCATATCTACTCAAGTCATCCGTGAAGGTAAGAACATAACGATAACCACTTAGCGATGCTACACTCATTGGACCACACACATCGGTATGTATGATTTCCAATAGGTCCGTAGCTCGCTCCATCATACCGTAAAATGGAGTCTTAGTCATTTTCCCATCGGACATGCTTTGCATCTTTCAAGTGATTCAAAATCAAGTGATTCAAGAAGTCCATCGAAATGGAGTTTCTTCATACGCTTCACTCAATGTGACCAAGGCGCATTATACATATAGGTCGAATTATCGCTGATTTCAAGCGTTTAGCCTCAATGTTGTTGATATGTATTTCCACTATCGATATTCAATAAGAATAGACCATCTATCAAAGGTGCATGTGCATAAAACATATTACTCATATAAATCGAACAACCATTATTCTCGACTTAAACAAGTAACCGTCTAATAAACAAGATCCCGATATAATGTTCATGCTCAACACGGGCACTAAATAACAATTATTTAAGTATAAAACTAATCCGATGGTAGATGAAGGGTAGCGTTCGACCACGATCACATCAACCTTTGATCCGTTTCCACGCGCCGTCACCTCGTTCTTCGCTAGCTTCCGTTTATTCTGCACTGTTTGAGTTACAAATATGAGCAACCGAACCGATATCAAATACCGAGCACTACTACGAGTACTAGTGAGATACACATCAATAACATGTATATCAGATATACCTTTCTTCTTGATGTTGCTGTTCTTCAGATCCGCCAAGTACTTTGGGCAATTCCGCTTCCAGTGACCTTCTCCCTTGCAGTAAAAGCACTCAGTATCAAGCTTGGGCCCAGCTTTGGTCTTCTTCGCCGGCGTGGCAACTTTCTTACCACCCTTCTTGAAGTGTCCCTTCTGCTTAGACTTGCCTTTCTTGAATTTGGTGGTCTTATTGACCAACAACACTTGGTGCTCTTTCTTTATCTCCACTTCTGCAGATTTCAACATGGCAAGAGTTACAGTAACGTCTTGTTCATGTTACGCATGTTGTAGTTCATCACAAAGTTCTTGTAACTTGGTGGTAGTGATTGGAGGACACGGTAAATCCCCAAAGCATTAGGAATCACTATACCCAAGCTTTGAAGTTTGTTTGCGTGCCCAGACATCTTAAGCACATGCTCACTGACGGAGCTGCCTTCTTCCATCTTGCAGTTAAAGAACTTTTAAGAAGCCTCATAGCTTTCAATTGCCTCATGAGTCTCAAAATCAATTTGAGATCCTCGACAATATCATATGGTGAATTCTCAAACCTTTTACGAGCTCGATTCCAAACCATACAAGATAGCACCTGAACTAAGAGTCTTGATTCTTAGGCGAGGTAAACATTCTTTACTTCGCCGGAGCATCATTGCAGTGGGTCACCAATGTGCATCCGACACATAGGTCAAATTACCGTGTGAGGACAATCCTCAAATTGCGGAACCAATCCGAAGTTGCTTCCATTGTTTTCAACTTTTCTTTCTCTAGGAACGCAGTAAAATTGATGGTAGGGGCTGCCATTGATCTACAACATATTTGCAATAGTTTAGACTAAGTTGATGACAAATTGAGTTCAAATTAATTAATGAAATTAAACTAGGTGAACTCCCTCAAAACAACATCCCTCACATTGTTTTAGTGATCACAGACCAAATCCACTACATCAACACCGATCATCACGAGTTGATATAGTTTCAATGGCGAACAATCATCATGTTCATCATATCTACTATATGATTCATTATTTACCTTCGGTGATCCGTGTTCGAGACCATGTGCAGACATGCTAGGCTCGTCAAGATCAAACCTTAGTTTCGCATGAGCAAATCTAGCTTGCTCACGTTGTATACACTTGCAGAATCTAACACCCGATCATCACGTGGTGCTTGAAACAACAAGCTTTAGCAGTGCTAACTAAGGGTGAACACTTTATGATTTGAAATTCATGTGCATGAGGGATCATCTTATAATGCTATCGTCGTGTACTAAGCAATACAAGATGCATAAAGGATTAACATCACATGCAATTCAATAATATGTGATATGATATGGCCTTTCTTCTTTGTGCTTCCGATCTCCATCTTCAAGCACGAACATGATCTCCATCATCACCGGCATTGCATCAAGGTCAATGACGCTTCTCCATGGTTGTCGTCCACCGGCTTCAACTATTACAACTACTTTGAATAGACACGCGGGTCTTAACATAAATTAAAGACAACCGTATGGCTCCAGCCGGTTGCCAACTTGCAATAAGGAACATTGCATACATCAAATATAATCACAATCATGGCCATATGTGGCATCCCGCAAAACCACTACTAGAAAATCGCGTTGAATTTGTGCATTGCATCGTCATCATCATGCATTGTTTGCATAAAACTATTTCGCAAAGCCCGTTTTGTTTTCTAAACGCCCATCTTTATTCAAGCAAACCCGGGTGCTGCGGATATTTTATTTGTCTAAAACCACTTGCAAAAGTTCATCAAATTAAATAAAATCTTTAATTATTTTTAGCGAGTCGAGCAGGCGTATCGACCCGACCACCCAGATTTTACAAGCGGTCCATTTCTAATCCTATTCCTACCAACCTATCTACCCACACACCCCAGCCACATCACCGGACCAATCCCGAACGCCACCCTCTCTCCCCTCTACCCAATCCTAAGCGCCACCTAATCCCCCTCTCTCCTCTTCCTCTCTCTCCTAAAACCCACCCGGCTACTCCCCACACCCCACCGCCCCAACCCAACCGGGCGGCCGTCCTCCCTCCACACCACTGCCTTGCCACGCCTGCCTCCCCTTGGGACCCACCCCTAGGCCCGGCCTCCCTCCTCTCTCTCTTCCCCACTGCCTCCTTCGTGACGCGCCTAACCACCCTTGCCCAACCATCCCTCCAACGGCCCAGCCTCGCCCTGCATGCCTTCCCCCAGCTCAGTAGCGCGGACCCCACCTTCCACCGCTTCCGCCCTCTCTGCTCCAGCGCCCGGACCGCCGCCAGCTTCGCTTGCGTCAGCTCTCCATCTCGCCGACCATGGCTCCTCACTGTCGCCCAAGCCCCTCCTGCTCCCGTCGGCCCCTTCCTCCGCCCGCTCCTTGACGCCAGCAGAACCGAGCGCCGGGCTCTCTGCCGCCTCCTCATACCTGTAACCTCTCCGCCCGCCTCCTCTGCTCGTGGCGCCCTTGCCGGAGTCGCTTTCTCTCCAGCGCCCGGTGCCTCTGTCGCCCCAGCCCGCGACCCGGCCTCACCCTCATGCGGACCTCCCGCTCAACCGCCCGCCGGCCACGCTGACCCTTTCCCGCCAGCCTGCGCCCTCAGCCGTAATTCCCATCGCCCTGCTGTTCGGCCGTGGCGCCGACCAGCCTCGCCGCGCCTGCGGCTCGCCTGGCGCGTCGCCTCCTCCATGACACCGCGCCCTTGAAACTCGTCGCCTCCTCGCGTCTGCGGGCCGCGTCGAGCCCTCGTCGGTTACTGCCTCGTCGCCCTCGCTTTCGTCCCATGCGCGGCAGCTGGACCCTGCCCATGGGACCGCCCGCCGTCGCGCTCGCCGAGCCCGTCGCCGCTGATGTCACCCGCCCACCGTGCGTCACCTAGTACCAAGTGGTGCTAAGTGTTGGGTGTGGAGCGACAAGTTCGACACCGGTCGCCGGACCCGCAAACCCCAAGTTCCCCTCGCCAAGATCTTCATCGGACCCGGAGAACCGGACGGCGAGCTCTTTCACAGACCCGAACGGTTGTAGCGAGCACTTCCCGAAGCGAAGTCGAGAACCCGTCGCCAAGATCGCCGGCCGAACCCCGTGGAGCATGCTCTTCTTCACGGATATGACAAGCACTCCTTGGGACACCAAGTTCTTCACCCCGGCCAAGACCGACCGGAAGAAGCCGATCGCCCGACAGGCCAAGTTCTGCTCCCACGCCCGACGGGGTCCCCTCCTTGAATCGCCAAGATCTAACCCGTTCTGAGAACGATCCGGTCAGAATGCAACGTCAAACCACGGACCCCGAGAACCCGAACCCCGGAACCCCAAGTTCGTGAGACCCCTCAATGTGAACCTCCCGAAACCCTATTTTATCATATATAACAACTTGTTGCATATTAACTGCCATACTTGCATGCATAATCATGTGGTTTGGGGGCCTTATGCCGATTCACCTAATAATTAAATATGGGGCCCATATGCGGGCAAATCTAGTCTCATATTGGCCTCATTTAAATTTGTGTAGCGAACCGGTAACTTATCTTGCCTTGTTATAATAACATTTAATTTGCGGGGTATCTAAATAACTTGAACCGTTTAATTAAATGTCGGGACCCCGGTTTCGCTTAATCTGGCCTTATTGCATCGCACTTTTGCCATGTCATCCATCATACATGCATCATGCCGATCTTCTGCCGTTGTATTAAATATTGCATCCGGTGTTTATTCCAGTGTTTTGCTTCTTCGCGGATAAGGCCGATGAGTTGATGTGAGCTTCGCCCCGATCTTCGTTTGAACCTTCGGCAATGTTTTTCAGGCGAGCATCTTCCCCTTTCTACCTATCTTACTTTTCTAGTATTTATTCCCCTCCTGTTGATCTATTGCTATATGTGTTGCGATGCTCTAGTCTTCGTTCCCTGTGATATCCCTTGCAGCCATATATAGCCTTGGACACATCCTATTACCTGTTGTTTGGTATATAGTTGGGCCCGCGTGACGTAGTCGCTTGCTCAAGGGTTTGTGTGTCGACAAGTACCACAATTGTTGGAGGATTGCCGCATGTTGACGTTGGAGATGATCATGGCTTTACTTATTGTTTCACTTTAATTACTGTTTAACAACTAAAATTGAATTAAGAAGAGGCATCGGTGGGTGATAGGTAAGATTTGGTTTCCGACCGCCCACTTGTGTCCCGTAGGACCCGAGTTCTTGACACCTGTTCCGAGACCGAGCGCGCTAACCACGGTGGGAGATATGGGCCCCATCGATTATTACCTGATTTCAAAGTATTGTCTTGGGGCCACAACTAGTTTGAGGATTTATTTACTATCTGCCTATGCCATGCTTCTTTGCTTTATTTACGATTGTGTGAGGAGCACCTGTCTTGTTTAGGAAGCGGAATGTTTTCATGTATCGGCGGTCCCGATTGGGGATCTCTGTCGTTCTGACCATTGTCAAACCCTAAGTCCGTCTCGGAGACCGGCCGACTTGCTATGGTGTACTTAGTGGGGTGGCCCGTGCTTGCTTTGGAGTGCAGGAGCGTCGTGACTTAGGCCCTTGACATCTGGATGGGTGTATGTTAAGCGATCGGCAAAAGGGTCGAAGTGCTGTGGATACTTTGGTGCACCCTGCGGTTAAATCTTTTAAAGCCGTGTCATGGTTATGGGCGACTTGGAACGATGCTTGATCATAGACAACTATAACTAAAGTTTATTGTTATAAATTGACTTGTATCCGATTTGATTAGTAATCAGCTCCACTAGCGGAATGGCTAAGTAATAGTACCAACAAGCTTCTTTGGGTTTTGGGTTTATCTCATGCTAAATGTGTCGACTAGTAAGTGCTGCAGCTGTCGGAATGGTCAACTAAAAGTGCCCATCGCTTATTTTTATCGGGATGATTATCTAAACACGACTAGTAAAGTCTTTGCAACTATAATTGAATAAGTAAAGCGCCAAGCGTGTGAGTTCCTCGGTTGACTTCCTCGTTTGGTCTCGAGAAGCGGGATGGGTTTGTTTGGTGATAACGGGTTGGATCCGGTTAGGTCATTCTTATCCCTCTCGATATCCGGTTGGATCGAGTCTCTATAGGTTGTTTAGTGCATCTTTGCTGCCGCTTGATCCACCATACCTATGTGGCGAGGACCGAATTCTAGCCTCGCGTGTCTTGGCCTCGATCTTGGCTCCTCTTTTTCTTTTGCCCTTTGTCGGCACCTTTTGTTTAAGCAGGTTTTGAGATCGGCGTTAGCAGGTTACCCTTGGGGCCTTTGGCAGGAGTTATGGGCGCCATTTGTTATTCTTGAGGCTCTTAGCCCCATTTGCATCTTGTCCGTAGTCGGACGCTCGAACATTTTCAAGGCGATTTGGATCTTTGTATATTATATTTGTATTCTTGACTCATGGAGTCGCCGTTATATATGTATCTGTTCTGTGGGTCCCATCGAGGACTGTTGTGTAATGTTATTACTTCGTTTTCCACCCGCACGCAAGTGCCTGGTGGGCACCTTCGAATCGTTTCTATGCGGGTTTGGCGGGTTTCGCTAAAACTTGCATAGGGCCGATTCTGAGGGTGTTACACCATATCACATCACTGCACACCCCTGCAAAACAAAGTTAGACGCCTCTACTTTCTTTGCATATTTTACGTGGTTTGGGGCTTTCAATAAGTGTCGTTCTAACTTACG